>JACEVL010001120.1:65000-107500 GCA_020284085.1 Aporrectodea caliginosa
TATAATAATAATGTACATAGGCTACACATAATGCTTCTATATGCCTTCAAACATGCCTTAACCTGCTGCCCGAATTGATTATTGTAATTCTCTCTTGGTTAATCTCTTCCAAATGTTCGTCTCTCTCTCTCTCTTCAGTCTGGTCTAAATGCTGCAGCTACACTATAATAGTCCGACTTCCTCGCTCATCTCACATCAGCTTTTATGTTTGACCATCTTCATTGGCTCCCCTTATTGCTCGGGTTCAACTTAAGGTTCTCACATTAATCTACCGTTCGTATACTGGCCGAGCTCCCAAGTATCTATGTGACCTCATCCGCCTGCCGACCTCAGCCACTTCTCTTCGCCCGCTACGCTCACTTGACTGGCATCATATCTTTGTCCCCAAGCGAGAACTGCTATTGCTAAATCTCGAGCCATTGCTTTCGTTGGTCTTGCACTATGGAACCAGCTTCCTCCTTCGACACGTTCCTCCTTACTAACTAGTGGTCCAAGTGCCTCTTTTCGTTGTCTCAATACCTCTGTCTTTTATCTGAGTCTCTCGCACTGGGAGCCTCTCTGATTGGTGTGCACTGCGAAAGGCGCTATATCAATTTATAGATACAATACCACATGTATACATGTATAAATCGAAGACAGAGTACGCTAGAATTCAGTAGACAACCATCTAGGACTATAACACTTCATCGGGCATTTCTTCCTCAAAGCATTTTCGAAAGAATTGTAAATGGCCTTGGCCTTATTCCTAAGTTGAGTTCTTGGATTTCTTAGCTTACTGACTTGTGTTGTACGAATTGTTCATGTCTATACAGTGTGTGCATACTGTCGGCCCATCTACACGGCACAAGTGTTGAACTGTGTGATTCATCGTCGGCCTCTGACAATACGGTACAACAGGCCCTGTTCCTGAAACGCAGCATACTTTATTAGCTAGCGATAATAAAGTGACGGGCAGTTTAATGAGTTTCAAAAATTATTTGTGTCTGTATGTATGTACATGTATGTATCGTTGTATTTATATAGCGCCTTCATAAAACTGTCAAATATTTATTTCATTAATGATTGTGTTCTACACGGATTAGGCTGGGTAAAATCTAAAAACACAAGATAAACTTATAGGCCTATTACAATGCCGCCTATTAACTTTCAAGTTACCGAGCGGAATGGTAGTGCACAGAAGTGTGGAGCAAAAAACGCATCAAAATCAGCATTAGATGTTGTAAATCACAATTCTTCAATCTTCTCTTATAAGGAAAAGTGACTGAGTTGGATTTACATTTACTTTACATTATATTTATATTACTAACGTTTAACGACGCCAGTGTAGTAGAAGCTACTGGAAAACCAGCGCAGCTCGTCGTTAAAATGTAAGCTTACTGCTATGCGCAACAGGATTTCGTCTAACCTCTGTTGCTGGTGGAGCGTTTTAACGCTACCTAGCGAATGAAGTGACGCTTCTATACCAGTTTAGCCAACTAGTCATGAGCACAAATGAGTCTACTCTTTTATGGTACTGAAAATTAAATGGGCGTTAACTTGTCTACCTATATTATATTTTATCTGAAAAACTGATGAAAAGCCTACTGGATCATATTTTTGTCTCCCACATTTTGTGTATTTAGTGACATAAAGTTGTGGCCCTGCAAACATATTTTAAATAGGATAATGGGATATTTATCTAAAATTTCTAAGTTTGCATATGATACAAAACTGTGTAGACCTGCAACAGTACGCGATGAAGAACAAACAAAGATAATCAGAGAAAATCGATGAAGAATGTTCAAGTGGTCAAAGGGTTTGGCAGATGCTCTTTAATTTAGGAACGTCCTGATAATAGTGATGCATATAGGAAAGAGAACAGAGTTTTCATATGAGATGGTGTAAGGTATTGAAAGAGAGTGAGTAAGAGAGGATTTTGGGTGATAATGCAAAAGAGTCCAAAATCGTCAAGCACAAAAAGCGAACTCAACCTTAGGTATGATAAGGAGGATAATAACTCCCACCACGCTTCCCTTGCTATTACCTGCCTTAAGTGTTTCAATCGTGTGTAAAACTGTGTACATACTGTGCTCGGTGCGGACACTCATTGTGCTTAATTTTTTAGATTTACTTAACTAGTTAAGCTCTACGACTTTTGGTAATTTCATGCATAACCTGTTGCTACCTTTTCCATGTACATGGGTAACCCTGTCAGCGGGACGTTGGTCCCTTAAGGGTTTCTCACCCGTTGCTTTTGTTGGCCAATGTATAATCTATTTGTGATGTTGTAACTTGTAACATACTTGAAGCAATAAAAATTTTGGTTATGGTTGGTTATGGTTATGGTTATGGTCGACAGAGACAGGGATAAAATACCGAGGTTGAACAAATCTTTCGTTATAAGCCGCAGTTGGAATACTGCATCCATGTATGAAATCCATATATGAAAATGACATAGAATAACTGGTGAAAGTGCACACAGAGCTACAAGAATTATTTGGAGCTACAAGGATTTGAGCTACGAAGAAAGGTTGAACGGGTGTGGACTAACAACATTAGAGAGAAGGAGGAGCAAAGGAGACATAATTGAAGCTTACACTATTATTACCGGAAAGGAGACATAATTGAAGCTTACACCATTATTACCGGAAAGGAGACATTCCAGTGGGAGAAGTTCTTAAATTAGCACCAAACAAGGCTACTCAATGACATAGGTATCAATTATAAGAAGACAAAAGGAACATTAAGGCAGAAATTCTTCAGTGCAAGAGTTGTGGACTTGTAGAATGGTTTGGGTGATAGTACTGTCTCAGTGGACACTATCACCAGGGACGTCATTTGGGGTGGGGAGGGGCAGAAGGGCAAATGCCCCTGAATTTGATGGAAAAATCAACTATTAATATGTTTGTCAGTACATTTGATGAAATGATATATTTTTATTCGTCAGTAGGAATCTAGGACAGCATAGTAAGAAATAGATAAGAAAAAGAAGAAAACATGTTGGATCATTTGACCACAGTTTTGTTCATGTACACTAACTACAAAACTTAATGAGCTGGCCGCGTTTAGCCCTCCACCCCCACCCCCAAAAACGGAAATAAGACGTCCCTGACTATCACAGCTTTCAAGAGGATGCTTGGAATGATAAGCCATTAATTAAACGTTACGTGTTAAAATTTCAATGGTTCTAACTCAGATTAAGCTTACATGTCTTCTCAACCACTTGAGACCAGTGGGACCACTGTTATATTATTATATTGCCTGCGAACGTCTGTCATTCGTTGTCATTTGTACTTGTGTGCTAGTGTAAACCAGAGCAGTTCAAGCCCTTTTGTGCCAAACTTTAACTTCTACTTAGCAGTAGGTATTCAAGTTCATTTTGCAATTTATGACTCTAGTGCGTTGTTTAGTTTCATGCTACTTAAGCTTTAAAAGTGAGTGCAAACGGATCTTTTAGCTTCCGGAATTTGCAGCTTTATACGTGATGCATATCAGACAAAACCAGTCCAGGGTTTTAGACTTGCTTTCTAAAGTTGTATATTTCTGCACTGAGCCTATCAAATATCTGTTGGATTTTACGCGCTGAAACTTTGGACTATACCATGAGTATACTTTCAAATTCTTTCTATTTCTCATGCTACATAACAATAAATGAAAAAGTGCGTGGAAAAGGGATCTGCAGGGCGTGAAGGTTTTCAAGTATATACAGCAATTTCTTCTGGGAACGAATGTAAGAATAGAGAGAGGACTGGATGAGTGATTCGGAGATGGTGAAGCCGCAGGTGACGATGAACAGTGATCAAAAAATTTCCATTTCCTATGAGCACGCCCTTACAATTTCTGTAATTTCTCTATTATTGCAGCTGCGCGAGGCTAATCAACGAGGCCAAAAGGTGTGTATCGCCAGTATGCAACCGTGCATCGACCAGAAATTCCAATTTACATGCTTTATCTAAGAAAAACACTCCTCTAATTATCTTTCTAATTGCAGTCGCAACGGTTAATAACGTGGGTCCTTTTAATGCTGCATATATCATCTAGTCTGCACTCCAGAGACAATGCTCTAATAACGCAGATAAGTATAATTAAGGCAAAGCCATAGACGCGTAGGATTGGGTCCGGACAAGTAAACACACTTTTGGTGTGCTAGTAGTGTAGACCCCACGGTTTGGATATACATTAAGATCTCGAGATAGTTCACACATCATTAGAGATCCTGAGTGGCCGAGTGGGTTGGTAGCCCGCTCGCCACGCCGGCGGCCCGGGTTCGATTCCGGTTCGGTCGGTTTATCAGAGATTAATTTCTCGGATCTTTACTGCGGGTGGCTCGGTCGCAATATAAACGTGGAGTACAATACAATACAATACAACACAACACAATACAGCTGGGGCGCGGTGGTATAGGGGTATGTTCGGTGCCTTGCAGCTGGAGGGTTGCGGGTTCGAATCCACCTCAAAGCCGCCGCGTAGGGACCCTGGGCAAGTCCTTCACTCGCAATTGCTCATGCGCTTCGGCGTGAAACTCCGATTCAGCGTGCGCGCAGTAGTCGGGAGCGCCTCTGAATGGGCAATCTGGTAGGGGCGCTATAACAAGTGTTCAAATACAATACAATATACAATACAATTGTGTTTGAAGTTCTTGGAATGCAGGGTTTCGTTGGGAATGTACTAATTTCCAGTCTACCAATCTACTAATTAATAGTTTTCATGTCTGAGGTTATTGACATCTCGTTTTCAGAAGCGTACTTGAGGGTCATAGGAGTGACAGACACCCTCCTGGCCAAAGCTCACCTGCAGAATTGGGCAGAAACAGTTTTCTTTGTGGTGTCTCTTTGAAATAAAGTTGTTCAAAGTCTATCAATTTTTTTTATCAATTACACTTTCCTTTGACGACAAAAGTATAGGCCCAAAACTCCTTCACAAGCAGAACCGGATGACACCTCAAACTAACGCTCCCCTGCGATCTGACATAAGATATGCTCTCCTTTACCGCAAAACAGGACCATTTACTATAATTAAGCGCATGTCCATATCTGAATGTCAACGACAGCATATTGAATGTAGGCCTACTATTATCGACGTTTGAGCAATGAACATCTTTCCATTTCCTACACACGTGCGATCGGGCACCAACATCTAAGTGCAGTAATCGTTATACTCATAAACCCGGGTACCCAGGTTTTAACTGCCGCCAATCCTTTAAACTCTGGTTTTAGAAAAGCACTCGGGTTTGCATTCCCTACTATTCATGGTTTTTGAACAATAATGTCAATGAAATGCATATAGCCTACTGCCGTGTTCCTTCATGAACACTATAGTGTTCAGAATAGGTGATTGAACAACCGGATGCATTAAATTAGTGTTGCACAAGGCTATTGTTGCACAACGCTTCGACGTGAAACTCCGATTCAGTGTCCGCGCTGTAGTCGGGAGCGCCTCCGAGTAGAAATCTTGAAGGGGCGCTATAACAAGTGATCGTATACATATATACATTAAGTCAGTTGCACACGTTATGTGCAAAAGAGTAGAACATCTTATAAGATTTTAGAACTCTTAAGACAATAGTGTTAAAAATATACTAGCGCTAACAATAGAAACACCCAGAGCCATAAAGTTAGTTTTGGCATCTTTAGATTTTGAACAATTGGTAAAAACAAGCGTTTAGCAAATGGAGAGCATATGAATGAGACAGAAATGCCTAATTCTGGGACACAAGCAAGTTAAACATAAAAAGATTTGGGTTGCTTCCACACAAAAACTTTCTGTCTCATTTAATCAACGCTTCTATTTATCAGAATATAGCTATAGCTATAGGCACGTAGGCTACTGTATAAAACTGAAGTCGTTTGCCTGTAGATAAGCCAGCTTCTGCGGCTCAATGGTTAATAGCGCACATATACAGAGTTTAATATATATACATATATACATACATATATATATATAATGCTGCTCAAATGCTCACCACGCCACCTCCACGAGGTCCCCCGTTGTACACAGAGCGTGTGGTGAACGACCGAGCCGAGCCGAGCCGAGCCGGTAGGCCTATATGGCTATGCGAGTGCCCAAGGACAAAGAAGCCAAAGGATGGACGATGGAAATCAACGACGCAACGAGATGGTATCTCGATAAAATCACCGGGAGGAGGGCAACGGGAAACCACCTCCCTATCTATCTCAAGTAAAACTAATTATGACGCCAGAAAAGAGGAGAGGGCTGGACAACGAGAAGAATGGCGACATTAGCACCAAAAAATTGAAGAATATAATATATATACTAAAAGACAGGCTCGCTGTAGAGGCCTATGTATATTCTATGTGTACTAATTATCTTCTGCAATTGATCATTTAGATTCTTTGTCTGTGCGTGTGTATACCTGTTACACTGCATCTATCTGTGTTTAAGTGTATGTGTGTGAGTACCCGCCGCTGCCTTTCCTTATTATAGTGGTATCGTGCAGGGCCCACTATAACTTACATGTAATAGCATGGAAAGCGGTCGACAGGCTTAAGTTTTATTTTTCGTGGAACTTGGAGAGCGATGCTATTTGCCGGCTTTCCTCGAAGGAGGCTGTTATCGATCTTAGTTTCTAGACAATAACACTGACAGCTTTGACAGCTCTATAAACAGTGACGAATTTCACGGAGCTTTAACGTCGTGACGCTCCTCCTGGTTGTGAAATCGCATAAAGACTTGGAAAAAGGAGATAAATAGCATTCAACTCAGCAGCAGTTTAAGGAGAAGAGAGCTTAAACGGTTTCATTTAGATGGCATCTGGCGTAGTCTACGGTTTCAATGCTTTTGACTTTATGCACGAACATAAAACACCGACGCAAAGACCGCAAATAACGGGAAGGAAATATATATAAGTTAGTTTCTCTCTGCAGCACATTCTGCGCAGGGTGTGACCGACGGAATTGCAATAACCATGATTCATCCATATTCTCTTCGCTGTCTATGTTCCACTCGCTTATTGTCTCATCGCCTAATCTTCAAATCTCCTCTATGCTCTGTTACGTTCACCTCTTCCTTCTCTAAACGCGTCTCATGAATTACACAGCATCAGCACTGCATATATCCTGACCCAATCAACCAGTTTATCGCCTAGTTGTGGGTCCACTGAGGGTACTCGTCGGCAGAACACGAGGGTCTTTTCTTTATCGACTGTTATATTGCCCTGATATGGCTTACCCCATACATTGCAAACCGTTGTGTCGTACAAACGAGACTGTCGATGCGCATGCGCAATTTGAGGTTTATTGGTCCACAAAGAAATAAGCAGCCATTTTGTTTTGGCTTCTCAGCTGATTACATCGCTGGACCACTAATTTGGTGCCTGCGACGGACCGCGTTGCTGGGCCTGAAAGTGCCCAAAGGTTGCCCGGCAATAACTCGATGTGCATAACCCGTGTGAGGCCTCCCCGGACTACCTCTAGTCGGGATTCATTATCGACGAAATTGGTGGCCCAGTAGGACGAGGCTCATGGAAAAACATCGATTTAATTTCGTCTTTCGTCTCCCGTCCTGCCCGGTCTACCTCCCTCTTCCCGGAGTGACAAACACTTACCTGGATGTTAATGGGAAAATATGATGCTGTTTTTATGGGCCTGCAGTTGTAAACATATAGTTCACGAAAACTGTCCAACGGTCTGCTGAACAAATGTCCCGAAGTAAACAAGTTCTAGCTGCTTAAATTCTAGTTATAGTTCTAAATTTTTGAAAGGCATGTAGGCCTATGCGTTTTTCACAGCAGCATTAAACTTTGAGAAATTTCTTTCTTTTCCTTCAGACGGCTTACAGAAAAATTAAAATTATAATTTATACTATTTAAATTCCTTGCAGGGCATAAGTTACCGGTAGATGAAGAATTTTTTTATTACATTATTTAGATGATTAGTATGAAAACATTTAATAAGTCCAATTTATAAAAAAAAAGTCATTGTCATTTCCAATGCTGCCTCAATTAAACGTTATGTTAGAATAACAGTTGAAGCGCTTTACTGATATTTGATAATTTTAAATCATTAACTTGGCCAGTGGAACTTTTATACCCATCCGTTCAAGTCCATATTAATTCATATAAGTTAAATGAAATTATTACAATTGTTTGCAGGTCAGCTTCATCATTTTGATATGCTATTAGCCGCAGCAGAAGAACAAAGACGATATCGTCAAAAGCTGAAACATAAAGGTGAAGAAGTAGAAAAGGAAAAGAACGTAAAACTTAGGCTGCCGGACAACTTGCCAGCAGAGTGAAAAATATAGCAGATCTAACACCAAGACAACATCGTTTAAAGACGAAGAAGTATTTTAAAAAAGATAATGAAAGAAGGAAGCAAGAAAAACTACAAAAGAAAGCATTGCCCGTTCTGTCGTCAAATGAAATGGAAGAGTCTCAAGAGGAATGGTTTGAAGGTCAGCCGACAAAAATTAAGAGATAAAAGAACAGATCGTGCAGCATGTCGATAAATAGAATCTCCAGAGAGAGCTTTATCCAAATTGCAACGGGGACAGTAACGCTCCAGAAACGTGCCTGGCGTTTAAAAAGGAAAACACAGGAACATTTAAATGTTGATGGGACTGTTGAATACACGCTAAGGAAAAAAGCAGGCAACCTATTAGGCTATGCTGAAAGAGAATAAGTCGGTGATCTGCAAGGAACCAACATTTCACTACGCACTTCTAGCACAGTTAAAAGACATAATGATATAAATCTGTTGACCTAAAAGTTCTAAATAAATGTTGCACAATGAAATGCAGAAATTATTAAAATACACGAGAATGTGACTTAAATAAAAAGTAATGTAATCATAATGAATTGTAGCGAAAATGCGGGCAGGGAGCCGCCTTTAAGTTAAGGGAGAGAATATATCTCTGATTTAAGTTGCCAGGGTTATTTGGTTTGGCTCAAAATTAGCCGGTATGGTTTAAAAATAGATAGCCTGGCTTGAAAGGAGTTAAGCTAATTTAAATATTGATGCTCCGCTCAGAATTAGCTAGCCTGGCTCAAATCTAGATGGCCCAACTAAGATATAGACGGCCCAACTCAAAACTGGGTGGCCCATCTCAAAATGAGTTAGCCCAACTTAGAATTAGCTGGCTCATCTCCGAATGAGTTGACCCACTTCGGATTCAGTCCACTGGCTATAAAAGGCGAAGGAAGCCGTCATCAGGAGCGAGCTTTGTCGTCTATGGTCGTCCTTGGTCTTTCTGGAGATCAGGATCAAAAAGGATCAGCCTTGTCGCCGAGTCATTGAGAGAATTAGAATCGAGAAGGAGACCTTCCGGAGCCTGAACTCGTCGTTGCAGGACGGTCGCTTCACCGCCGCCTGGTGGTCGTCGTCAGTCCGAGGAGAGAAGAATCCAACGGTCAACCAAGTGCAGAAAACACGCGAACCATCGGAAAGGAGGAGACGCCGCCGTCGCCCATCCTGTTCCGAAGCATACAAGGACCCGTCGCTGAACGCCGGAGAAAGAGAGCAGAAGAGTTAAGTCGCAGACGTCGACGGATGGCTGGGAGACCGATTGCCCCTGCCAGGCCTGCCTCCGTAACCAGTGAGCTTTGGGACTCGCAATGAAAGCAGCTTTACGCACCGAACTGTGAAGCTCGGTTAAGGACGCCGCCGGGGCCTGACGGACTCGTGCCCCGTTACTCTGACTCTGTGGATATTCAGCGAAACCTTGTACATTGTGCCATTAATCAGGACGATTCAGACACGGATCAACTGCGATTTCTGGGGTGGACATACTGTCATTCTCTGAACAAGTTGGGGGTTCTTTCTTTCAGGGCAACACGAACTCTGAACTCCATTGCATCGGCGCTGACGGTCAAGGACGTTGACACCTCTGAACGTCTCCGTCTCTTTGGACAGACTTTGTAAGCCGTCAGGACTTGAATCGGTTCGGCTGAGGTCAAGCGAGAGTTTTCTTTTGTGCCAGAATAAAAGATTGAATCATATTCGCCTCCTGTCATACTCCGGGAGCCTTACCCGCGGGAATTTAAGAAGCACTTCCGAAGCTTGGGGAAACCATCGGTATCCTGGTCCTGGTCATTAGTTCGATTCCCCGGTTTCGGCGACAGAATTACAAGATTAGGCCTATATTGGATGGATATCTTATTGTAATTTAGGCCTACGACTGCGTGACCAATTTACAACTCCGTAGCCTAAATATTTAAAATTAAACTCAAATTATTTGGTAATATAAATAAATAATTTATTGTCAGAATTAAATTCTGACAATAGATTTGGATTGCTGTGTAATATTTTAATGCATACTTAGTACTAATTAATCACTAATTGCAAACAGTGGCGGTATTTTGAACTGTATGCATAAATAAAATAACGGAGCTGTAAATATTTTTGAATGAAAGTAACGGTGTTGTATTTTTTAAACACTACAAAGATTAAAATGAAGACTTAGGTCATCTGTCAAATTTAAGCTCTGCTCAATTTTAAATTTGCTATATAAATATTTGTGTAAGGAAATTTTTTATTTGCATCACTTTTTACTTTCTCTAAGTTTATTTCTGAAAATTGCTCCGGTTGTGAAAACTACCCATGTACACACTCCGTCTGTTTGCCGATGTTCAGTCTTCAATCGTACCGATCATATTCAGACTGAACATCGGCAAACAGACGGAAACTGATTTTCAGATGTCCGTTTGATCGTTAAGGAACTGACTGATGAGTCAACCTTAGCTGGCTAGGCTTTCCAAGAACCAGGCTGACGTCTTATTTAAGATCTGTATGGAATCATACCTATATGGAACTCCATCAGTCACTCAGTCAGAATGGCCATGGCCTTAATTCCTGCACGCGTCGCAACGTACTCCTGAGTAATGCACCACAGGTTAGACTACTTGAATATCATTATACGTGTTCAATGTTCATCTATATATTATATAAACCTATATTTATATATATATTTTCGACGAATAATCGGTCGAATTGAGTCGAATATTTTACTTAAACTAAGTTCCGTATAATTATATATATGTATATATATAATGCATTTCGTTTATATATATATAATGTATTGCATTTATGAAGCAGGGTAATTGTAATTGTAATTAGCAACTTCTATTGCGCCGGTGTCTAATGCACAAGACATCAACCGATCTCACAGGGTTCACGCAAAGTGCAATTCGCGGGTTTACAGAAGCTATAAAACGTATACAACATTACTGACGACGTAAATAATTAATGGTTGCCATTCGACGAACAGCTCCTCCTCAAGCAAATGGTCGATAGGCACACACACAGTAGACTTAAGACATTCTTAGGATACGTGTATCGCCGGATGTATGCAGCCCCCGACAGTTGTCGATCGCTCCTACGCGGAGCAATTTCGAGCGATCGAATGCCACTATTTCAGCCAATTACTGGTTCCGTTAGAGTGGAACCGATTGCAGTGTTCATACTTATGCCAGCTAATAAACGGGTTAACGTCTAGAAAGCCACTGCTACGCGTCGCCACAGGAGACCAAGCGTTCAAGTAATATAAAATGCACGTCGAAACCATTTATCTATGTAATACTAACACGTTTAAACATTAATAACGCTTTTTGGGTAGATAAAATGCGCTATATCAAAATGTCATACATACATGCATACATGAATAAATAGGCCTATATATGTACACATACATACATACATTAGTTTGCTAGGTTTATGTTGAGGTATTGAGATCAAATTCGGCGCATTTGTCCCAAAAACATCAACACACCTCAGAGCATATTTAGTCCAGGATCAATTACGTGCTAACTTTTCCTCCAGCGGGTCATAAACGTACTGCTATATATTATAATATAATGTTTATATGTACATGTACACACATTTCGGAACATGTAAGCAGTAAGGTTGCACAACTATGTAAGTCACCGTCACGTGAGTTTCAAATACTTTTCTAACCATGTTACCCTTAACAAGAAAACAATGTTCTTTCTTCGAAAATGCGCTATAACTCACGGCAATGTAGAATAACAACATTTTTCCCGGGGTAGAACCAATGCACCCAGAGACAAAAGCAAAAGTCGGCGCTTTGGCTGTAAGCGCGTCACGACATTTCCTGCATGCCAGGACAAATATAATTATTTGGATTGTTACTCTAAATATGTCTGTCGTTGAATTGTGCGAAGCTCAGCCGTGTCATTATTTGGCTGTCGTCATTTTGCCAATTTGATTTATCTCGCTGTTTTTTCATGTTGATCCAATAATTAATCAAAAAGCCACGATTGTGTCGGGATTCGGGAGTTAATCAAAGCGCATTGTCACACCAAAGTTAGTCTGTTTTAGACAATCGAGACATATATATGTATTATAATTTATATAATATATAATAATGTACATGTGTAAGGCCTCCCGGCTATATATAGCTGAAGGAAACTTACTCATTCACTGCCTGATGTGCTCTTGTACTGCTAGTCCCAAGCACGCCTAAAGGAGGAGGTTGACGCTAATAATCTTTGTTATCGTAATCGTAAACTCCAAACTTCTAAAGCGCCACTCGAAATCCAAGCGCAGGGCACCAGCTTATTCACGAGCGCTGAATGGCACAATGTCATTAAACAGTGACTATAACCAACCGGCTGATAAGGTTAAACCTTTGCACAGTGCTCCGCTCTTTATTATTATATTCGTTTATTGGTAACAAAAAAACTGATAGTCACACCGCTATCAGGTGTGTGATTAAACAAGAGTTACGAGTGAATGACAGGCAAGATTATACCATAAAACAAGAGCCCATATTAGAGCGACAAATAGTATGCTCTAGTATGCAGATGGTAAACGTGACTCTGAGTGCATTCTATAGATCGCTGCGATACACGGTCTAAGATGACCGGATCCTCAAGACATAGGCCTACCTGCAAGGGAAAACCTTTGCTAGCCTATATCCTCTACACGAGTTACAACTTAACTAGTAGACCTATTGAAACGATTTCTAATAGTTTACCAACTCACTAGTTACAGTTAGCGTGATCATGAATTGACCATACGCAACTGTTAGCTTCTTCCCAACCTCGTTATTCATGCGCAAGACCTTCCCAATCGGCAGATGGCATTATTTTATCATTCTCTCCTCCAGCAGTATATACATGTATATTCGCCTCTTGCAAGGTGTCGCTGCGGTCACCATCCTCTTTCCATATATGACAGATGCACACGACGCTTTCCCGGAGGAAGGACTTCGTGCCTAGCTATCTAATCCGATGACAACGCTGTCTTTAGACCATCTCCTCCCTTAGCGGCCAGAACGCTCGTTCCATAACGACAATATATATCTACGATCACTTAAAACGGCTTTAACAAATCCGTGAGCAACAGAGGCAGGAGGCAGATTTCATCCGAGACACACAGTCTGTTGGTGACAGGCTTTATTAAAGTCTATTATATCATCGTTCTATGTATCTGCCACCACCGTTTCAGTTGAGCCGCTAGCGAATTACTGCCTAGACAGCAGTGAAGGCCCAATCCCGGATTTATATAGCGTGTGATTATAGAGACCTTCACTTCAAATAGGCTCAGTAGTTGGGCTGTATGGCGCCTGTTTATGTATGCATGGCAGTTCACTACTGATTACGGAGGTTTCTGGATCTTCCGCCAAAAATACAAGCGACCAAATTAGCTAGCTAGAAACCGCCGGATATAACATTCTTGCCGTTGTGTTGTTGTTGCTGAAGGCAGAGCCCTAAGTAAGTAGGCGGACGATGTGGGCGGAACAAAACAAAAATAACGAGACAACGTAAAACTAGACTGCCAATTACAGTCTACTTAGGCTACTTATGTACATAAAGAGGGCAACTGGACTACATAATAATGCTACATACGTGCAGCAGCTATAATTCAGAGTAATGGCAGAGTCTAGCTTAAGTCGGGTGCTATACGAGCGCTTACTGGCGTGACCATTCTTTATACCTTAAGGCTTAATGAATGCGTATGGATATATTGTGTGTATAAAGGGAATAACTGGACTTGGCATTGTGCTATGATTGTAATTTGTAGTCCACAGTGCATTATGGTATGTGTATATGTAGGCTATGTATAATGTATCTGTGAAGTTTAACGTTTCATAGCGCCTTCTAAAATATGTGTAGTCCAGCTTTTGCTTCCCTACATATTTATGCGCACCAATACGATGATCTCATGATGATATAGAGCGCCTATGATGAGTCTGTCTTGAAGTGGCGCTATATAAATTTGCAATTATCATCACAATTAAGTAATCAATTGGCTCACGCCAGCAAGAGCACGCATACGAATGGCGATGGCTTTCACAGTGTAAGAAGGGTCTTCAGAAGAAATGACTATAAATATCGATAGCCACTGTCCTGTTCTGTCTATACTGCGTTCAGTTTATATGGCGCATGTTGACTCAGGGTTAAACTTAGATTTTTAACTTGGTTTAGAACATGAGGCTATAAACTTAAAATTTGCATCAAAATTCTATAAGTTGCCCACTTTAGCGAGCATAAATTATAACAAACAAGGACAAGGTTGAGCTGACTTCTGGCAATTGAACTCAACTGTGGAATTACATGCGACCGTCCAAAGTCTTTCAAGAGTGTCTAAATATAGTTTCTTATATATAATAATAATAATAATAATAATAATAATAATAATAATAATAATAATAATAATAATAATAATAATAATAATAATAATAATAATAATAATAATAATAATAATAATAATAATAATAATAATAATAATAATAATAATAATAATAAGAGTAGTAATAATAAGGAACAAGTGTAATCGAAGTAACAACAACAATAATATATAATAATAATAATAATAATAATAATAATAATAATAATAATAATAATAATAATAATAATTATAATAATAATAATAATAATAATAATAATAATAATAATTCTATTGTAGCTTTCAGTATTGATGTTGATTGATGGAGAGAATAAATATAGTTGTCTATAATAATAATAATAATAATAATAATAATAATAATAATAATAATAATAATAATAATAATAATAATAATAATAATAATAATAATAATAATAATAATAATAATAATAATAATAATAATAATAATAATGAAACTCTCGTGAAAGTACCATTGTCTCTCTTATTTCTACGTAGGCTTCTGAATTGTGGCGGTGTCTTCACTTCACTCTGAGGTGGGTAGGATCTTTTGATCCTACCCATTTAATCGTTGTGGCCTCTGTCTCAACAATGAGGTGTTACGTGTGGCTGTCAGCCTTCGACTTGGTCTTAACACATCGCGCCGCACCAATGCCATTCCGAGGAAACAGTCTACCCAGGAGGACGCTTTGGTTTGATATGCAAACTGGCAATTGGACTACATCAACTGAAGAGCTCTACAAAGGGTAGACATTCCGAGCTCGATGGACCCTATGGGTGTCCTTCGAAACGATGGAGGACGATCGGACGGGTCAACGCTTCTTACAAGGTCGACGGGCAAATACGTCGCTTGGGATGGAACCAATGTCCACACTTGTGCAGCGTCTTATAATCTATCAGACGTAGATAACACTGAACTGGCCGTTACTTCCAAACACACAAAACATGAAGGTCTTCCTCCATCACACAGCTTCATCCCTATTGCTCTTCAATCACGGTGACCAATCAACCGGTCTAGACTCGAGTTTGTTCCTGAATTGAGTCACCATATGTCCGCCATTTCTGGTAATCCGCATGAGTCAACACATCTTTTCCAATTCCTTTCTATTTCCACTCAACGTCACATTACGGGACTTTTATGGGCACTTTTCTAGACCTCATTGGAAATGAGGACCGATAGCTCCAGAAGAAGTCTTTTTCGCTCATGCGTTTATTCTTCTTGAATTCCTGATGGATCATTTATGCCTCGGGGCCAAAATAATATTGATAATTAATTAATTAATTAATTTTCTACGAACCTGTTTTGGTCTGAAGCTAATTTAGCGAGTGAGACTAACTAATCTGGCGTCCAATCTGTTTTCTGTGCTCGTAATTAAAAGCTATGTCACTGATTTCGTTTTGGGACACATTCATTAATAAAGAAACGAGTAAATGCAACAAGTAATTGACCAGCCTATTGATAATACATATTTAGGTCTATAGATTATTTTTATATTCTAGCGAATGTACCAAATTCTACATCAGCGACCCTTGATGTCACACGATTTTGTTAAACCTTAAAAATGATGATGATGAAATACTAAACATTGCCGGTAAATAATATGTAGCGAGGACCTTTGCTGAAAATGAACAAATACTCGAACACAGGCATAATATATATATATATATATATATATATATATATATATATATATATAGTGAATTTATTTTTATATGAATAACATCATTAGAAGGTTCTGAGCAGAGCGTACATATCGTCGAACAAGTGATCGTGGAAGACGGCCAATACGACTCAAATTAGTTTTCGTAACCGAGGCAACCGTAGCCAAGGAAGCCCGACAACTATTCAGGTGCTTAAGTGGATGAAGCCCTGTCCAGCAACATATGGGAATAATGGTCGCCCCACCCAAGCCCTACGCGCAGGACTCTACGGACACCTTTGAAGGAACAACCAGTTAATTTGTTTGCTTGCTATGAACAACACTCGCTTCTAAGATCTCCCTAAAGTGCGCCGTATAAGCAAAAGCATTCATTACGCATCAAGGTCCAAGCTGTAATTAACGTAATGTGAGGATCACAGTGAGCATAGTAAAACAAACCACTAATTATGCCTGAATGTAGCAAGAAAACGCTTAAAAGTTAAAACACATCAAACGATGTTATAATGTGCTAATAGGCCTACTGTAGCACATGCAAAAAGAGTTATTAAGAGCTGTAATTAATGCTGAAATTTATGCTTATATATTCTTAGGGAAACAGTATGCTGTAGCCATAGGCGTAGCTACATTGAGGCAAGAGGAGGCAGTTGCCTCCTCTTGGTTTTTCCATATACTGGAAATTCGATTGACCAATGACCCCAATGACCAGGATTTTGTCAATGGTCTGTGAAGTTGCCTCCTCTTGAATTTAAGTCTCGCTACGTGCCTGTGTGCCGTTGTTTAGCGCCTCTGCGATCATGTAGGATCCTATTAATTGCTTTTTTTCTAAAATAATAGTGATTTGACTAAAAAAAAAAGTCCAGTTTTTTTAAAGAAAGTCTAAAGGAAGGCCAATAAAGGTTTAGGTTGATTTCTAATTGGCATTTAGGTCTGTGACAGAACAAACGTGAAAGACAGTCTGGTTATTAGCACATGCAAAGAGTTAGTGTACTGTAATTATAATAAATTATTTGAGTGGCAGCTTAGCTTAAAATGTACAATGGTATTCTGATTAAATAGTGCCCGTGCGTGCATCATGTATTAATTGCGTTTGTTTGTGTGTGTGACGATTTTGCAAAACATCCTGTCGTTAGGTTGATTTCTTATTGGCATTTAGGTCGCAGAACAAACGTAAGACACTGTTATTATGTTAGTGTAGATTATAATGGTGTAGTGGCATAGCTTAAAATTGTGTCCCTTGATTGTGCGTGTGTGTGTGTGTGTGTGTGTTTGTGCGTGTGTGTGTGTGTGTGCGTGTGCGTGCGTGTGTGTGTTTCTTGTGTGTGCGTGCGTGTGCGGTTCGTCGACATAAGTGCAGATGATGCATTCTTATGCGTTTTCCGTCTCTTTTATGATTGACATTTGAGCTTAAACAATAATTGTGATTATTATAGTATACATATGGTTTGTACTAACGTTTTATAAATTATTTATAAAACGTTAGTACAAACCATAGGTATATAATTTTCTTCTAGTGACACTATATATATATGCATTATTTGTATGGATATGTATGCATTATATATATATATATATATATATGTTGTAGTCTATTCTATTCATAACGCTGACACGCTGTTAGCGCACATAGCCTATGTACTCTCAAGCTATAGACGTCAGTTTTTCAGTTAGCGCTAATTGCGCCAAAATATCTCCATTAGCTGGCATAAAAAATAGTTTTCCACCAGTTAATAATAGCTTAAATGAATATATTGACTGCATTTAGGTCTATTCTTTTGCAAAAGTGCCTAGCATATTTTTGGTGCTGAACAACATTTTACTGCAGCACTATAAATGCGTTACTGTTGCAAACTTGTAACCGCACACTTGTAGACCTCATTCGAAAGGCCGACGATTACGACGACGACGACGACGATGATGATGATGATGATGATGGTGATGATGATGATGATGATGATGGTGGTGATGGTGATGATAATGATGATGATGATGATGATGATGATGATGATGATGATGATGATGATGATGATGATGATGATGAAATAATAATAATAATAATAATAATTAGTATTATTGTTGTTGTTGTTATTGTTATTGTGAATTTTCTATGACGAGTCAGCAAGTTTTAAGCGCGTTTGCATAGAAATTTTCTAGGAGTCATCAGGTTTAACTTGTTTCTAAGTGGCTTGCGCTGAGACAAGCTGCATGACGTCAGAAGTTATTCTTGCCGTTCGACCTTTTAGCAGACGGCTGTGATTGGTAGGTATTCGCGCAAATTTACTGACGTCATTGGTGATTAATAGGCATGCGCGGACTTGTCTGCTTATGCGACAGGTTGAAGCTTATATAAGGCGCTCGCAAGTATCTTAGAAGATGAGGAGTAGACTATGTTAATAGATGTCATAATGAACAAAAGCACGTGCGCACTGTCCTGCATAGGTCTCTGCCATTGGAACAGCCTTCCTGTGAACATCTGCACTATTCCTGATAAATCGGTCCAAATAACAGTCTAGTCGTTTGTTAAGAAGCATCTATTTGAATCTATTAGACAGCCATGTGCCAGAGTTGCATGGTCTCAAGATTCAGTTTTAAGGCTCGCATGCAAGTGCACATCGTTTGTAAAAGATTCTTACAAAAAACGCACTCTATAAAACTATAAAACTATAACTGCCCCGATACATACATAGCGACATTTTGTCGCAAACTCATTTAATTGTATTTATAATTGCCATGATCAGCAATAATCAACTCAAATATTAATTTAAGTGGATTGCTACTGATCACATCGCCATTGAAATGATGCTCAATGCATCACTTTGTGTTGGCTTTTTAAACAAAATTGGTATATATATGGTAAATGTCAAGATCAAGTCCGTCGAAAGCCGAAAGGGACAGAAAGAACATAAGGAAGGAATTAATGCAGAAAGAGATGTTCTTTTAGTCTGGATCTGAAGGCAACGGCGAAAATGAAGACGACTGCAACGAGCCCGAGGTTCGATTTGGTATGTTACATATATGGTACATATGATTCTCTTCCTTCTTCTCATTCTCGTCCGCCTCCTCTTCCTTCTTGTCCTACTGCCCGTCCGCTGTTCAATCGCCTGTTGCAGCAGCCGGTGCATCAATGGCTGCAGCCACTGATGCGGTCGATGCTGTCTGCTCGTTAGTGCAAATGCCTGTCGCCGGATGCCAGGCGCCGATCAAAGCCCCTGCCAACAGCATCCTTTAGGAACCATTGTTCAGCACCGGATTAAGTCGAGCGTCGTCCTCTCACAGACACTGCCGACGCCGTTGCCGTTGCCGCTGCAGCTCCTGCTCCTGCTGCTGCCGCTGGTGGTGCAACGCCGCCGAATCAAGATGAGTTCGGGTGAAACCGCGCCGGAGAGACTTCCGGATGTGGAATGCTCGTCTCTGGAATACACGACGACGAGGACATCATCGCCCTTCAACTGCACAACAGGTGGGCAAAGTAGGAACCCTCGTCCAAGACAATGCGCTCGGACGTAAGGTTTAGACACGTCGTCATTTACACTAATATATCGCCCGTAAGCGCCTCTGCTTATAGGCTTCTTGAAATGAATGAATGAATGAGTATGTCATTCTGCGTCTCTTTAAAATCGTTTTCCAGTTCTATCTTTCAGCGGAGTGCGATTAGAAAATCTAAATCAAATTATTTAAGTGAAAGAAACTCCAAATTAACAAAGTACATGTTGCAGAGTACATCTTTCAACGATTTCTACTCACTACTCGTTAACTTTCTGAGCCGTGCTGATTCTGCTCTTGCACTTTCTTATGTCCACCATTGACACCATTTCAACAGTAGCACCATGATACGATGTCTGCCCTGCTTGATCTGTCCCCAGAGCCTGCAATGGCACCGACACTGATCAAACAGCCTGGCTCTTGAAGATTTGATTCGCTTTATCGCCGGTTAATAAGCATATTTGTGGCGCGGCTCTCAGAGATTACAATTTTAAATAATAAACATAAAATGAATTAATTTGCATTTGCTTCTATAAATAACCAAGAAAACAATTTTGCGATTCTGGACGATATAATTTTTTCCATCCATTGCTGCGGATGACATAATGCCTGTCTGTCTATGCAGGGCAGTAGGCCTAGATTAAATGAACAATGTATAAACACAAAATGAATGAATTAATCGAATATTTATTAAAAAGTCCATCAGCCAGTTTGTCATTTCTATCGATGAATCCATCGTTGATTCATTCGTTCATTCATTCATTCGTTCATTCGTTCGTTTGTTCATTCATTCATTTAATTCATGTCTACTTCTCTGTATGTCTGTCTTTCTATCCTTCTGTCTGTTTGTAGATTCAATATAAACAATTATAAATAATAATAAAATGAATGAATTCATCAATTCATCATGCAAACCATCAGCCAGTCATTCATTTCAATAAATCAATCCATCATTCGTACTGTCAATCATGTTTACCGATAGATCGATCGATTCTGTGCGTCTTTGTAGTGGATCCTGAGCTGCGCAATTACGAGTTCGATCCGACGGAGTTCGACATTTTCCGTCTCTATCCGTCTCTGGTCGTCTTCATCGTCGTCGTCTACATCTTCGTCGTCGTCCTTGGATCGATCGGCAACGTCCTCGTCTTCTGCGTCATCGTCCGTCGCTCAGAGATGTGGTCACCGACGAACATCCTCATCGCAAACCTCGCCTTCGCCGACATCTTCGTCTGCGCCTTCGTCCTTCCCGTCTCCCTCTACCACCAGCTGACGGACGACTGGGTCTTCGGACGCGTCCTCTGCCACGCCATCCCGACGGCATACGGGGTCGTCGTCTACGCCAGTACCCTGACGCTGACGGCCATTGCCATTGATCGCTACATACTGATCGTCTTCCCTCTGGCGGCCAAGATCACAACGAATATGGCGATGCTGATGGTGTTGGGCATCGCGGTGTCGTCCGTCTCCGTGGCTGCCCCCATCGCCGTCTATTCGCAGTACAAGGTCATCGACGATCCGGAACTGAGATTCAACCGTCGCATCTGCATCGAGCTGTGGCCCAACAGGGACGCCCGAAGGACGTACGCCGTCCTGACCCTCGTCATGCAGTACTTCATCCCGCTGATTCTCATCGCTCTGCTCTACTCGCGGATCTTCCGTCGCGTCCGGCACAGGATTCCGTCGAAGTCCGCTGCATCGCGTAGAACCAAGACGAACGTCATGCTCGTCGCCGTCGTTGTCGTCTTCGCCGTTGCCTGGACCCCCTACCAGCTGTTCTCCGTCATCCTCGAATTCCAGTCTGGACTCGTCTCCGGTAAATACTTCAAGCTGAGTGATCTAGCTCTGAGAGCGTTGGCCATGAGCTCCTCGTGTATCAACCCCTTCCTCTACGGCTGGCTCAACGACAACTTCCGGAACGCCTTCGTCGACATCCTTGGACGGTTTCTGCCGCGGGCAAAAGCTACTTTCGGTTCAGCTGGAAGTGCCAGGAGAAGGCGGAACCGTTGCGGAAACGGAGAATCGTCGATAAACTTCAGGAGTGGCTTGGTTTTGGGGCAGAGAGGTCAACGAGTGCAGTGGACGAGCAGACTGTTTGGCAGGAATAACAAGGACATCCGGCATGAATTGGCACTCCTTGGACATGGACCGAACGATGTGGAGAGGAACGGAGCAACCGCAGAGGAGCACTTCCTCTGAACTAGTGTCCGACAATTTATGGAGTCGTCTGTTTGCCCCGAGTAAAAAGGTTTTCTTTGCAGAGGACGAGAAACAACGTTTACTTGAAAAGTTTCCATTCTTTAGCGTTGAACTGTCTCTGCCACGGAGCCTAACTTTTATGTGCATTTACTGTTTAAGAATACTCTTTAATTGCCAGCCTTTTGACTGCGTGGAGTTAACCAGAAGCAGAGCGGATCTCCTACAACGCCACCAAATACTAGGTCTACTCGGTACCATGATAAATTGGCAAAATGACGCTGAACCAGTTAACTGGTTTGGATTTCACTTTACATTCACGAGTTCTTAAGAAAACCCGGCGCATCTGAATCGATAAGTCGTTAAGTTTAGTTTTTCGATTTAGGTCTCTGAGATGATATTGCTATAAAGTAAACATTTATATAGCGCTGTATTGTACCCAGTCTCACCAGAGGCACTGTAATTGAGCTGCATTATATTAGAGTTCAGAACCCGATAGCGCGCCAGCATATCTACTGCCAACTATTGCTCAGACTATAATATAGAAATCTGAAGGAATCAAGGAGCTACTGAATGAACCCAGTGACAGAAGAATTTGACATTGGTGCCAGTTGAGAAGATAACGGAAAGTCCTGGGATGCCCTGGTCCCGTGTCCAGGACCTGTCAGAGATTAGTCCAGTACTGGGTTGAGGGACGATGAGGAGGAACTGAGCGCTTCCACTGTCGAACATGGGAGCTGTCGGCGAATTACTTTGCTTTGACCGCAACGCCTGCATTTCGTTTAGTTTCCCGTGTTCTCAAATTCAATGTGCAGACGTTCTTCGGCTTATTTGTGAGTAACACCAAATGGAATTGTTCACAATTTTACTACTGCGCTTAAGCTGTAGGGGCCTACTTGACAGTGTCTATCACGAGCTGTGAAGCAAAGAGCAATTTTGCAAAGCTATTCTTTATAAACTTTATAAAGAAAGCTTTGCAAAATTCTCTTATAAAGAACAATTCTCGGGCTACCATGATTGAAGAGCGCTTAAATTCTTTATGCATATTGATAGAAAATGACATTGCAAGGAAGCTCTCATCTGACGAGACCGTACGTGAATTTTTGCCAGAAAAAGCAGAAAGAGTATTTTTGTCAAATGTATGATGTAATAAGCATTTATGTGTTCCCAAAAGATTCTTCCGTGTCTAGACTAGTAGTTGCAAAGGTAGACGGACTTAATCCCCCTAGAATAATCCCCCGGACATTCCCCGGACATACCGCCCCCTAGGCTAGGACAGAATCCTCCAGGCTAGGACATAATCACCCCAATCTCAGCATGTTATAAGATGGATAAACTTATGCATTATTATAGCCCATGTAACATCTACGAGAATGTTTTTGATTCGACTCGGAAAAGTTTATTATACTGGTTGGCGCAAATTTGTGACTCAAACTTGTTACAAGCAACAGCAAGGTAGCAATTAGCTTAAGAGTACATCAGATGTGTCTCATAGCTGTAGTGGCCATTCTATGCACAACGTTTTAAAATGTTATCCAAGTCCGCGCAGCGTATCTTCGATGGCATTTGTTCCATCTCGCCGACCATTCATTCATTTTAGATTTAATTTTAGAAGTGAACGACATTAAGAAGACTTGTTAAGACCTAAAAGACATTAACAAATCTTATCTTTATAGAACTTAGTGACAATAACAAGTCTTAAGTTTGAACCTGAATGACATTAACAAGTCTTAAGTCTATACTACACCTTAATGACCTTTAGACGAGGCTGACATAACCAACAAAAACTCGGTAGTTAAGGTTTATCAACTAAATGCAGAAACAGGCTAATTGCACAGAGTGGGGATTATGTCCGGGAGTTATGCCCTACGCAACATTGGGGGATTATGTCCGGGGATTATGTCCTGCATCCAGTTTCTAGGAGGCCCTATAACAGTTCAAGCATCGGAGCCCAAAACATGTAGATCCGCTTCTAGTCAAATCTCGCTATCAATGAGAATTCCTTGGTTGGGTTTCACGTTAGAAAAACTGCTCGCCACTATGAATTTACAGTTAGAGCTGAGCATTCATTATTTGCCCATAGATGAAATCTTTGTCCTTAATTAAATTTACATCATTTAGAATAGCGCAGATAACGCCCTGATTAGATTCGATTGAAGCGGCATTATAAAATCCTGATTAAAAGTAATAAAGTAATTCCTGAGCAGTAATGGAGGTGTGTATGGGGCTTGCTGCATTTACAATTCATTAGGCGCTCTTCAATTTGCTGTTAGAGTAATAATAATATAATAATACCTTTTCTTTATCAAGCGCCTGGCACTGCGTGTACATTTACATGTTATGACAATTAAACAATTCACAAGAACACAAATGACAGAATGCATAAATTACTAACAGAACAGACATTACACGGCATAATAGCCTACAAAGCATGTCCGCCTACGGACTCGATCTCGGTACCTCTCGCTCTCTATGCCAGTGTGTTATCAAATGCGCTATCGGGCCCCCCTACAGTATTATGTTAGTCCATAATTTTGCTATTTGCTAAAATAAGCTCTCTATAAATATTCAGATATATAGACGTAGGATGATAATTATATAGGTCTACATATCATCCTAGTGGACGTCAGAAGCAGCAACCTAGATGACATGCGGCGCTATTTACATTTGGCAGTAATGCTGCTCGACTTGGCATCTTGTGGCTGGATCTATCATATGGCTGGATGTGCTGCTGGCGACAACCTGTTGTCATCCTAATTGCGGCTCAGCAGCAGCAGCAGCAGCAACGTATAATATCATGAAGCGCTCACGACCATCTGAAGCAGCTCGCCTTCAGCTGATCTCTGCTACGGCCGCTGCCAATGCAACAGTAGGAATTTTTGCACCAAGTAATCATCTAAGCCTCTTTATGTCTCTGGCTGTCAGTCTGTCAGTCTGTCTGTCTCTGTCTCTGTCTCTGTCTGTGTCTCTGTCTGTGTCTCTGTCTCTGTCTGTCTCTGTCTCTGTCTGTCTCTGTCTCTGTCTGTCTCTGTCTGTCTGTCTGTCTGTGTCTGTCTCTGTCTCTGTCTCTGTCTCTGTCTCTGTGTCTGTGTCTCTGTCTCTGTGTCTGTGTCTCTGTCTCTGTCTCTGTCTGTGTCTGTGTCTCTGTCTGTGTCTCTGTCTCTGTCTCTGTCTCTGTCTCTGTCTCTGTCTCTGTCTCTGTCTCTGTCTCTGTCTCTGTCTCTGTCTGTGTCTCTGTCTCTGTCTCTGTCTCTGTCTCTGTCTCTGTCTCTGTCTCTCTCTCTCTCTCTCTCTCTCTCTCTCTCTCTCTCTCAAAGCAGCAGTAGGCACTGTTTTGCACCTGTCTCGCCTCTCTCTGTCTCTCTCTCTCTCTGTCTCTGTCTGTGTGTGTCTCTGTCTCTCTGTCTCTGTCTCTGTCTCTCTCTGTCTCTGTCTCTGTCTCTGTCTCTGTCTGTCTCTGTCTCTCTGTCTGTCTCTGTCTCTGTCTCTGTCTCTGTCTCTCTCTCTGTCTCTCTGTCTCTCTGTCTCTCTCTCTCTCTCTCTCTCTCTCTCTCTCTCTCTCTCTCTCTCTCTCTCTCTCAAAGCAGCAGTAGGCACTGTTTTGCACCAAGTAATCGCCTAATCCTGTCTGTTCTCTCTCTGTCTCTGTCTGTGTGTGTCTCTGTCTCTCTGTCTCTCTGTCTCTGTCTGTCTGTCTGTATCTCTCTCTCTGTGTGTCTCTCTCTCTCTCACTGTTCCAATTGTCGACCACTGAACAAGCGCTAAGTACTACTTTTTCATGCAGGCTGCCCATTACCGACTCAAAGGGAGATAGGCAGAGACAGAAAGAAATAGAAAGACAGACAGAGAGACAGACAGAGGAGGAAGAGAGGAACAGAAAGGAAGATACAAAGACAGAGGATCGTTGCCTATGCAGTGTCTTCATAGCTCATTCTGCATTCATTCAGCATCAGCATTCCTCTTTCCCCTCTGTTTTTCCCCCTTCTTATTTTCCTCCTCTTATTCGCATTTTTTTTCTTCGCATTCTGTGCCTTCTACGCATTGTTATTTGTATTCTTATTCTTCGCATTCTTCGCCTTCTCTTCTCTTTCTCCTTCTTCGTCTCCTTCGCATTCTTTGCGTTCTTCTTCACATTCTTATTCTTCTCATTCCTATTCTTTGTATTTTTCTTCATATTCTTCTGTTGTCTGTCTTGGACCCATTAAGTTACTATGGGCCAGTGCCCAATAGTAGAGTTCAGTTTTAGAAACGTTAAAAGAGATTTGTTGGCCGTCATCCAAGACTGCACCTCCTCAGATGCAGTAGAAAAAACTGTACAGACTAGTGACAATTCAGACTGTCAATTGAATGTAAATTTTGATATCATCAGCATAGGCATGACATCCCGTGACTGATTGCCAGGCCTTGTTCCTAGTGGCGTGGCGTCTAGTTTAAGCAAAAGAAGTCCATGCACATAACCGTGGGAAACACCACTCGTCAGCAAAGCATGAGACGAATAAACACCATGCAGATTAGTGATTGAGTGCGTGGATCAAGACAAGTAGCAAGTCGGTTTAGCACATGACCAGAAAATCGAAATCATTGCTGACGACGATCCAAAGGAAGAGAATTGTCAACAGTATCAAAAGCAGCAGATAAACCAGGAAGAACAAGTGCTGCCACCTTTCCTTTATCCAAGGAGCATAATTATGATGTTATTATGAACAGCCATAAGCGCGTATTCATTCTGTTGAATGAAACGAATAAGTAAGCAGACTGATATGGAAGATTAGTGAGTTTCAAGATAGCTGAATTTTCTTACGATTTATAACTATCCGTGCAAGAACTATCCGTCAAAAAATTTTGTATATGACATTCATGGTTGAGATGGGTCTGTAATAATAAGTCTTATAGGTCGCAAAGATCAAGAGAAGGTTTCTTTAACAGATGATAAACTGTGGCATCAGCAAATGGGAAGTAGCCTATATCTCTTATGCAATGAGAAATTGATAATTGATGTAACATGCAGACCAATGACGTCAAAGCATTCTCGCAGAAGAGCTGTAGAAATTATGTCAAAGAAACTGCGGGTTTTGATTCGTGCGGAAAAGATAAGCTTGAGAAATTGCGCAAGGGTTGTTTGGCCGAAAGTAGTCCAAGAAGTAGGTGTAGAATTTTTTAATACAGAGAAGCCTATCAATTTAAAACCGTTTACCAGAAATAGTCTGCATAGAGGTGAAAAATGTACTGCAAGCTCATTTTTAATCAAGGACAGAGGAAGCGACAGATTTAATTTCTCTCTATCTAATAACAAATTTATGGCCGACAACAAGGTTTTTAATGACGCAGAAAAACAATGACGATCAGCTTTCAGAATAATAATCTCTCAGATAATTAATATATGTATGCAAGCGTGCTATATACAATATATATATACACATGTATATATATGTATATATATGCTATATATAAATATATATATATATATATATATACAATGGAGAGAGATGATAAGAAGCCCCACAGACAGTCATGCAAGCAGGCAGTCGTTCAAGCAGACAGACAGGCAATCGAGCATGCGAGTAAGTAGAGAGGAGGACAAGCATTCAGTGAGGCATACATCCACTGGTCGAGGTCTGATAAGATTGAAACATCTGAAGACCGTTTTCATTCGTCGAGACCTTTGGGAATCAAATGCTGTTTCCAGTAATGTCTGAGAACCACTTGCATTCATCCAGCCAGGGCCGTTTTATCCACTAGGCACAGTAGGCACTGTGCCTAGGGCCCACGAACATTTTAGGGGCCCACGAAAGTCTGAAAATGAGATTTGTAATTTTAATGGTTGAATTTGACACGAAAATGAAAGAAATTTCAAATTCTACTTTAATAATTTTTATAATTGTACTGAAACAAGTTAACTTTTATGCTTATTAATAAAAAGTTAAGTTATGCTGTGCAACAGCATGATATAAACTATGTGAACTTTTAAATTACGGCTCTTAATTTGCATTAGCAAGATCACTTATAACGTCTTCAAATGTCATTTGCCCGCCAGTGATAGGTAATTAAGATTTCTGAAAAAATTAATTAGAATTAGCATTACTTCGAATTTCATAATTAGGATTAGCATTACCATTTTTGGGATAACTAATTAATTAGAATTAGAATTAACGCTGAACTAATTAACTAGAATTAGTTGCTGGCGTCAGAATACAAACGACTCAAAACATTTCTTTTGCCAGTTAAGCGTTCAATCTATTAGGCAAATATTTCAGATTATGATGAAACTCAAATTTCAATGATCTTTATCCAGTTTCTACTTATTACTGTGGAACATATTTATATTTATTTGAGATCGGACTTGCACATTGGAATTATCATGAGTTCTAAAGTAGGGCCTATTGTCTTCGAGCCTGTTTCTTTGCTCATTTGTAACAAATCTTGCAAAAGCAAATTCTTACAACATAATTGTATTGTATTGTATTGTATTTGAACACTTGTTATAGCGCCCCAACCAGATTTCCCATTCAGAGGCGCTCCCGACTACTGCGCGAACGCTGAATCGGAGTTTCACGCCGAAGCGCATGAGCAATTGCGAGTGAAGGACTTGCCCAGGGTCCCTACGCGGCGACTTTGAGGTGGATCCGAACCCGCAACCCTCCAGCTGCAAGGCACCGAACATACCCCTACACCACCGCGCCCCAGTTGTATTGTGATGTGTTGTATTGTGTGTTGTATTGTACTCCACGTTTATAATGCGACCGAGCCACCCGCAGTAAAGATCCAGATAATGTTTCAGATGCAGCTGGAAAACGCTGAGAAATCTCATAATTTATTTTCTTACTAGAAGCTTAGAATGTAATTGCTAAAACGGACACTTTCAAATTAATTTTACTTTACTGTTGGATTCTTTTATGTAGGCTCTACTGAAATTTTTCATAAACACATCTCATAACAAAAGGCAATTCTTCCTTGAAAGATATCAGTAAAAACTAAAAACTCAAGTAAATTGGTTGATGTTTATTAGTCACATGGAAGCATCGAGCAAAAAGTAAGTAAAGAAATATGTAGGCAAAGGTCTAACTATGAAGCTAATTATGGAATTTTAATTAAATTTAGACAACTTTTAATTAGTAATTTAATTAGAATTAGCAAAATGTTTGTTACTAATTAATTAGAATTAGAATTTAGCTACCAATCTAATTAATTAGCTAATTATTAATTTCTAATTAATTAGTTACCCATCACTGTTACCCGCATTAACTCGCTTTTAATTTAAGAACGGGCAGTTGGGGCCTACGAACGCAAGAGTGCCTAGGGCCTACGACGACCTTAAAACGGCCCTGCATCCAGCTCTTTGTTTCTGTAACTTTATCTCTGTGTTTTGTATTTTCCTTTATTCGCCAGACTTCTCGCTCTCTTTGCTCTTCGTTTCTTGGTGTTTCCTTTTCTTTGATCCATTTGCATGATCTATCCACAGTATTCGTTCTTTGGTTTTCCTAATTTCGATATGGCTTTCGCATACTATCTATTTCTTCTCTCGGTGTTATCGCACTGGGAGCGCTACTGAATGGCCACGGCTGTGAGCGGCGCTATATAAATTACTAATTACATTACTCTACAATTACATTACATTATACCTTTGTTTGCTTTAACAGTATTATCATGCAGTCCTTAATTTCAGACTTGTATGCGAGACTTAAAATTTCGAGACCGAGACAGTGGGGATCGAGACAGAGACAGAGACAGAGACAGTGGAGACCGAGACACAAGGGCCAAGACAGTTCAAGACAGTGTTAACCGCATATTTTCGGAAGTGATGGACATGCAAAATGGACCGAAAACCCGAAAGCAATTTTTTCTCAACTTTTCAAGTCTGCTACCAGGGACAGGTCACTAAAATCAACCGATCACCCGAATACAGTGAATAGTATACAGAAATTAAATATTTCAGGCATCCTGAAATCTACTAAACGATTCTATAATTTAAGCCAACAGTTTTCTATAAATTTACTATGTAACTCACCTTGAGCAACTAGATGTTGTTACAATCGTTTCGCTTATGGTGGCTTTACACCAGCGGCGAACGGCACGCCATTTCTTCTGTTTGTCCAGGACTTCAAATTGCTTGAATGAAAATTTGACTATTTCAGTTCTTTACGAGACATTTTATGATAGAAAATCGAAATAAAGTAGAAATTGCTTTTTTCAATATCTGTTAAGTTAGCCAGAAAGACCACTTTTCTAAACTTCCGGTGTGTTTAGCACTTCCAACTTACTAGTTATCAAATCGGCAGAGGACAATTTTATTGTGCAAGAAGTTCAGAACTAAAGACAATTTGCGCCAGAACTATGGAGGCCGCTTCTACAAGAGAACAAGACTTTCGCCTCAAGGCAGTTTCCAAAAAGTAAAGAAATGACTGCGAGACCGAGACCGAGACATCAAAAACCTATCTCGAGACGTCTCGATGCCGAGGCACTGTCTCGAGACCATAAAACTCTGTTTAATATACAATTCTATGGACAACCCTCGTCTAAACCGCTCTTGGAGCAATGACAGGTCTCCCAAATCAAATGGGAACATGGCTGGATTGTCCTCCTCTGAATCGATCCTCAGCTAAGACTAAGAGGCAGGTGAGCGCATTAAATTTTCTCAACTGATAGGCATCTAAAAATGAACGATAAGCATTGAGCGGGCACCAACCCACTCGGCCACTCAGGATCTCTTCCAATGGCCTGCAATACATGATATGTATTTACAGTTATATGTACGCATACAATGCAGATAATGGGTGTGTTGTGCATTACTTTATATATAGCCTACAGTATCTGTGGATCTTGGCTGCGTAAATTTCAGTAGAAGCGTTTGATGTAGGCTACAGGGTATCCATTCGCTTGGAAAATCAATGGAGCACTGAAGTGGCACACCGCTGACCAGATCAGAAGAAACTCTGTCTTTAACAAATTGCCACCCATATACACAGCATGGAGCCATGTGCCAACAAAGAATGTCTTCCAAGTGGGCGGTCTTTATTCTGGATAAATCATACAGGCATCCTGAATAATCAAAGACTTTATGTATAGGCCCTATATATAATTATCACATTGGGGAATTTCTTTGCATGCATATTGTTACAGGGATGTGTTGCGCGTGCAAGAGACAACCATTGTTGCCATACGTGCTTAAGAGACATCTCTTGTGCAATGTTCCTCTTAAAGACACAGTTTCTGGTCTGTATACAATCTGAGGGCTGTATTAAGCACGGAATCCTTTCTGTCTGCATATTCTTTAACAATAACATCCTGGGCGTTTGAAATATTTGTAACTTCAGGGTACATACATGTATACATATGAGAAAGTTTGTAAAGTTTGGGATATACATACTTATACACTGTGACATCTAAGAGTGTAATGTTTTAAGTAGAAAAAAAGAAAAAGTAGGGTATGTGTTGGTTGGTCGAGTTGTCCGTTGACGCTATTAATATCTGTCATTGAGCTATAAAGAAATAATTTAATCAATCGTAGGAGAAAGAAACTTCCTTTTTCGAAATTAGCCGGTGCAGGAAATGCTGAAGATGAATAAAAAAACTTTGATGAGCTCATTAAGTCACCCTTTGACACTCGCAGTAATAATTATAATTATACAGAGAATCCAATATGTAGGCCTATATCTACTGTACGTAGTGAAAAACACATTATGCTACAATAGAATGTTCAAAATCGTTTTTATAATATTAGATCGATTTTTATCCTAGAAATCTTACACATAAATAATTGCCTGTATATAGGCCAGGTGAAATGTGCGCATGCAGACTTGAACGATGCAAACAAATAATAAGGTAATATGCCTTACGCACTGGGAGCGCTTCTGAACGGTTGACCCTACTAGAGGCGCTTTACAAATTCATTCATTCATTCATTCCAAAGATTTATATAGCGCCCCTTCAAAGTTACTACTCAGGAGCGCTCCCGACCCAACCCCGGCTGAAAATGCTTAAATACAATACAATGCAACTAAATACAGAAATTATCAGAAAACCCTTCAGAGCAGCCATGACAATCATACGAAAACATGTCACGTCTGCAACGCATTAAGTCGCAACTGAAGAGAAGATTATCACAGAAGGTCTCAACATTGCAGAAAGGTTGCGTGAATACTGTTAAAAGAGTTGTATGTGTTAGCAAAGGAAATAATTATACCAGTGTTATTATTAACCGAATCTACTTCTCTACATTGATTCGAGGCTACGAAAGATAACCAACAAACTGCCAGTCACAACTCACAAGGCTAAGGTCATAGGTCCTGATGATGTCCTAGTATAGAGTTGTTTAAAGACGGAGGCCTGCAGACAGCAGTGGAAAGGATGCAGACGATCTGTATGTCCGTGTGGGAAGCTCGTCATTGGCCAGCTGACTAGACGCACTCTACATTCACCTCAATTTCAAACAGCTTGCTAGAGTAAGAGTAGGAGATACACATCTGACATTGATTCCATGCTAGGAAGGGGTCAGACAGGGTTCTTTCCTTTCACAGTACCTGTTCAACATTATAACATAGAATAGATGACCATCACAGAAACAATTGATGGTCTTCATGTAGGGTAAACAAATCGGTGGCTGGAAGATCGCTAACCATATGATATGATATCGACATTGCTTTGTTGGCTGATTCTAGTACATGTATCAACAAGACATAGGTGATGGAATGGATGGTGCTACTTGCAGTACCAACATGCTCCTGCTGTTCAACCTGGACCTTGGACCTTGATTGACCTTGGTACTACTAAGGTCCAGGTTGAACAGCAGGAGCAAGTTGATACATTACCGTACCTAGGATCTCTTATCACATAAGACGTTGATTGCACGAAGTAATGACAATAGACTGAACAAGGTCAAGAAATTCCCTTATGGCATTCTCTGTTACAATGTTGAAGAAACTATGGACAGTCATGATTTATTAGTCGATAATAAGACGAGGTTTCTGACAGCATTCATTTGGTCAGTAGACATCATGTGATTGCGAAGGATGGGCCATCAAGAGAACAGAAGAAATGAAGATAAATTGATCTGAAATAAAGGGAATTATGCAGATACTGAGGGTCTCGTTGACAGCAAAAGAAAACTACGATTGGGTACACAGGGGAACAGGAACAAGCTGGGTTTGAACGAAAGTTGATCACAAATTTTTCGGAAAATAAAATTGACTTACTTCGGCCAATATTATAAAGAGCATAATTATAGGTTGTTCGGACAAAGAAACAATGCAGGATACAACATCTGAATCACGAGCATTTGAAAGAACATCACATATGGAAAACTTAAGGACTAGGACAGGATTTGCTATGTGTATCATTTACTGAGATCAACGAAAGATGGGAATGTTTGGAGAAGGACGGTTCATGGTGCGGTCAAACTTCGGAGCGAAGACATTTACGGAGGACCAGACAAGCCCCGATGGCTTAGTGAAGTCCGCATTGCTCCTTGAATTCTAATTCAGTCGAACTGTGCGACCCTTAAGGCTGTAATAAAGGTCCGTCTGCTGCGGTTGCTGATGCTAAGGTTGCTGCTGCTGCTGGTTTAATGGATGTGCTGTCGCGTTGTTTGAGGATGTTGTCGGGTTGCTAGAGCCTAGATGATACCGCGTTGCACTGTTAGTTTTAATTCCGATGGTTTAGCATGAGCTGCTGCTGCTGCTGCTGCTGATGTAGTGATAGACTGATTAAGAAGCACTTTCGTCGTCTGTCGACTTCCGAGTTTAAATCTAGTGCAGTCGACAGAATAATTTCAGTTCAGAAATTCCTTCTCATTATTATTCTTCTGTCTTTTAACGGAATGTAACCTCTTTGTCTCCTTCCGTCCGCCTGCCTGTCTCTCTCTTCGGCGCTGTCTGTCTGTCTTTGTATCTGTAGGCCTATATTTGTGTCTGTGTGAGACCGTATAACGGCCCACAACCCGTATAGCGAAAGGAAGGCTGAGTAGAGTCAGCAGCTACATAATTATCCAGGCTTAAGCAGGTTATCCAGGCCTTAAGGAAGTTATTCAGTTAAGCACCACAGATGTGGGTGGGGTAGAAATACCTCCGGGCCGTGTGCAAAGCATGATGCAGTAGATAGCCAATGGGAAGAGAGCTATGTCGCATCGAGGGTTTTGGTCTATACAAGGGCAGGATGCGCAAATTCGTGGCCCAGTCGGAAGAAGCAGTCGGAGAGAAGGTACTGCAGGCGAAGATCCGTTGGAGGACCGCCGGATCGTGGATTGCCGTCTAAACGAGACGAGGACCGATAGACGAAACGCTGGATGGAGACGAGGAAGGATGTCGTCGTCGTAACAAAGTAGCTGGGCCCGTAACTCGTGAAAGTAATTAAGAGTTTCGTTAATGTTAATTGAAGTGTTCTTAAGTGCAAATTATGAGTAGATTGCGATAAGTATCGATTGTCCGAACTTTGCATCTGGAAACGAACCAGACGAGGAGGACTGGAGCAGACGAGAGGAAGTCTTCGATAAAGCACTGGAACTGACGCCGCTGCAAACGTGTTGACGCCAGCGAGAGGAATTCAGACGAGGACGCACAAGCTACGTTACTTTCTGTGGAGCAGTCACGCTGAGAGAGCTGAGGCACGTCGTCTGAGTATTAGTCATAGGAGACCCATACGTCCCTAACGCTAATAAAGGGGTAAGACATTAGATAAGAGTAAAAGAATTAGACTCTATTCGCGGATTCAGTTTACATGGTGATGTGTGAATGATTGCATAACTAATCGTAGAGTGTTAACTAAAATTGTGTTAGAGATTGATTGTTACAGCTTGTAGTAATAAACTTTGAAATGTCAGAAGCTTCTGTCAATCCACGGATGGTTGAGGAAGAAGAAGAAGGAAGGAGGATAGTTTTGGACTCATGTAGAGGAGACTCCCAAATGTCCGATAATGTGCTCATGACTGATGTGTTAGACAAAATGGACTATCAGTTCGAACGAATGGACCAGAGACAGGGTCGTACGGATGAGTTGATCCTGGATTTGATAAGACAATTGCATGAAACGACACACAGTTAGAGACAGAACAGAGACAGTATGAAACGGAGAAGAGACGGAATGAGACAGAACAGAGACAGTTGGAGACAGAACAGCGACGAAATGAGACTATGACTTCTGTTATTAACCGTCTTAATGAAATGGAAATGGGGAAAGAGAGAGAAAGAATGGACCATAGCACCAACCCTGGCTTGGTAGAATATCAAGTCATAGAAAGCACTTCTATCGCGCCTCACTCGGGCCACTCGTCAAAAGCAAGGTATCAGGTCGATGGCGCTGCGGATGAGCCTAATGAAGGTAACGGGGAGGTGACCTGCCTGCCAAGAAGAAGTGCAAGACTTCTAGGTTTGCCTAAGGTAAACTACCACGCCCTAAATGAGGCTAGCCACATCGCAGTAGGAGCCACGTCGACCAATAGATCTAATAGTAATGTCGAGCCTTCTGTCGAATGGGGACTGACAAACCCCGGTCCAGAGAAAGGCGCCTGGTCTAGTCAACCGACGCGCTCGAGTTTAGCACCTCGAGAGGGCAGCAAGGCTGCGGAGACGCGACGAGAAGACGCAACCCGCTACACTGACGCACGAGAATGGGACGATTCGACAGAAGGAATAGTATCGAATAGGCGTAATGTTGATGCTGTTGATAGAACTGTTAATGTAGAAATGATGGTTGTTGAAATGAATGGAACTGTCGGTGATACTCAAAGAAGCAGTGAAACCGATATAAATAGACGTGCAAATGTAAACGTGAATGAAGTGAATGATGCAAATACATTTGATAACGTAATTAGGTTTGCTGAAGATGAATTTGAAAGTGTGAATCGAGCAAATGAAAGGAATTCGCAAATATTGTCACTAGAAAGGGACAGGGATTCTCAAAGGTTTCAAAAAGATTCCTTTCAAACACACGATAGATGGCACCTCAAACACGCAGACATGACCAGGGGAAACACACATAACCCGCCGGCTTGGGTCCAACTTGATATGCGTAATTCTGAAAAAGAGGAAATGAGTCAAACGGCGAGAAGTGCTGCTCAAAAATTCAATGGAGTTCATTTCTCAAACGCCACTCTGTCGACAAATAATCCTGTCACCTCCAAAAGATCCAGTCATATCAACCATGGCAATGAAAGACAAACAATTGTCCATTACAACGAATTCCTGGACAATCGTTCATATGCACCACCATCTGCTGTTATACCGATAAGCACAAGTCAACCAAATTCAATGTATGCAGAACGAGGCTACGATCGTTCTGACATGTCATTCGCTAGGAGGCCAATTTTTAGTCACGTTGGAGCGCAAACGTATGGTCATGAAAGTAGGATTCCGATTTGGTCTACTGAGATAAATCAGGCAAAAGATAATAGAAGCGTTGGGTTGTCAAATGAAATACCTAACAGGTCTGTTTCGTCGCAAACGAATGCGCATGAGCTGAGGTCACGTCAAAATGATGTTAGTCAATTTGTAGAGAGGCCACGCAGTAGCATTTTGCTTGGTTCTTTCTCAGGTCGATCTTCGTTAGATCAATTTCTAAAAAGATTTGAGATAATCAGAGTTCAAAATCAATGGGGAAATCTTGAAAGTAAAAACCAGTTGATATGTTCTTTGACTGAGGATGCAGCTCAGTTAATTTTAGAAGGTGAGTTGGATGAACTTGAGACGACCGAAGAGGTAATTCGCAAATTGCAGGATCGTTATAGCAATAAGAGTTACCAGGCACTTTATCAAGTTGAATTAAGTACGAAACGTCAAAGGCGTGATGAATCGTTAGGAGCTTTAACTTCAGAAGTGCAGAGACTAGTAACGCTCGCATATCCTGGAAGAAATACTCCTCACCGAGACGCAATTGCTGTGAAATCGTTTTTAGATGCTGTTGGAGACAGAGAGGTTAGTCTTAAAACGTGGGAATCAAATCCACGAACGCTTGATGAAGCGTATGCTGCAGCAATCAGATACGAAGGTTTCAAACGTGCTGAATATAGAAATGTCAGACATTCAAACAGATATGCACATGTAGTAAAAGCAGTGAACGTAGGTAACAGAAATAGTTTTGACAATAGAGGGTTTCGTTTCAATGGACGTGGAACGAATGACGTCAATCGACGACAGCCTCATGGTAATCAAAACTCTTTCTATCGTCGACCGCAGCAGAACCAAAATAGAAGGAGGATGGATCGTCACTGGCAGATGAATCCACACCAAGAAAGACGTTGTCACTACTGTAATGAGTTATTTCATTTCTGGAGACAATGTCCATACAGAATGGAACAGCAAGGAACTGATTTTGGAAATGGAAATCAGTACGATTATGCTGCGCAAACGAACAATGTAAGATACGTGAAGGGAAGCGATAGTGCTTACCTAAAGATGTCTTTGTATGGGAAGGAGACACTTTGTCTCTTAGATACTGGCAGCCAGATGGCGCTAGCTCCATCGAAATTGATTAAGGGCCGAGATTTGAGGCCATCAAATCAAAAACTTGTAGCAGCAAATAACAGTAAAATCCAGGTGATTGGCGAAACAAAAATGAAGTTGAAAGTAAATGGGAAGATTTACTGGGTGCCAGCACTTGTAAGTCCACAAGTTTCTCACGTATTGTTAGGGTTAAGTTTCATGAAAGAAAATAATGTAGTTTGGCATTGTCAGAAAGATTGGATTGAGTTGGATGGACAACGAGCGAAATTGCATTTCCGCTCAGAAGCTTCACAAGTACGCCGCATAGCAGCAGCACAAGATGTTGTAGTGCCAGCTTACAGTGAAGTAGACATTGCTGCGTACGCTGTTCTGCCAAATTTACAGACAACACCGTTGGATTGGGCAACAAAACCTACTGTGTTGCCAAATGGTTTGTTAATAGCAGGAACAGTGCTAGCAAAAAGAGAGATGGATTTGACTCTCCGTGTGATGAATAACACAGAGAAAGAGATTAAGTTAACAAAAGGGTTGAAGTGTGAAGTAGAAGCTGTAGAAGTCTGTGAAGCAGTTAACACAGATGAAGCTTCGTTGAATTGTGCTGTAATTCGCCAGGTGTCAGCACAAGATGTTGAGACAGCGTTGAAGCCGTTATGGAAAAACGGGGATGAAACTGTTCAGGCTGGAACACATGTGATGAAAGATGGACAACATGAGAGATTGGTACAATTAAGTAGGAATTTACAGAAACAGGTGAATGTCTGTTCTGTGGGAAAAATATCTGCGAATCGTTTGAAACGGAAGACGAAGGGTTCACCAGATCTGCCACAGCTGAAGAGAAGAGGGGAGGCAGGCAGTCGAATGCAGACCTCAAAAGTTGTCCGACCGTTGCTTAAGGGTCAGAGGTCACAGATGAAGCCGTCGCGACCGACTTCATGCCACCTCGAGGAGCGAAAGAGGAGACGAGGAAGATTAGAGGATGACAAGCGAGCCAAATTTGGGCCAGGACCCAAAAACCGATTTGTCAGTGCCATACCGGACCAGGCATCGGGGCCTTCTAATATGTGTGAAGGCGGCAAAGGAAGTCAGTCACTGTTTGAACGTGAGAGACTAGAGAGGAAACGACCGCAGAGTGTAATAGCAAAGGAAGTGTTTTCGTTCGACAACTACTACAGGTTGCTTATTATCATGGCTTCTTGGCAGTATCCGTGTGGTGGAATGCCAATGGACCAGTCGTCAATGAACGCTCCGGGACAAAATATAACGGATTGTTTGTTCGCGACCGGACCAGGAGTAGATCTGGGACAAAATGTTCCGCTGTCTACCTCCGGGGGCACTCTACCGCCGCAGCAGCCGAATGGAGGTGTCGCTTTACACGGTACTGGTGGGAATTTATCACCCATTTCGCCACCTGATCCGTTGGCAACGACGAGTAATTCGCGCCAACAGCCTAACCTCCCAGCAACGACGACGTTGGTTCAATCGCGACGGATGAGTTTGAGCGATCCTAGTTGGAGGATCCACTCTGCGGGTCACCTATGGCGAATCCTAAATTACTTCTTTAATCGAGGGCACGTTGGTCTCACCACAGAAGTCATTGCAGAATTGCGTACGTTGATGCCACCACTAAATGACGTCCGGGACCCGCTACCTGCAATGTTGGTGACAATTCAGGCCGTCAATAGAGCAAGGGAAGCACGTGAGGTCTTCGAGATGTGGAGCATCCGCGCCGGAACCTGGATGCCGACCGCGGGTAACGGTTGGCAAGTGGCCGTCACCGCTGCGGAACCGTGGGAGATGTATCCACACTGGAGTGCAGGACTATGGTCCCTCGCTGTGTATCTCCTCGGAGACTATCTGATGCAACCATTGCCGATGCCAGAGCAGGAATTCCTACAAGGTCACTCCGGTCTCTACGCTTACACTGGGTTAGACGGGTGGAATATAGAAGCGGTCACTTTCACGCTCTACTTCCTGAGGAATCAACCGTGGAGTTGGTCTGTTCTTTTCCGACCGTAACGAAACGCGCAACGACCGATTCGTTACCGAGATAACGAATAAATTCTCTGTAGGCCTTAGATCTGAAACGAGCGAAGCGAAAGTGTTTAATTAAGGAACTCTGCCGTTTAATTAAGATTCGGAAATGTTCTGAAGCGTCGTGCGATGATCCGTCGAGATCATATGAATCTGATCTGTAGGCTCGTTAAAGAATTAGATTTCTGTCGTATAAAATGTTGTTAAAGAGATGTGCCTACACATCCTAAGCTGAGAAATTGCACGAGATTGATAGATTTGTTCGTATATGATTATGATGATTAAGCAGATGAACTGAACTGTAACTGCTACGAAAACTTATGATGCTGCTGGAATGATAGTTGATTATGATGATTTAATGTTTCACTGATTTGAATACCAGTTAGAATAGACTGCGTAAGATGTTAAGGGAGATTATGGATGATCTGTGTGAAAGGAAACATGGATAAAAGATACGAAATGATTTGATTACTGATGAATATGATTGGATGTAATATGTAAACTGCAATGATTACTAGTTTGGATAGAACTGCGTAGATGTTAAACTGTTGCTTGATGTTGATGAGATGATCTGTGTAACTGAAGCATAGATAAGGCATACGCAATTGATTAGATTAAGGATGAAGATCTAATGGAAGAAGCGTATATGAATTTATGTGCAGAGACTGTTCACTAAACGATGCTTATGATTGCTTACTTTGTGGAAGACTATTGGATGATGTTGAGACGCGTAAACCTGATGTTTGTGAATGCATATGGACTGCTTGATAATAGCAATTGGAGCAAAAGTTTGTTAAGCTGGAAAATTATGTGTTAGGTTCTTACATGATGCATAACAGTATTATATAGGATATAAGACTGTTATTCCTTTCAACCCGATAGTTGAAAGCGTTGTAAGGGGCGGCGAGTGTGAGACCGTATAACGGCCCACAACCCGTATAGCGAAAGGAAGGCTGAGTAGAGTCAGCAGCTACATAATTATCCAGGCTTAAGCAGGTTATCCAGGCCTTAAGGAAGTTATTCAGTTAAGCACCACAGATGTGGGTGGGGTAGAAATACCTCCGGGCCGTGTGCAAAGCATGATGCAGTAGATAGCCAATGGGAAGAGAGCTATGTCGCATCGAGGGTTTTGGTCTATACAAGGGCAGGATGCGCAAATTCGTGGCCCAGTCGGAAGAAGCAGTCGGAGAGAAGGTACTGCAGGCGAAGATCCGTTGGAGGACCGCCGGATCGTGGATTGCCGTCTAAACGAGACGAGGACCGATAGACGAAACGCTGGATGGAGACGAGGAAGGATGTCGTCGTCGTAACAAAGTAGCTGGGCCCGTAACTCGTGAAAGTAATTAAGAGTTTCGTTAATGTTAATTGAAGTGTTCTTAAGTGCAAATTATGAGTAGATTGCGATAAGTATCGATTGTCCGAACTTTGCATCTGGAAACGAACCAGACGAGGAGGACTGGAGCAGACGAGAGGAAGTCTTCGATAAAGCACTGGAACTGACGCCGCTGCAAACGTGTTGACGCCAGCGAGAGGAATTCAGACGAGGACGCACAAGCTACGTTACTTTCTGTGGAGCAGTCACGCTGAGAGAGCTGAGGCACGTCGTCTGAGTATTAGTCATAGGAGACCCATACGTCCCTAACGCTAATAAAGGGGTAAGACATTAGATAAGAGTAAAAGAATTAGACTCTATTCGCGGATTCAGTTTACATGGTGATGTGTGAATGATTGCATAACTAATCGTAGAGTGTTAACTAAAATTGTGTTAGAGATTGATTGTTACAGCTTGTAGTAATAAACTTTGAAATGTCAGAAGCTTCTGTCAATCCACGGATGGTTGAGGAAGAAGAAGAAGGAAGGAGGATAGTTTTGGACTCATGTAGAGGAGACTCCCAAATGTCCGATAATGTGCTCATGACTGATGTGTTAGACAAAATGGACTATCAGTTCGAACGAATGGACCAGAGACAGGGTCGTACGGATGAGTTGATCCTGGATTTGATAAGACAATTGCATGAAACGACACATAAACAGTTAGAGACAGAACAGAGACAGTATGAAACGGAGAAGAGACGGAATGAGACAGAACAGAGACAGTTGGAGACAGAACAGCGACGAAATGAGACTATGACTTCTGTTATTAACCGTCTTAATGAAATGGAAATGGGGAAAGAGAGAGAAAGAATGGACCATAGCACCAACCCTGGCTTGGTAGAATATCAAGTCATAGAAAGCACTTCTATCGCGCCTCACTCGGGCCACTCGTCAAAAGCAAGGTATCAGGTCGATGGCGCTGCGGATGAGCCTAATGAAGGTAACGGGGAGGTGACCTGCCTGCCAAGAAGAAGTGCAAGACTTCTAGGTTTGCCTAAGGTAAACTACCACGCCCTAAATGAGGCTAGCCACATCGCAGTAGGAGCCACGTCGACCAATAGATCTAATAGTAATGTCGAGCCTTCTGTCGAATGGGGACTGACAAACCCCGGTCCAGAGAAAGGCGCCTGGTCTAGTCAACCGACGCGCTCGAGTTTAGCATCTCGAGAGGGCAGCAAGGCTGCGGAGACGCGACGAGAAGACGCAACCCGCTACACTTATCTGTCGTTATATGCTTGTCTGTCCCTGTCTTTGTGTCTATCTTCGACTCTGTCTGTGTCTCTGTCGCTACATGTGTCTGTCTCTGTCTCTGTATATGTCTGCCACTGCCCCTGTCAGCGCATGTCTCTATCTTCGACTGTGTCTATTTATCTGTCTCTGTATCCAACCTTGGCGGTGTTTCCTTCTAACACCGTCTTTTCCCTGCCTGTTTATGTCTCCGTCTTGTCCTCTTCCACCAACTCTCTGTAACTGGCTGTATATCTGTCCGTCTGTCTGTCTCTCTACGACTGTACAGTATATAGGTGAATATGTATATAGGTCATCTTAATAGGTGAAGGACGACAGATGGTTGGCGGTCGTTCTTGAATCGAGCGAAAGCGAATGGTGATCTTTTGCATATGATCCGCCTCCAGGGCACTCAGTGCGTCGTCGTTTATCGGCTTCTGTTCTGGTCCATTAGCAGAACTAATTCTCTATGAGACGAACGAAGACAACGCCGGCCACCATCGTTATGATGATGCTGATGATGA
>JACEVL010001120.1:110000-502500 GCA_020284085.1 Aporrectodea caliginosa
TGCTCTAATGACTAGTTAAACTTACACTGATGCAGTTTCTCGAGGCAAAATCAGTAGCAGAGTAAACGATGCAGATCAGATATTTGGTGGGGAATTTTTCTCTACTGGCAAAGTTTTTTTCTATTCCGCAACACTGCACCTACTGAGAGTGTCTTTAGCTATAGTGTGCTCTTCATGAGACCTCGAAGACTTGGGGACATAAACCATAACTATGAATATAACAAGCATCTGATCTGAATAATGGGAATATGTAACACTACAACTGAGAATTGCGTTTATGGCCTTGAGACTTAGATCTTGGTCCTGGATGATGCGGTCTTGGTCTCGGTCTCGGTCTTGGACCACGCGGTCTTGGTCTCGGTCTTGGTTTTGGACCACGCGGTCTTGGTCTCGGTCTCGGTCTTGAACAACGCGGTTTTGGTCTCGGTCTTAGTCTTGGAATTTTGGTCTCGTGCATAACACTGATGTATGTATAGGTGAAGGACAACATCGTATAGGCCTATCGTGTATTTATGTGTTGCCCAATTTCCGATACTGTGATCAGGCTTGGATGGGGTGCGTACCAATGCGCACACTCGACTCTATTTGCTGCACTCGACGTGTTTTTCCGAGCGCTCAATCAAAATTTAATGAGTAGGCTAGTATACAGGCCTACGGCGCCTACTATTTCAGTTCTGCGAAACGTCGTCTTTACACCCACCTATTCACCTACTCACGGACACACAGGCATATACACAGTTACACGCGCAAAGACTATATAATTATTATAGACGATTAGGGCTATTAGTATCGCGAAACAGTATCGCTTTCGTTGGTTATCGTCGATACTCTAGTCAGTTTCGCAGCTGGTTTTGCGATGGCTTCATTTTCGTGAAATTGCTTTTGTATCGCTATAAGCTATAAAATGGCTTCGCGTTTGATTTATGGCAAAGTGCTGCCTATAATAATTCGTGGCGCTTCTCGTTCTATTCTCAGGTCTTTGGTTTCCAGCTGAGCGAATGACAGGAAGTACGTACTTCACGATCGTCGAGAGAACTTTATGATTCACAGAAAAACTTCGTCATATCCCAAGTGTGAAATGAGCGAGATATTTACGCCGAACTCTGTCGGATATTAGTTGAACTGAAGTTGTCATAAACTTGCGATAAGCTAATTACATGAACTGCAAATACTTTCTTGGTGATAATACGGTAAAAATCAATAGTTGAAAACATTATACTTGTATATAATTTATAGACTATATTACAAATCTCTAACGTTCCTTACGAATATAAACTAGAACCGGAAGTAGTTAGAAAAGTTGCTAAAATAGAATGCTACTTAACATTTTACATGGAGTTCAGTTCACAATGGGTCAGTGCTATTAATAAATCGTCCGTGTTGCGGCTCAAGAGCGATTTGAAGGCTAGACAGCCTAGACTAGACTAAACCGCCAAGACAGTGTTGGTATTGGTAATGCATAATTATAAGGGAAAGTCCAAGGGAAGTGTTCTGGGAGAGTCCGGTGGAGGCTGTCCCGGGGAAATGTCCTACACTCATTTTCCCAGTATTGTTAACAACCTTGTATATATTATGCGCATAATGATATTTCAATCATTTGGGCTTCAATTGTATAATTGTGCCACGATATGCAGCCAGATCCATGTAATGAAAGCCTGAGCTGAGCGTCTTCTGTCTCCGTTTTTTTGTCCTTCACTCTGGCTCTGCTTTGATTTGACGAACTTTCCTCACGCGATGTCTGCATCAGAAGGTCTTGTCTCCTGGTTCAGCAGCAGCAGCAGCAGCAGCAGCAGCAGCAGCAGCAGCAGTAGCAGCAGTTCCTGCGATTGGCATCAATATGGCAGGCATCTGTTCGTGACCAGTGGAATCGTCGATGCGAGGACAATGGAGATGGGCGGTCGACTGCAGCAGCCTCCGTAGCCATTCGATCGCAACATCATCACTGAACGCCATTATATTGTCCTGTCATCGATTCACGATCCATCTTTCCTTCCAGCTGTCCTTCTCTTCGTCTTGCTATCTGTCGCTCCGTCTCTCTCTGTCCGTTTATATGTCCTTCATCTTTTCGTCTCTCTGTATGTCTGTGTATTAGTCCTTCCATTTGTCTTTCTCTCTATGTCTGGTTGTCTGTCCCTTCGTCTCTGTCTGTCTATCAGTCCTTCCACCTATGTGTCAAGAACTAGAAAAATGTGGCAATAACTATAGAGGCTCCATTTAAAACCATTGTATTGTAGGGGGCGTGGAGCAAGTTGGTTGTGGGGGCAAGATGGTTTTTATGCTATAAAATTATAATGCGTGGCCTTCAGTCTAACAGGAAGTTTATCGATGAGCAAGCCAAGCCTGTTCTTTTGTTAAATGGCGGCTACGTGATACGGTGCTTTCTTTCCCGTTTATCGTTGAAAAATAAGTTTCTCTATTTACCTCTAAAAATATTTCACTGTTATAAAATATCGCATATCTTAATCAACATGAATGCAAAAAATTGACAAATGGGTTGTTTTGTTAAGCGAGGACAATGTGAGATGTTACTGATATTACTTTGCAGCAAAGTCACGCTGTACCATCATAGTCACAAGATTTTGTAGTGTGGACCTGTTATATTGCAAGATGGCGGGGGCAAGATTCACGAACCAACTGCCCCTTCGGTCAGTCCAACTTTCTTCGTCTTGCTATCTAATTATTGTTGTGCCTAGTTTATTTCATTAAACTGGTCCGTTTATATGTTCCTTCATCTTTGGATCATCTCTAACTGTCTGTCTGCTGTATTAGTCGCTTCCATCGGTCTTTCTCTCTATGCGGGCAGCAAGCGTCCAAGTCGTCTAGTCAGTCTTACAATATTCAACGCTTCGTCGCTATCTCAAGCGAACAAAATGATCAATTCCCATTTCATGGTGGCAATAAGTGTTAGATGTTCTATTGAAGAACTGTGTGAATACGCAATCGAAATGAGTGCACGCACCTGACCCGTTATTGGCTCTTTGCTTATAAACTGGTCATTACAGTTGCTAGGCGCCGTTTTAATTATATAAATTTCCACAGAACTGACAGCTGACTAGAAAATATATTCTCACTTCAGTTCAATAATGTCGGTCTTCCACAAAATGCGGCTTTGACTGTCAATGTTCTAGGCGCGCTATAGTTCTACCCTAAGACACATGCATTGTCTTTAAACTGCAATCATAATAATAACGAAACATGTCTTGAGACTTGCAACCAGACATATCAAATATCGCGCTGTCTGCTGAACTTCAGTAAAAAATCTAGCGTGCATTTATGGACCCATGTTTTCGACTGTTAATATTATTTTGGCCTGTTAATACTGTTAGGCCTAATAGCTTTGGACAACCTCTCTGACTCGACGCTCGTGAATAAACTGGTGCCCTGCGCTTAGCCTTCGAGTGGCACTTTAGAAATATGGAGTTTAGGATTACGAATAATTTTATTCAGTGTGGGAATTGTAAAAAAATACTGGGGGGTTAGACGTTGATTTATGTGCAGTTTGGGTGTGAAATGTATAATTTACTATGGGAGCCTAAGAAAGACTAGGGGTTGAACCCCAAACCCCCCATCCCCGGCAATTCTCACCCTGAGAATATTCGATAATAATATTATATTGTAACACAGAAGGGCGTCGTAGACTCATTCATTTTCTTATATTAAATACAATTTCAGTAGCATCAACAAGATATCATTTTCATAGAGAGACAGAATAGAATTGGTCGGTCAGTTGAAGAAAATCACTTCTTCATACTTTCCACCCTTAAGTTCTCCTTTTTTTCAATCATTCCTTCCTTCCTTCGCCCTTGTTAGCCTTTCTGCCTGCCTTCCTTCTGTCATTGCCGCTTTTTCTTTCCACCTCATTCCTTCCTTTCTTTAATGCCTTCATCAATTCCTTTCATGACGGTGATGTTTGTCACCACGATGACAGCCAACAATTCGCAGTAATGATCACGCATGTCAAACTCGATTGGCAGCGAATTGTGTGCTATAATTTTGTATGGCCGTAGACTACGACGCACATTTCGATCGACAGTAACTTGTCCTCCCCAGGTGCAATCGGTGGAGAGTTAGTGGTTCCGTATTAGCAAACAATTCAGAGTTCATTCGGTGCAAAAAACACGTGCAATTCTCCGCTCGTTCGAGTTATGAATTATGGACCAATTTCCTCGAGTCAAAGCAATCTGCCACGGATAATTAATCACGCGTCGAAAGTTTCAAAGCAAACCAATAGGTAATCGAACATATTACATCTGAAAGTTTTATTCAGTGAGACACCCATATAATAAAAGTAGGCCATTAAACAAGTTTTAGGTTAAACACGAGCAGTCCTAGTGTGCAATTTTTAGGGAGATATTTCTGGCATAACCCAAAACCCACGTTGATGTTGGCTGCATTTTGGTAGGATAGGGCCTATAAGACTGTAACGACTTCTCGTAAGTTTAGTATAGGTCCTGCCATTCACTGTTTTCGCCGCTTGTATAATTACTGGGCTATATTCTGTGCCAGTTCACAACAAGCTTAGATACCAGTTGATTTCAGACAAAGTATTAGCACTCGTGGATAAAAGAAAAAAACACTGACAGACAGTAAACTAACAATGCAGACTGGAAACAATTCAATTAGATCACTGGAAAAATCAGAAGGAAACGACCACGAGACCAAACCAACTGGATGAAACAGCAATGCAGGAAAGCAGAAGAAGTTGCTTGGATAAATAGAATACAAGAAGTCTACACAGTGGGGTCAAGCCACCGAGTGGACAATTCGATCTCAAAGTTCTAATAATAATCAAAGACGCAAACTGTGAAGTATTAGAAGACAATGCAAGTAGGTCTATACGTCTATACAGAAGGAAAACTTTAAATACCTGCCAAAGATCGACTCAAAAAACGACCTAGTATACTGTAAGTTCTTGCAGAGTTACCTGTAAACAGTAACTCCGCCACTGCTCGAACTCTGTCAGTGCCAGACCCAAGCCTGGATAAAGGAGGAGGGCGACGCTAATGATTTTTGTCATCACACGGTGTCGTTAAACTGAAACTATAGACTACTACTACTTGTAAACAGTACAGATGAACAGCTGCCAAAATTTCTACAAGAAGTGGTGAGATGTTATCAGCAGAGCGACGAAGGATAAAGCACCAGGCATGGACGGGATCATCAAGCAACTGCTTTAAGAAGGGAATAAACAGTTGTTAAAGCTATGTTAACCCTTGCTACAAAGATTCAACACGACGAAGAAATAACATAAGGTTGGGCGACTGTTCAGTATACGCTTGCAGTGCATTCAGAGACATTCAAGAAAATCTGGAAACAGTTCTTAATAAAAGAATGGCCTTGATAAAAGAACGGTCGTATAACAAAACACAGTTTTCTTATTCAACTGCGTGTTCAATATACATGTAATATATATATTTATCTATATAATTATATACTCATTTAGGTAGACCTTGACTACCTGTCGTGTCCATAATTGGTACATCAACCATGCACTTTAGGTAATGTCTGTCTATATTTGAACACATTTCGTGTTTAATGTTAAAGTTTACAGCAAACGACGAGTAATTAGGAACAGAAAGATCCTGAAGGCAAACTGACAATGATTTCCATGAATCAAGATTTGCGATAGTCAGGCACACGTCGAAACCCGAACAGAGGATATATATTACAGTATACACTCGGTATGTTCCCTGCTGGCAAGTCCATGAATACTTGATGGACCCAGTAGAGCTATGGACCATTATAAGGGTCACATATAGGAATATGAGTCCCAAATGATCTACTCTGGTGTTAGGTGGCCTTGCTGGCGTGTTAACACCATACGTGGTCGTCAGTGCTTTAACATCATCAAATTGAGCGCTTCTCAGAGACTCTAAGTGGTGCTTAAAAATGTCTTCTTATATTACGTTACAATACTCTTAGGTTGAAACGCGTAAGGCTTTAAGTGAGCTAACACTTCGATTAATCATAGTTAGAGCCTATGGCAATATATTAAATATATATTTTTAAATATATATATATATAATGTATTAGTTTTTCAGTCAGGTCAGCTGATAGGAAGTTATAGGTTATAATGAGTCAGTATTTGTTACCTAGCCACACAAAAATACATGCAATTAAGTGCAGAACCATTGGAGGAAAATATAGAATTCTAACATAATGTTATGACGTGGGTATATATATATATATATACATATATATATATATAAATATATATACACATACTTCCGGAAAAACATGGCGGTGGCGGTGGCGTAAATAAGCTTGTGCTGAAATCGACAAAACTACTAATAAAATCCACTCGAAGTTCAATACTTGGATGTTATTTTACGATATGGTCGAGGTTAAATCAGTCTCTATCGTTAATTACTAGAATACTTGTGAGCAAATGATCGAAATGGATTTTATACTGTTCGACTGAAAATAGGTCATCGTCGTTCTAGGTACCTAGTCACTGGCGGCTCTCGTTAACACTCAGGGGTCATTTAATAGGCGGAAAAATACCCGAATGCGTACAATGGTCACTACTACCGTTACTACAAACACGTCTGACTACTTTTCCTCTGCGAGTGAACTTAATTAATCTGGTCTTGAGATGTGCTGGTTGTGAGTCCTTGGAGCGACTTCGACTGAGTTGGTCTGATTTCGAGCGCTGTCATAACTGACTCTCAATCAAACTACGCGGATTTACGCCGGCTTGGCCTCGAGAATGTCCAAGAAAGCCGCTAAGCTTGAGGAACTGTCCGAATTGGTGCTAGAAGATAAGATTTTGAGCGTTCTGCTAGCTCGCTTAACAGAATTGTTAACTCCTATGATGAAGGAATTAGTGAAGCAGCTAGCATCTGATGTCACCACTGAGCTCAAAGCAGCACTAACAGAACACCTAGATCAAAAAATCAGTGAGATAACCACAAAAACTGAAGAAAAGGTTGATCAACTGGAGAACAAACTAAAATCAATGGAGAATACCAACATCCTCCTCCAGAAGAAAGTTGACGATTTGGAAAGGCACTCAAGAATCAATAACTTAGTTTTCTACGGTGTGCCAGAAGCACTATCATCTGACTCCAATATCTCATCAGCACACCACTCTTCTCAGACCGAGACGGAGCAGTCACTAACCTCCACGATCATACAGATTTGTCACGACAGACTCAATATCAATCTTAATGAGTATGACATCTCAACGGTTCATCGCTTACCAGGATCAGCTAAACTGCTACACAAACCACTTATCGTTAGTTTCACTAACAGAAGATCGAGGAATGCAGTTTATGGCGCAAGGAAGAGGCTTCGATCTGCCACAACCTCATCAAGCTCTCCCTGGGAACCACGCAACCAACTGTTTATCAACGAGCATCTAACGAAGAGTAATGCTTACCTGTCTACACTGGCCAGAAGGCTGGTGAAAGAAAACCGTGTTGCTTCCACCTGGACCTCTGGTGGTTTGGTCTATATCAAAATGTCGACCTCAATGGAGGAATCCTCACATCGGATCCTCACACCAGATGATCTTTACAAGTACGCACCACTATTATCCAGCGACTGAGATTTCCTCGGAGGTCATTGCCGCAAGGACTTTACCAGGATCAACAAACCTAGTCGATGATCGACTTCTCGATGGTTTCTTCTTCAAGAACGATGGAGTTGCAACCGCAACTCCTTTGTGAGTTTCGACATGAACTTAACTTTGAAGTACATTTTTCACTTAATTTTACAGCAGAGCTATACTACGATACTGCTATTCCTTTTTTCTTTCCACTAACTTTGCAGTTGAGATTGTCTATGCCACGGTTGAGATTTATTCTGACTGTGCACCCTGCTCTTTTTTTTCTTCATTGACTATGCACTTCAGATTGTTTATGCCATGGCTTGGATTTTTGACTATGCACCCTGTTTTGTTTACTGTATGTAATGTATCGGTTAAGACATGTCTCTTAAGATATGTCTCTGGAGCGTGCTTATTGAACTAATCAACCACTGAATGCAGGATCTATTAAGTCAAAAGTGAATAATCGATATCATTATCAATATTAGGTAATAAGACAGATTTGCTGCCTCTATGGAACATGGTGTATCAAAGGGGACTTACACATCTCCCATATTTATTGAGATTGTCATTTTTGATGGACAACGTTTATCCTTGGATACTGCTGATTTGTCTTCTGCACAATCTCATGATGCTACGCTACACCGTTGAATTGAGTTAGTTGTTGTTGCTTTTTTTCTGTGCCTATGATTGGTTGAGATTTATTTTGACTGTGCACCCTATTCTTTTTTTTTATTGACTATGCACTTGAGGTTGTTTGTGCCATGGATGGGATTTTCTGACTATGCACACTGTTCTGTTTACTGTACTTACTTACTCAAGATTTCCTTCACATTGACTATGCAGTTGAGGTTGACGATGCCATGAATGGCATAAACGATCACTTAATGGGCATACTCTTCAATTGTGCTTACAGATGGTAAAATTACTCTCTTTAGGCTGGCCTACTGGCATAGATTAGTACCTAGAGTTATGGATCTGAGACTTTCTGACTTGTTGACCTAGTTATATGGAAATTGATTGACTGGCCTGCAGTCACGGTTTGGTTACGTTGAAGAGATTGTCTTCTGCACAATCTCATGATGCTACGCTACACTGTTGAATTGAGTTAAATTGTTGTTTTTTCTCTGCGCTCATGATTTTGTGTGCAATGTACACATCAGTGTCCATAATAAGACGTGGTGCACTCCTTAATATCTTATTTTATTTTTTATTTCTCCCATCTTGATTGAGATTGGCATTTTTGATGATCAACATTTATCCCTGAATGGTGGATACACTGCTGATTTGCTTTCTGCACAATCTCATGATGCTACGCTACACCGTTGAATTGAGTTAAATTGTGGTTTTTTCTCTGTGCAATGTAAACATCAATGTCCATAATAAGACGTAAATTCTAGTGTTTTACGATGTTTTGCCACACTGTTAAATTGAGTTCAATTACAGATGCTATTCCTCTACACATAATTATGGATGTATGCACCATGCAAGCATTACTGTACATAATGTATAAGGCACACTGTTCTCTTCAACTTACCCCATCTATTACTGCTCACTTGCTGACTGCTCCACGACCTCCTTGGCTATTACACTTTTTACTTAAATGATGACTTAAGTACACCTCTAACTATTTTATACCAATTGTATTTATGATGAATGTCGATTTTGGCCCGACTGCTTTGATTGCGTCCCTTGCTTTGCGTCTTATTGTTTCTGTTTCTTATTTTGACTTGTGTTACTAGTACTGAATAACATTTCTCGGCAAGTTGCCACTGTTGATTTTTGTTGTGTGTGCACGGACATAGTAAACCAGCGGAAGGGAGACTACACTTGCTCCTTGTGTGCTAGATCCTATCATGCAACTTGTATTACTAATAGAGACAATACTTTGACTGAGGACTCCTGGAATTGTAATGAATGTTTTAAAAAGACACATGAATCTAATGAGAAACTAAACTTACAATCTAGAATTTCAAACATAGGTAAACTTCCTAAACTCAACTCCTTAAACATAACAGACAATGATGATCTCAGGAAACCACTTTTAAATAATAAAGACCTAGACTCTGATATTAATTACTTTGTAGACCTTGTCAGGGAGTGTGAGTACTTATCTCCTTCACAAGCATCCAATAGATTTCATACTGGTCAACCATCCTTTGCCATCTCACATCTTAATACTAGAAGCATCATCTCTAAAGTAAAGGAGATTCAAAATCTATTACAACAATTGCCCACTTCAATTCTTGCTGTCACTGAGACCTGGTTATCTGACAACACAGCTGATACAGTCCATATTCCTGGTTACACCTTTACATATAGGAATAGAGAGGATGGAAGAGGAGGAGGAGGTGTCGGGTTGTTCACAAGGGAGGATATTGATTATAAGGAAATGATCATCCCCACTTCTTTTACTTCTTTTGAAAGCTTATTTATTAACATTCCATCTACAAAAAATACGGATATTGTCGTAGGAGTCATATATAGACCACCTGGTACTAATCTAGATTTCTTTAATACTGAATTTGAATCTCTAATTGACTTGCTAACCATTCATAAAAATAGAAATAAAAGGATATTTATAACTGGAGATTTTAACATCGACTTATTGGCTTCGGAGACTCATAATCCCACTGCTGACTTTACCGACTGCCTTACCTCTCACCACTTTCTCCCCATGATTCTCCAACCTACTAGAATAACTCCCACTACAGCCACCCTAATTGATAACATTTTCACTAATTCTCCTGCCTCTGTCACTAACTCTGCTATAATAATATCTGATATTTCGGATCACTTACCCATTATAACCTGGATTGAGAATATTTCTAAAACCCTGAATAAATTAGGTAACCCTCAATTGGTAAGGACCGTAAATGATGCTACCACCTCTAACTTTAGACTATTACTAGACAAACTAGACTGGTCACCAGTTTTATCACTTTGCAGCAAAAATGAATCTGACTTAGCATATGCTTTATTTATAAAATTAATACAGCTTAATTATGACCAAGCTTTTCCCCTAAGGCCCAGAGCCACTAATAAAAGAAAAGCAGCTCAGAATCCTTGGATGACTCAAGGACTATTAAATTCTACAAAAAAGAAAGAAAAACTATACGTTAAATTTGTAAAAAATCCTACTCTAGTAAATAAAGCCATATTTACCGCTTACCGTAATAAGTATAAAGTAATACGTACTAAACTGGAACAAGACTATTATAGTAATGAATTTGCCAAATATAACCATGACATTAAAAAAACTTGGCAACTAATTAAATCCATCGTTAATACTGAAAATAAGGATACGATTATAAAAGAAATATTAATTAATGGCAATAAAATAGACGACTCTGAACTTTTAGCGGATATATTTAATACCCATTTTACGAACTTACCTAAATCTCTAGCACAAAATATACCTCTATCAAAAAAATCATATCAAGATTATATGCCGGCCTCTTCACTGAATTCCTTTGCTATGCTACCGACTTCTTCCTATGAGCTAATTGCTATCAACAAAACCCTTAAAGATACTCACAGTACTGGACCTGATGACCTCAATCCGCATGTATTATCACCACTTATGGATATACTAGCAACTCCACTAAGCGAAATAATAAATTGCTCGATTAGAACTGGAGAGGTTCCATCTGATATTAAATTAGCTAAAGTAATACCGATTTATAAACAAGGAAATAAAAATGAGGTTTCTAACTTCAGACCTATCTCTATATTACCTTTTTTTTCCAAGTTGTTTGAGAGGGTTATGTATGACAGGCTGTACTCTTTTATTAGCCAATCTGAAATCCTTTACCCCTTCCAACATGGCTTTCAGCCAGGGCATTCGACATATATGTCACTAATTGATATTCAGGATAAAATCTCTCAAGCCATGGATAACAATGAATATTCCATTGGAATTTTTCTCGACCTAGCCAAAGCATTCGATACGGTTGACCATAAAATCTTGTTATATAAACTTGAAACTTATGGAATCAGAGGAGTTGCACTTGCATGGTTTTCAAGCTACCTAAATAACCGACGCCAGCAAGTTTCTTGTAATGGCAAACTATCAAGTTTTCAAAACATAGTCTTTGGGGTTCCTCAAGGCTCAATACTTGGGCCTCTACTCTTTTTAATATACATCAATGATCTTCCCAATTCTGCATCTCTTCTTCATTACATTCTCTTTGCAGATGACTCCAATGCCTTTACTCACATGCCTCATATGACCAATTAATTAAAATAGCAAATAATGACCTAGAACTAGCTAATGACTGGTTTAAAGCCAACAAACTCTCCCTTAACCTATCTAAAACAAATTACATCATCTTCAGGTCTAACAATAAACCTGTTCCAACTCCTGACAATGCTCTGATGAAAATGTTAATTCCTCAACACACTGGAATAATTCGCAGGATATCCTATCTCACTTATACACTTATTTAAACTATTGTAATTTTGTCTGGACATCTACATATGACACTCACTTACTAAAACTAAACATACTATAAAAAGCTATAAGAATTATTACCAAATCTCCTATCAACACCCACACTGACCCACTGTACTTGCAACTTAACCTCCTGAAAATATCTCAGATTAAATTTCTTCAAACTAGTATATTTATGTACCAGTATGATAATAACCTCCTCCCACAAGCTTTCTCGGCCTACTTCAAACCAAACTTACTTGACAGGGCCATTCGAAATAAAAGAGTCTACATAAGCATCTTTGCCAGAACAAATACCCGACAGTTTTCTATCAAATACCAGGGTCCCCTCATATGGAATAGCATACCAGAATGTGTTCGTGCGGCCATGAGTCTAGCCTCATTTAAAATCCAAATCCGTGCACACACAATAAAAAATTGTTAAATAAGAAATGTTAAATAGCATTGCATTTGTTCAGTTCTTTTTTTGGTCTTTTTTGGTTTTATTGTCTTTTGTTTTACCCTAAGGCGGAGGGAAGCTACCTCAACGCTGTTATTTCTGGGCTCCCAAGCTACTGCCACTGTGTTAAGTATTTGTCACTACTAAGACTCATTGATATTATTTTGTAAATAGGCCCCCACTCAGCGGGATTATTCCCTTCGGGTAAGCCTATTGCTCCCTTATGTATGCTGTGATAATTGCATATTAAATGATTATGCTTTATGTTTAATTACTGTTAAATATTATTTGTTTTGTGTCTTTGTGTTATTGGGACCAATAAACAAATTGAATTGAAAATTGAATATACTCTAGCCGGATGAAATGAATAGGTACCAGGTTGCAAGACCCTACAGGAAAACGTATAGTGTACAAATGATCATATGGTGAAAGTGAGCATGTGGCATGTTTGCATTGTATAGTATCGTATCGTTGTTCCTCAATTATGCTGGCCTTCCACGAATTGGATATCGGGCGCTTGGAGCCAGTTTTGCGCACGGCTGTTCGATTGATTGGTGGCATCCCCAAGGCGGGTCACGTATCCGACTACATGCGGGATGTCTTGCACTGGTTGCCACTACCCCCAACGCATCTCATTTAGGGTCTCTGCTTTCGTTTGGCGTTGCCTCGTTGGTACTGCGCCTGCTTACTGCAGGAGCTCTCTCGCCCTATTTCTGTCAATAGTGGCCGCCGACCCCTTCGCTCTGCAGTCCGCGGTGACTGTTTGTCCCCTTTGCACGCACTTCTATAGTGCAACATCGGGCCTTCTCGGTTCTAGGTCCGAGTATCTGGAATCGGCTTCCTCTAGAATGTAAATTGCTGGCTTCGCCACCACTGACTGCAGTTGTGCACATATTGTGTATGTATGTATGTATCAAAACACTTGACATAGGCCTAGTGCCTTTTGAGTAGGCCCTACCTCACAAAAAGCTCTATTGAACCTACTCGTCTGTAGGCTTACCTTAAGAGGCTTGTCACTTGTTAGGTTGTCCTTATAGCTGTTGACTTGGCTTTTATGTAAAACTGCAAAACATTTATCGAAGTTGCTACTATCAGCTTCTTCAACTCCGTGTTGTGGCTCGTTCCCTTTTTCATGTTGCTACTGTGACTCTTGGTCATGCTTTTATCACTAGTAGAATAGATCATTGTTGCTCGATACTTGTTGGTCTTCCACTCGGTTTGATCGGGTGCCTTGATCGGGTCCTCCGCTCTGCTGCTCGTCTCATTCGACGCATTCCTTAGTTTGCTCCTGTACATACTTATATGGGCGGTGTTCTTCACTGGCTTCCTGTTTCTCAGCGCATTTCTTATGAAGTTGTAGCGCTTGTCTGGCGATGCCTCCGTGATTGTGCCCATCTTGCCTATGCGAGCTCTGTCGTCCTTTTTCTGACTTAGTGGCTCGCAGAAGTCTTCGCTCTTCAGCTATGGGAGGGTATCTTGGTGTCCCGAGCCTTCTCCTCCATTAAGCAGATCAGGGTCTTTTCGGTCGTGGGACTCTCCAAGTGGAATGGGCTCCCACTTGTGCTGCGCTTGTTACCTCAGAAAGATGGGCCTAGATTTTCTATAGCTTGCTTAAATCTTTACAGTTTAGCGGTGACTGGGCTAGGAGCGCTTCTGAGTGGTTACTTGAAGGGGCACTATATAAATTTTCAGAATGGGCGATTCCAGCCGCTCATTGGCAATATAGATGGGCGTGTGTCACGGTGTGTGGGTGTGTACATAAGTAAGTAAGTAAGTACATTCTTTATTGTACCAGCTGCCAGACTGCACTCTGGTGTACATACATCTGCTGCACTATCCGATATCATGTAGATCAACGGTGCACAGCCGTAACGGTCTCATGTGGCCGTGAGAGGGAGAATTGGACGTATGATCTAATTGTAATGTATTGGCGGCCGTGTGTATATTATTCATAAATATTTTCATTCCATTGTTTTAAACCTGAGGTAGTGTGAATCAATTAGTTATGGTTGTCTCTGTATTGGGGCATGTATTTGACAATAAGTATAACACTCTCTCTGTACCTCTGTCCCTCTCCATCTCTCTCTCTCTCTCTCTCTCTCTCTCTCTCTCTCTCTCTCTCTCTCTCTCTCTCTCTCACTCGCTCTCTCTCTGTCTGTCTGTCTCTGTCTCTATCTCTCATTCACTCTTTCTCTCACTCACTCACTCACTCACTCACTCACTCACTCACTCACTCACTCACTCTCTGTCTCTCTCTCTCTCTCTCTGCCTCTCGGTCTCTCTGTCTCTTTGTCTCTCTGTCTCTCTGTCTCTCTCTCTCTCTGTCTGTCTCTGTCTGTCTCTCTGTCTCTTTCTGTCTCTCTGTCTCTCTGTCTGTCTCTCTCTGTCTCTCTCTGTGTCTATCTGTCTCTGTCTCTCTGTCTCTCTCTGTCTCTCCTCTCTCTCTCTCTCTCTCTCAAACTGTTTCCCTCTCTCTCTCTCTCTCTCTCTGTCATGTCTGTCTGTCTGTCTGTCTGTAACTATAAGCTCTGGATGCTCTTCCACACATTAGAAGCTGGATTGATGACACACACACACTCAGTACACACACACACACACACACACACACACCAAACCACACAAACAAACACTCATACTCTGAAGCATGTATGTGCATGCACCGTTTGAGAAGGTGTTAGAATGCACCATCTGAGTATGCACCCCTGCACATGTAGCTCAGAGTCAGGCAGACTAATTATTTGATATCTGTATCTAAACCAACCACTGCATATAGTTATCGAATGACATTCCTTGTGTTTTCACTTAACCACGTGAAAACTCTTAATCAGTCACTGCGAGGTAAAACTTTGTATTGTGACGGTGGTCTGCGGTCACCACCACTTTTTGTCCCTGTGTCGTTTTATTTCTGCGACATGACAGCATTATTTTGGTTTGAAGCAAGTTCAATCAACGACAGTTAACGGCAGCATATTCTTGCATACTTAACTCTCGCAATGCTGATAGATGCCTTCGCGTTGTAATAGCTTACTTACTTATTGTTTTATGTTGCATAAATTGGTGATGTCATCCATTCCATATACCGGTGAGGGAAGGAAGGGAGGAGGGAGTGGGGACGAAGAGAGAAAGTGAGGGAGAAGGGAATTGGTCATCAGTTACGTCCTTGTGTTTGCCAGACGTATAGATTTATTTTCTGCTGCCAGATGACGTCAGCAGCACACAGTTTGCGAAGGGCTTGACGTCACATTTTCTTTGATCGGAATAATTCTGTAATTATCGACATCGCTTCAAATGAGTCGGAAGTCTCGTCCAGTGGCGAGATTTTGAACAGTGACTCCACAGAATTATGTTTCTATTTAGAACTGACGGGCGTTCTATATTTGCGAGCAAGAGAGTGCCAATTTAAATTAATTGGAGGCAATTCACGCTATATTGCGTGGCCTTGTTTTGACGAAGAAAGAAAGAACAGAGTAACCTTGCTATAGGCAGCAATCAACTCCCCATAAGTCAGGTATTTTGCTCAGCTTCAGAAGCATGTCATATATATATATATATATATATATATATATATATATATATATATATATATATATTCCTCTTGCATATATATATATATATATATATATATATATGCAAAGAATGGCGTTCGGGAACACTGTATGTTTATTCCTAGGTCTGCAGCCAACCGTCCCAGATTCAGCTGGACAATCCCTCAATCGGTCTTGTGCGTCCTGTGTCCCGGATTGATTCCAAATTTTCCCGAAACGTAGTGTAACTTAAATATGCATGTAGATTTGTATATATATTCAGCTCGTGCTGGGCCCATCATCCTGGTAGGTTACTCGAATTTAATAAACGTTTTGCTCTTGAAGTTGATTGTAATTTTTTATGTATAGGTCACTTGTCTTTTGATTATTTAACTGTAATTTTAACGATTATTTTCAGTAGACTGTAGAGTGTAGATGCTACATTAGGCTGACGCAACTTTAGTTACATACAGTGATGTGGACAGAGTAAATTGGTAATGGCATGATTCGGGCGTCCGGGATTGGAAAAAGCAAAAGTTGGCAGCCCTATTTATTACAAGGCGTCAAAAGTATACACAACAAGCTATATATTCTTCTTGCACTGAAGCAGAATTAATACGCTGATCCAGGAAGTAAGTTTTAAATAGCTAATAGCAATTGTCAGTAATATGAATAGAAGAAAAATAACGGATGCCACACTATGCTGACAATTGACACAATGAAGAAACAGTTGAAAACTCGTCTGAAATGACCATTGTTCACTATGCTGTTGTCCTGTAATGTCAGATTCAATAGTCACTTTCATGATTCGACAATAATAGCATTGCACGAGTTAACAGCATCATGACAGTGATTTGTTATAAATATGGTGTGTGCGCCATTCGCCGCCAACAGTTTATAAGGAATGGAGTGATAGTCCTTGTTAGGCGTGGTACTCTGGTATTTGCACCACTTGAGAGCCTACGTCTTATCATTTTGTAATAATAATAATAATAATAATAATAATAATAATAATAATAATAATAATAATAATAATAATAATAATAATAATAATAATAATAATAATAATAATAATAATAATAATAATAATAATATAATGCCACTTTGCTCCTAATATATCATGTGCAATATAATGTACTTGTGGCGCTTTCCATGATATCAGAAAGCGCTATCTGTCTGGTATCTATTGAAAATGTTAGGAACCTTCTGTAAAAGCATGAGTTTCGGGCATCTTTTAGCGATATATATCCTTGAATGAATAAGGAGTAGCTGATGATTAGGATGGGTCTTTTATCATGTCTACGTTCCTGTCGTAAGCCTGCAGGCTGACTTTCGTTGTCATATATGTCGTCGTAGGCCTATACGCCTTTAGGTGGCTTCTGATAGATTCCGCATGGTTGCACTGCATGCGTTGGACACCCACAGAATCAGTGGCAAGCCCCAGGTCTACACTGTATTACTTGACGAGCAATGTATAGTTGATGCAATAATATAATTTAATATAAGCTTAGGCTATACAGAGGAGAAAACAGACGCCAGAGATAATAATAGAATGCATGCAAAGGTCCATAATGAGTTAATGAACATTCTCTTTCGTCATTTCTCCAGTCAAAAAGATTCTTTCGTTTCCATCCACACGATTTCTGATATCATCAGCTTCATTCGAAATTCAAGCGTCATGTCGAAATGATGCGGTTGGTTCCTTCTGACGAAGCACTGGAACCTGAATCATGGACGTTGTGTCTTTCTTGTCTTCCAACAGGATTTGGTGCTGAAAGCTTCGTCTGTAGACGTCGAAGGAGTCTCCTCTCCATCCTCAGCTTTCTTTGTAACGCAACTAATTAAATATAATACCGAAGAGTTATTATAACATTTGTATTTCTCCTCCTTGGTTCTTAGGGAACGCTATACATATAACATGCTAATATTACTATTGCTAACAAACAGCTTATAGGGGTCTATTATTATTAGGCCTATACTCTTGTATATACACAATCACAACAAATGCTGTTGTTATCATTTTTTTTATTGTTGTTGCTGTTATTATTGTTGTCAAGGTACGGTACGAAATTTTGTAATGGAACTATTTCCCTCTTCAGTTTCAATACATATATATCTGCACAATGATGGATACATTTTCACTAATATCCTGCTGAAAGGTTTTCTCTATGTGTCTCCAGCAACGCATCAGCAGGTACACTGTCAGACGACATTGCTGTTCTTGATGAACTTTTTGAACAAATAAAGCAAGCGAGTCAGTGGCGTAGCTACTTGCTAGGTATTTTGGTGACCTGGGCAAGTGGTAGCAGCCACCTACCAGAAACTGTGAAGTTGAGCGAAAATGAGTAATTTAGAGAAATCGCATGTATTGACAATAATATTGGACAACACAATATTATGACATTTGCCAAAAACTAAAAGTTGTATGGTCCGTTAGAGAAGCCAGGAGGTCGTCATGGAACTATAATGCTCCTTTTTCTGTCAATTTTCTAAATCGAGCTCCTCTTAGTTTCTTACCTTCCCGGAGAGACGGCGCTGTCATTTTTTTTACAAAGGTCGATGAGGCGACTACCTAGAGCCTTGTGCCCTTGTAAAGGTAATTGGAAACTTATTAAGAGCCACGTCAAGGCGAATTCATCAGAACGCGCCCGACCCGTTACTTCAGAAATAGCCCACTATGCCCTATATTATTATTATCTTAGAACGTGACGCTCTGAAATTTTTAACAGAATAACACGGTCGTTCAAAGATTGAGTTTCATTTTCATTATACGAGAGAGGGAGGAAGTGTTGATCTGACCCTGCAGCTTAATATTTCATCCTTCAAGACTGAGAGGGAGGAGAGGAACTGGGAGAGCAGGGTCGGTTATGTATAGGAGAAAGGATATGATCAATAAGCTTAAATACACAATGTATAATATTTGGGGCGGAGAGACGCAGACAGACAGAGAGACACACAAACAAACACACTAAGATTGGAGCTGACACGCGATAGGCTTGCATTACACAATATGCCCGCAGTCAGCCTATCAAGTCCGAAACTTTCATCGGCCAATAAGACAATGAGAGCCTATGTTTCAAAGATCGTTTCGATCGTTTCGACTAAGCTTTCATAGTCTTGAAGTGACAATAGGTTCTCATTGTCTTTAAAAGACAATGACAGCTTACGTCCCACTAACGATCTCTGATGGGACATAGGTTCTCATTGGCTTCATTGTGATCACTACTGAAATTTTTGGTGGAAATGATAAAAAAAAGTGTCTTTGGGCCCGTTTGCCGCCCCTTGGACAGGGCGCCCCCTCCACGATTAGCTACGTCACTGTGGCGAGTGCAGAGCTCTTTAAATGTATATAAATGCACCAAGTTAAGTGTACAGATACATAGGCCTACATACACACATACACACTTGCAAATGTCGGCCTACATACGTATCACACTTGGATTGCTCGTGTTGTTATTGCTTCCGTTATTACAAATCTGTTAGTTACTACTATGAAAAAGAGACAACGTAACAGTGAAATAAGTCATCGTCATCATCGTCGTAGTTGTTGTGATCAGTAAAAATAGCGTCGTCGTCAAAATAGTCGTCCATGATTTCTTAATAAGTGGCTTAATTAATAATTACCTCTGTTCTTCTTTTCAGTTGCCAGTTGTCTCTCCACTTGATGTCGCAGTTTTGATTTCTTTGGCTGCCTGCATTTCCAGGTGTTCTTCAGGACATAATACAACATACAGTTACATCATAGTCTATAATGCCATGCATTAGAATATATTATACTGCAGTAAAATGCCAGTAATAGTTGTTGCTTTTCGTAAGGTTCAGTATTCAACCTGCCACCATTATTTGCGAGACTTACCCTATAACTAACAACGACTAACAAATTACCACTTGTCCACTACATGCATTGACTCATCAGTTCAATGCCTTAAATGACAAGCTGTATTGTGTACTGTATTGTACTACTCTACATTGTAGGCTATTGTTTTGCATTCATGGGAGTCAGCACAATGAGCACTGAGCAGCTTGAGTTACTTTTAGAGATTTACTTCAGCCTCTGAGGATTTAAATTTTGAAGCATCTAATTTCGAGTTTGGCTAACTGCCTGGGAGATCTGCTGAAAGGTGCGAAGTCTGTAAAGTCAGTCCTTCACTTAAGCTTGAAAGCTGAAATTTTTTCAGAAGTTTAACATTTCTTAAATTTTACTTCAAGACTTAGCATTGTTTGAGAACAGGCTATAGTCTGCGCCAATTGACTTTAAGGCGAAACAGTTCTGCAAGGAGACAATCTGTTTTGAAATAGATCTGTCGGGGGAGACTTTAGGGGGGGCTGTTGTGGGACATCGGCGCTTTTGGCTGTGAAGTAGGCAGGGATGGGCAAATTACACAGTGAAATGTAATTGAATTACAAATTACAAATTACTTGGGAAAATGTAATTGAATTACAAATTACAAATTACTTTAGAAAGTTTTGGGAAATTACAAATTACAAATTACGTAATTTCAATTACATCAAATTACAAATTACATGCATAGTTGGGATCAAGAAATTCAGTCAGGAAACACATGCTTTATTTCCACTGTTCATTTATATTGGAGTGTTTGAAACTGTTTATTTAATATTCTCTAAGAAGTAGCAACTGTTCGAAGAGGTTATCCGATAATTGGCATCTGTTTGACCTTACAATCATATGCTTGCAAAACTATAATGAGTTTGCGTACCAGCGCAGATGAAGAAAGTGCAGAATTAAATTGTATAAATAATATCTTTAATTGCAGATGTCTGGTCTACTAAACACAGAAGTTAGGCCTACATGGGAGTAACATGTCACTGGATCGATGCATGTGCATTTGAGTGACGCTCAGTTGCCTTAGCATGCAGACGTTTTGTTGGATCACACACGTGTGATGGAGTAGCGCAACTCATCTATGTAATAAGCTTACATTATGATCTCGGTCTGACACATGACAAAATTGTTGCTACTACTTCTGACAATGGCTCCAATTTAGTTAAAGCATTCAGAGTTCAGTGTTACTATTTTTCATTCCAGAAATACTATAGTGAAGGTGATCAAGATAAGGATCGAAAAGATGCTTTCAAAACTGATCTGGTTGTGGAGTCTCTGGTTCTAGTTTTTCAAAGTAATTTGATTTTACGGATGTAATTTGAAATTACAAATTACATGAAAAAATGTAATTCAATTACAAATTACAAATTACATTGATCCAGAGCAACAAATTACAAATTACCAATTACAATTGTAATTCAAATTACGTAATTTCAATTACACCAATTAAATTACTGCCCATCCCTGGAAGTAGGCCTACTGCAATGGATCTGCATTACACTGCATTAGGTTCGAATAAGACCGGATCAACGGGGAGCAGTGAATACCTTTTTCGCATGAGATCAGTCTCTCCCTCTGGTGGCTGTTCTTCGCAGCCATCATGACCAGCTCGTGAACGTCTTTCAGCAGCGATTCAACCGAGCAAAGGTTCTCAGTGCAGTCGGTAGGTGGCGAATCATCAGAACAGCAGCTGTCATTGCAATCGATAGGTGGCGACTTCTCTGCGACATAGTTATCAGAGCAGTCGCCAGTTGGCGTCGTGCGCCGCTCCGTGGACAGAGAATGTACAACACTATCATTCGATTCACGGCTGTTGCTCGTCTCTTCTGCCGTTGTTGCTGCAATGTAATGTCTAGTAATGTAACGCTCGTAAAGAAAATTTTATTTTTCTAGCATCAGGCATATTCCGCATATAACCATTTTGTAATGTTTGGTCTCTGAAGTTGTAATAAATTTCAGGTAGTTGAGCGGATAGACATAAAGGACAGTCTCTGTTCACTATTCTGAAATCAGTTCCTACAATGTTTCTGAGACCAGCACTGACTATTTCTGGAGAACATAGCTTCTTAAGTAGAGCTTTTGCATTGTTACAGAACAGTCCTCACATTGTTAGAGAATAGTAGACCTAGTTATAACCTACATACGTACAAAAACATACCCACACTCATACACTTGCACACTTTCTCTCTCTCCTGCAGACACACCTACATACACCTAAACCTACACCCACACGCACCAAAGCACACACATTGAGAACTGTTTTAAAATTGTGAGAGAAAATTACTACATTTCTGTTAAGAGCAGTTTACAATTTTCTCACAAATTTCGTGTGCTTTTCGTGAGTTTTCTTTCGTGGACTGCCCCATGACGGAAGCCAGATCTGGAGACCTTGCTCTTCCACGAACCTCCAGATTCAGAGGTTCATTAACTGCATCATCGAGCATCTGGCGCAGACTACCTGGATTCTCTCGGCTCCTGTCCGAAAACACATCGCATGCAGTTCTCTGTTAGATATTCTTCCGTTGATAATTATCTTTGAGTAGACTATATCGCAAAGTCTCGTGCATTTCGTACGTTTGTATTTCTGCAGCGTAAGAAACTCGATGCGTGAATGCCCTCATGTCACGATATCTCTCCTGTTACCGTCAAGAAACCAGCAGCCTAGATTTTTTTGACTCTACAGAGGGACCGAGGGGCAACTGCTCCTTCAAATAATTGTCTGCCCTCTGGCAGCCCCAAAACGAAATATCGCTTAGACCCATATTCAGAATTTTCGTAATCATCCTAAATCTCATCGTCATCACCGTTATCATCATATCTATAGGTCACAATAGCACCATTTATCGTCTCTGTCGTCATCGTACCATTCCCATGTCTAGACATATGTAGCACCGGTACCTAAGTTCAGGCGGATCAGCTGAGAGGTAGCTCGAAGACTGTCGTGCGGGATTCCATGTCAGGTGCGAGTCCGCCTTCATGCCAAGACGGGAAGACACTGGAATGTCTTCTTCGGGTGCTCTCCAGTACAAAGGCTGACGATCCAGTGCACTACGGGAATCAAGAGAACCTGGAGCTGGAAAGATCGCTGCGGGAGACCGACGCCAAAGGTCGTTCCAGGCAAACAACCCCAACGGATATGACGTCACTGCTAGCTTTGGATCTTCAATTGAAAATATATATATATGTCCTTATATTACAAATGCGTCCAGGAGTTGTGGAGAAATTTTTTTGATTTTTAGAAGACAAACATTTTCGCTGTATCCCTGTCTGAAGTTGAAATGGAACTGCAGAAATGTAACTGCTAGGTCTAAAAACTAAGTCTAATAAAACTTACTATCTTCATTTTTTATTCTAAAGTTTAACGTCGTCATATGATATCAAAGGCCGTTGACGACAATTCAAAATTATATACAATACAGTTCAAAACAAAAACTTGATTGAGTCCGAGAGACGCCCTTTAAAGGCATCTAAACAGTACTTTACAATGTCACTAATATTTATTGTTTAACAGCATAATATAATTCAGCTACTAATGTATATGATGCATGTATTGCGATAAGATGGTCTTCGAGGAAAGTTATACAATGTTTTGCAGCAATTATCATACACAAAATGTTTTAATGTAAAATGAAAAAAGCTTATGATGAATAGACCTACTCGTAATTTACACGGAATTTTTAATCTAATTTTTCAATTACAGAACAGCATTGTATTCAAGTTTACAAAACCTGTACTTATGACATGAGATTTTAAACTCTACTTTAAATTTTTAAGCATTTAACATTCATTGCAATCAAACATTATTAAAGAAATACGGTTCGCTTTCCGATGCTGGTATATTTAAGAAATTTAAATCTTGGGCTAAACGGTCCTTGCACGGGGATACTAAATATGGCGTCCATTAAATGTTCGAGCGGTGGTGAAGGGTTGGGACTCATCCGATCAATTCATTGAAAAATGAACAGGGTTCAGGCTATAATTATTCGGTCGCTATAGAAATAAGCGAAGGTTTACATTTTACATTTTCAAATCCAACGGAAACGATATATAGGACAGAGCAAATTCAAATACACGGGCGTACCTGGCGAGTACCTGCCAAAGCAGCCAAAGTTAACTACGCAAATCAAGCGGGAACGATGTAATTATAAAGGTAGAGATAACCCGTGCGAAGCCGGGTAGAAACGTCTAGTATAATATATACAAACAATTAAAAAACGTATAACACATTCTATTTATATATATTACAGCCCAAAAATTAAAACTCTACACAAGGGGAACCACCCATCAATGGACAACATGGAGATATATGAGATTAATTATAAATGTCCATGGACAACATTACAAACATTACATGCTACAAAACCTTTCCTATACTGATAAGTTTGGCCAGCCGAAAACGTCACTCTGCAAGTAGCCCACATCAAGCAAGGTCTTCCTGTTAAATCCTAACTTGAATGGTTTACACTAATTATCTCTTTATATATCGGAGATATTTTCTTTGTTACAACGTAACAATTGATGATCTTTTTTCTTTGAATTGACCAGAGGTGCACAGTCCATTATCAAGCTTCTTCATTAGAAAGTCTTTCAGTAAGGTTAACTTTCCCCATTCTTAGTCTGGAGATTTGCACTACCATTTTCCTACTAAGATCCATAAATTTATTGTCTGTATCTACTACAGGGCAAATGCTCTTGTAATGAAGACCCTTGATGTCACTATCATATTCCTTCTGCCATTTAGAGATTATATGAGATTAATAAATTAAACAGATAATCCGCTACATCACGTCTTACAGAAGATTTTAGACCGTGTTATATATTTATATATATATATATATAAATATATATATTTATATGTATATGCATATATTTTATATTCTATATATGTATGTATGAGCATAATGTTGGCCAGATAGGTCTACACGTATGTCTTATATCAACTGAGTGTAGAAACTAATTGTGATTTATGGTTAGACTTGTATTCTGGAAATTTTGATTGATGGCTGGCGATAAATATTGTGATGAAACGTGTTAGGTGGATGGAGCGTGTACGAATGTCGGCCCGGTAGTGTGGAGTATGGACAAGAAGAAGAAATATAGCCTACGCGGGAATGGAGAGAGACAGACAGACAGACAGGCAGACAGATGAAAACCGAAAAGGAAAGTTTAGGTTGCAGCCGATGAGGAAGTTTCAGAAGGAGTTAATTCGCTCATCCACTCATTTATCCAATTTTTCTTCTTTCTTTCATTCAGTCAGTTATAGACTAGACATAGTTTGTTCATTCATTTATTCACGCAGTCATTCATTCATTTGCCAATTTATTAATCAACCTATGCATCTCTCAATTCACCCAGTCGTCGTAGGCCTACATATATATATACACACACACATATATATGTATATATATAGGGCCTATATACTTTCATTCATATTTATATAGCGCCCCTTCAAGGTTACTACTCAGGAGCGCTCCCGACCCCTGCAGCACGGCTGAAAAGGACAGTTATGAGGCAAGTATAGAAAGATTAGGGGATTCTGGGATGCAAGCGCATATACGTTCCAGGGCCAACCACCTATGCCATACAAAGGCATACATACATGTATATCACAGAAAAGGTGTTTCCGTTAACGCCCAAATGGCCGTTTTTACGTCCGTAAGAAACGTACGTCCATATTTTTCGGTGTGATAGCTCCTGTACGTCCAAAAACAATTCTAGGTCAGGGCGAATACGTCCTCTTTTTGGAAGAAAATGGACTTCTTATGGAAGACTGCATTCCTAATATCCATGTATGCTAAAGAAAAGCGAGCAAATGGAATTCAGTCAAACCAACCGATATTTTGGATATGGTTCTGTTCGGCACTGTGAGGGCAGCGCTCTGGAAGGTTCGCCGTCCTCATCAAGTTCTCAATCATGTGTTCTGAACCGTGAAAGTATGACGTCCTTAACTGCATCGCACGCTTCAGTGGCCTTCCTGGTCGGATCCTACAAAAACAGGTCGTCTGAACTCTGAAGATGATAAGTATGTCTTATGTATGAAGCACAGTGCAGTCATGACTGCATATGCAGAGAATAAGAGACGGTCTGGCGGCTTGTAGGTCTATATCTTATCAAACAGAGAAATTTCTTTTTTTAGACTAATAAGTCTAGTGAAAATCAGGGGCGGCGATCCCGGGGGAGCGAGTGGAACAAGTTCCCTTCACCCAGTGTTTAACATTTATCGTGCTCATGCGCGACTAAATGTTGTTTAGGCTACCCCATCAAACAAAATCGCCGCCTCTCGTGAAAATTCTTTAAGAATAAAACTTGTGATGAACACGATGGTAGCCAGATCGTTGCGGCCTGTAACAAAAGTCCAATACATCACAGATTCATTTTAATAGCATAATGCCTTTTCTTAATTTCTTTATGGGTTGATTTCGGTTTAACGATTCGTATAAATAAGCATATAAATGGGTTATTATACATAACGGCCTGTATACTAGGCTGTAATCACTTAACGTCAAGATACGTAGGACTCCATCATAAACGCAAGGCAAACAAGACCTATATAACTCAAGCATATGCTTATATGGCACGACGCAATATTACTCGAATTAATTATACGATTTAACATCTAATCGATAAAAGCCGGCCTATAAAACACGATGGACATTAGGATGACAATTAAATATATGCACAATATGTATGTATATGCAAAGGCTTTATTGCAGGTCGGAATTATCTGTTTGCGTTTTCTGAACGATGAAATACACTTCTAACGGTGAGCTTCTGTATAATGTTATGAGTATTTTATGACTTCTTGTAACCAATTCTAAACGATAACCGAAGCCGTAAAACACTGAGACTGGTGTTGTTGTTGTCGTGAAGTGTTATGGATAGCTGCTAACGAATGCGCGGCACGGACAGTAATAACTTTTTAATGCGCGCGGTGTCGGCCTGTATAATTATGGAAATCACTAAATCTAAATAGCGTTAGATTGTATTTACTTAAATGTCGTCCTGTATCGGGCATTTCTGTTGATGTGCTTAGGCCTATATTCAGCCGAAGCAAAGGAGTATCTTCTCTGGGAATGCACTGTGAATGGGTCATTTGAATTTCGTGAGACTTACACTCTGAATTGGCACCCTCTCCACATGCATCGATTAATCCATAAGAGACAAATTTGGAACAAAAGGTTTTCGGTGAAATGTTGATAACAGTAGGCCTACAGCTATCGAGTAAACCTCTATATATATATGGTCTTGCGCTTTTGAGAGTTTAGTTGAGATGTTCGACCAACAAATACAATACAACTGTAATTCTATAATTCCCTCGTCACAAATGCCAGAAGTGCACGTCAAGGTCAGATCACATTATGCTGCATTTTGCACTAGCATATTAATTTTGACCAATCGGGGAAAAGGGACCTAAAATGGGATATGGAGTCATTGGTATCGTCAAATGCAGATTGCAACAAGCTTTCAGACAGAAGAAACTGCACTAAGTGTCGTTCATAAAGGATGAAGTTATTAAAGATGTAGGAGGAGTGTAATAGATGAAACCATCATTTCAAGAATATCAAGCTAAAAGATTTAGCAACTCAGAAAAGCCAACCACAAAGAAAAATGCCAAGTTTTTCCCCATGCCACAATCATTGTGCTATATGTACTCTATAAAATGGCACATAAAATACAAGAATACACTGCAATTTAATTCCAAGAAATCACTTATTAGCACTTACAACAATTCTGAAGTCTCGCAGAATTCATATGCAAGTGACTATCTAAAACTGGCTCTAACTCCGAAACTAGAACCCCACTTTAAGTCCCTTTTCCCAGATATGGTCACATATAGCCTAATTATAGATCTATATCCACATGGCGTCAATCGACCTGCTGAACTGGACACAAGTCTATAGGCCTACTGGTGGTAAAAGGAGACCTACTGTATGCTATAGCTAGGCTATATACAATGTGATTTTCTATGGTAATAAGTTGGACGCATGATCACATTTGTATTTTGCTTGATAATTTTCATTCTTTCGAACTTCTAAAATAATAATTTAGTATGCGTTCATATAGTTATTTCTCCATTTCACTGTTGTTTTTGTATATTTTAGACGGTTTTCTACTTTTCTTACGTTTGAGCTCCAGGTGTATCATCTCGCTCTCCACCATGGCCTTGTTCATCTTGAGGTTTCAAAATAACGATTCTAGGCATACTGCTCACACTTTTTGGGCTTCTCGTTTAGGCTGACAGCAAATTTTTGGCTTATCGATTGTCTACTTCATCTAGCAATTCAAGTTTTTGCCCAAAGGAGCAAGGTAGGTTTCAGGTCTAAGATTTCTTAGGAAGAGAATCCCAAATGATGGTGTAAGTTTCTCGATTCTTGTGCAGTGAACAACGAACATCGGATATTTTACGTTTTTCTATAATTATAGCCGTTACCTGTAGTTGCGGGGTAAAAATCCTGTTGTCGTTATGGGCGGTACATTAGGGATTTGGACTAAAATTCTTAAACAATAAGATCAAATGGTTCCATTTTGGCGCTATAAAATTCTCTCACGAAATTTAGGCTTAATGGATCGAATGACTGCTTTTACATGCTTCCTGGCTTATTTATCGTAGCGTATCGTATCGTATTTGAGAATTTGTAAAGCACTCTTACAGTACTAGCTATTCAGTAGCGCTCTCCGCGTGACAGCCCGAGAAAATAAGCAAGTCTTAAGCAACGAAGGATGAGGGTGGGACCCCGACTAAAATTTATGGTTACTAATTTATTTCTACACGAATAGAGAAATTGTGCTGTCATACCTAAAAGCCCCTACGATATTTGAGCGCTATACCGGAATTCCATACATAGCCTACCTCGTATCTTTGGTTACTGGAATAATTATCTTCCATTTTTATCCATCTAGTTTAACTTGCGGGAATCTTGCTTGCTTGCTTGCTTGCTTGCTTGATTGATTGCTTGAGCCACAGGCTAAAAAGTCAAATCTTGTGACGACTAATTCGATCACTTACAATCATTCAATCGTCATGAAACTTGGCAGATAGACTCGCCCTCGCAGACACTTCATTCTATCAAAATTTCAGCTCCCCAAAAAGGCTAGCTTATAGAATCGGGGACTCAACTTTTCGAATCGGGGAATCCTCTTTTCCGACACGCAGCGTTGCCATTGGCCAGCGTTGTCATTGGCTGCAACAATAATGGGCGCGCTGCCTCATTAAGCGTGCTATGTTGTAAAATGAACGCGGACTATTTTCAGAGTACACGTTATAGGATACTAGATGGATATAGTAAAAACTTTGTTTTTACGGGCTGTATTTTATTATCCATCTAGTTTAACTTGCGGGAATCTTGCTTGCTTGATTGATTGATTGAGCCACAGGCTAAAAAGTCAAATCTTGCGACGACTAGTTCGATCACTTACAATCATTCAATCGTCGTGAAACTTGGCAGATAGACTCGCCCTCGCACACACTTCATTCTATCAAAATTTCAGCTTCCCCAAAAGAGGCTAGCTTATAGAATCGGGGACTAAACTTTTCGAATCGGGGAATCCCCTTTTCCGATACGGAGCGTTGTGATTGGCCAGCGTTGTGATTGGCCGCAGTCGTAAAATGAACGCGGACTATATATTTGTAGAGGTAACTGCTTCATAAGACGCATTATAGGATACTAGATGGATATAGTAAAAAACTTTGTTTTTACGGGCTGTATTTTATTAATGTCTTATCCTACCAGATCGCGCATTCTTATTTATAGTTCAACTTGACAGTTGCTATTTTTCGTCATCGATCAAGTGAACCAATTACAGTATTTTCGGATGCTTCTTCACCTCTGTAGAGTCACACTGACTGCGAAGGATGTCGTCCTCCAAAGACCCGGTGAAAGAGGGATACCCGGATTCAGCATCTTCTATACTTATGCGCGGGACTGATAGGTGTTGACTATATGGTAGTCCCTAAATCACGAATTCACGGAGATCACGGAAACCGTGAATTTCGCCGTTTGCAGTGAATTTTGCCGTTTGCCGTGATTTTCCGTGATTTTTCACATATTCAGCACTTTTTGTAAAAACACGTTAAAAAATGGTTGCGAAACACGTCAAAAAATGGCGCCGACGATCAAAAACAGCGTGGAACCACTAAATTAATTTAACTATTTTTGGAAAATAGTCGTTACTACCCACCTCTCGAGAAAATTCTTGGAAATCACGGTGCCGTGAATTTTTGTATTTTTGCAAAAGTATGCCGTGATTTCTTCACTTTTTGACCGTGAATTAGGGACTACCCTATTGTTGACTGGTGACTAAAAATATACTAATTATTGACTAATGAGTGATGTAATTAGGTTAACCCTGTTAGCGTAACATATTATGTTCATTTGGTTCTACCCATTTGATACCATCATAGATGATTGTCTGAATTATGCTTGTACTATTATTATTATTATGATTAATAAAGTATTGATTGACTGACTGACTGACTGATTGATTGATTGATCGACCGATCGGTCGATTTATTGATTGATTGATTGATTGATTGATTGATTGATTGATTGATTGATTGATTGATTGATTGATTGATTGATTGATTGATTGATTGATTGATTGATTGATTGATTGATTGATTGATTGATTGATTGATTGAGGATTGATTGAGGGATTGATTGAGGGATTGATTGAGGGATTGATTGAGGGATTGATTGAGGGATTGATTGAGGGATTGATTGAGGGATTGATTGAGGGATTGATTGAGGGATTGATTGAGGGATTGATTGAGGGATTGATAGGGCATGTGCGTTGCAGGCCTCTTCGCCAGACGTCGTTCCTTTTCTTCGACGGTATACGTAGTCCATTAATTTCGCACAAAATTGATTGCACATCTGCTCTGGACGGCAATGCATCGGTTCTGCTCTACGTATCTGCGGAAGCTCGCTAGTGGTTACTCATCTAGTTCTCTTCTAGTTATACTGTTCGTTTATCGGTTACATTTTTTCTCAATTACTTTAGCAATCTCTCTAAAACCGAAATGATATTTATAGACCTTGGTGACCAGTTCAAAAAAAGATGTAATTTTCAATCAAAAACCTTACCTTCTCCGTACATATATCATCTCTACCGCTTTTGTTTCATGCTTGTCATGAATATCTGCGATCTTCGCAGAATCCGCCTTATGCTCGACTTTAAAACTGCATATACATCCATAGTCCGTTCTAAACTTGACTATTGCAACTCGCTCTTCTTGAATATTGACACGGCACAAATACACCGCCTTCAAGTTATCCAGATTGCTCTCGCTCGTACCGTCACTAAGACTGTATAAAACCATCACATCACTCCTGTCCTCAAATCACTCCACGGATTAAAATACCTGAACGAATACAATATTATAGAAGGCACATCGCTCACCTGCAACACTCTTCGATCCTCCCACCCCTCATATCTCCGTCAGTTGTTCACTGTCTAACCACTTCGCTCAACTCGCACCACTTCCGCCCTATACTATTCCCGTATAATCCGCCCTTCCGTCATCTCATATCTAACATTTGCAAATCGTTCCAGAGCCATAGCTGTTTCGCCTCTCTGGAACGAGCTCCCGCCAGGATTACGCCAAATATCTGATCCGTCATACGAACTCAACAAAACTTCACCTCTTGCTATCTCTCCACAGGTCTTCCACTCAAAACTGAAAACACTGCTTTTTCACAAATCCTATCCTGAGCCCTCCTCTTCGCCTTTACCTCTCTCGCCACTTCAATTCTAAACACCATTCACCGTATACATGCATCGAACATACAAACATACATACATACATACATTCATACATACATACATACATACATACATACATACATACATACATACATACATACATACATACATACATACATACATGCATACATGCATACATACATACATACATACATACATACATACATACATATATGCTTACATGCATGCATACGTGCATACATATTTACATGAACACATACACCTAAGAGACGCTATGCAAATGTCTAGTCACATTGCATGCATTATGCCTTAGTCCTGCGTCTTCAGCACAGCACATACCCACATACGGCCCGAGGACTCCGAAAAAGTATCAATTTAGAAGTAATCAGTATTAAATTTCGAACCTTGCATTGAGAATTAATATTTGCAAGGCCTATGCATCAGTGTGCGACCGTACGTATGGTCCGGTATGGAACGTACGTTATTTTTGTCTATAACATACGTAGGTTATGGTACGCATACGTTATTAGGCCTATGCCATACGCTGGCGTACCCGGTACGTTAACATCAATTTATTCTCTCGCGTGCATCACTCATCTGTTCAGTGTTGGACTCGGTGGCACTGGAATCATTGCTACTAGCTAATAGTGCAACCACACTCATAATTCCACTCAACAGCTGTCTAGTGATAGCCTAATCCACGTCATTTATTTTGTCCAAAAGACTAAGCTTATCATGTGCTTGACTCTACACCGATTTTTTCATAAATGTATTTTGTTCATTCTTTTGCAACAGTGCAAAATCAGTTGCATAAGCTGCGTACTTGTCATCTTATTTTTAATAAACGAAAATTGATTGATTGATTGATTGATTGATTGAACAGCAAATTATATTTTTAACGTACAAGTATCGTACGCGTACGCTATTCTTTTCGATAACGTACGTACAGTACGGGAACGTTATTCCGGTAGGTGACGTACGGTCGCACACTCTATCCATTGCATGAACAAGATAAAACTGATTTTCTTAAAAGTAAGAGCTTAAGAATGGATCTAAAAGCTAATCCATCCATTTTCTATCCGAGTTTGATTACAATTATACATCAACATTGTTTTAGTAGACGTCTGTATATTCGATCATCATCGTCATCATATTCGCCATCATCACCAACAGCAGCAGCAGCAGCAGTAGCAGCAAGAAGTCCGATCATTTTCAATTTTGCTAGTCGTCCGTAGTGTAATAAATACATTGCAATCATTCGATTAGATTCTAATCGATTAGCTAATCGATTAGACAAACAGCTAATTCTAATTCTAATCAATTAGCTGCAAGATTTAGCTAATTCTAATTCTAATCGATTGGCAATTTAACTAATCGATTAGCTAATCGATTAGCTGCTTGTCTTAGTTTGGCCAATTCTAATTCTAATCGATTAACAATTAACTAATCGTACCCATCTCTGGCTTCTATAATAGCCCCTTCCAGTAGCCTACCTTGATGTGGTGCAGTCGTCGTAGAGTAGATCAAACTCCGTTGGCGAAATCATCTTGCACCGATTGACTCCCGGTTGAATGGCTCCCAATCTCCTCAGGATTCGAACCTGATCAACGCTGCAGACGACCGGCTTCACGCCCAACCTCCTCAGCTTCGTGTAGACCGTGTGCAGTCCTCCGACGAGGTCCCTCAGGAACAGGTCGAAAGCCTGAGGAAGGCAGAGGAGCCGCCGACCTTTGACCTCAAAGGACGTCACCTTTCGGCCACGATAGCTCAGCAGAACATAGGAGCTGTCATCTCCAGGTAGGATTCCAAGAGTTGGAGAACTCCGACTGAGGGCGGCGTCTTGGCTTCCAACCGTCCCTGGATCAGAGGCACCCTCTGAAGAGGACAAAGAGACGTCATCCTGCCCTCTGTCGTCAACTGAAATCTCCGTTCGTCGACGGGACGTCTTCTGATAAGCTGGCTGTTGCTCCATTCAGAAGCCGAGATATAATATAACAGATGGACTGGAAAAAGACGAAGTGATCCTATCTCCTTCTTTAACGAACGAACGATAGAAGAACGTCAGCCTCACCCAGACCGTAGCACAATCGATCTTCTCCTTAACGAAGGACACGTCGACACAGGAACTCAACAGCGCTATCTGCATATATTCTCCTATGAACCTATATTTTACGCATATACACGTACGTACGTATATGTGTACTTATGTATGTATGTATCTATTATCTAGGTATGTATGTTTTGTTTTATGGAAGAGGACAGTCACATAGAAGAAGACCATTACACTGAATTAGTCCTTATATAGATCTAGAGACACCGAACGGGCCTCATTCAGCAAACAACATAAAGCCTGCAATATAACGCCCAATATTTGCACAAACGAGCTTATCTAGAGAGACAATAAAAAAATTAAAAGTTTAGCACAGAAGGAATTGAATAATTACCGCGGGCCGCCCTGCAATGACGTGCAATGAAAGTTTTAATGACATTTAGAGAGCTTTAAGTGGCCGTGCGCAAACGTCTTTGGACGCGCACTATTATAGTATACCGCAGGTTGGTCCATTTAATTCTTTTTAGGCCGAATCACAAATTGTTTTACAACTTCTCGTCCGTCCATCAATCCGTCCAGCCATTCGTCAGTCAGTCTTTCGGTCGGTTTCTACATGTATATCAGTCATTATTATTATTGTTATTACAAACACTTAACGCGCTCAAGGTCGCACAGAAATGCGAATCTGAGGCATTCAATCAGTCAATCAGCATGTTGTCTGTCTGTCTGTCTGCGTTTTTGTCTATCTGCGTGTCTGGCTGTCTCTATGTATGTCTGTCTGTCAGTCTGTCTCTTAGATTGTTCTTATCCGATGTGCCCGCAGTGCGTTGCAGTGCGGTTCAATAAAGCACATACTTACTTACTTACCCGGGGTACTTATGCATGTGTGTATGTCTGTCTGTCTGCCTGCCTGTTTATCTGTCTGTCTGTCTGTCTGTCTGTCTACTGACCATGCAGACGGTCAGACAGAAACGCAATAAGAAGCAGCCTTATTATTTTGGCAGCGGACGATTTATTGATAGATTTTCAGTCTGACTTTATCTCGGTCGAATGAAAGTAGGGAAAGAAGAGACATCCTTTTCGACACGAGGAGAGAGGGAAGAGGGAAGGGATGGAGGGATGGTTAGGGAAGGAGGAAGGGAGCAGCTGCAGCAGCTGGTTTCCGTCTGCCACGCTCTCGTCTCGCTCCATCAACGAGCCCTATCAACATCAGCAGCAGACGCACCACGTGATCTCAGAATTAGGGCGTTATGAACGGACTACGTCGGCCGTGGCACACCCCATCGCTCTCTTACTCCGTTGCTGTGTCTGTCTGTCTGTCCCTTTGTCTCCCTTTGTCTTTCTTTCTCTGTGCCATTCTCGCTTTTTCTCACTGTCTTTACCTCTATCTCTTTTTCTCTGCGTAGCACTCTCCTCCAGATGCCTCAATGTGAAGCTGCTCGTGGTCGGTTTACAACTCAATTACAACGGAAACTGTTTTCAATCGAGAACTTGTTCCAGCGGAGGCGCAGACTTTTCCTTATGTGGGATTGCTCGCACTTAACAGAGATTTGTACTCATAAAACTCTACATGCAAATAAGCGGCATAGGATTTTTTACGAGAGATTTCTTACACTATAAAGAATTACTCGAGTGCACAGAAGTGTCTCAAAGCCAACACTCTAGCCACGTACGTGATTTTCAACGTAGGCTTAGTTTGCGCTGTGTCGAATAATTCTTGACGTTTTAGTACTTCTGACGCTGTCTCAACTTCTTAACGTGTATGAAAATCCAAGACGTGATACATTACACTGCAACAGCTGAAGCAGGAAACCTTAGACAGGGATGCTTGGAATAATTGCTGTGCATTGGATTACTTGAATACTTACCTGTCTTCGGCATTCAGGTAAGTGCAATGGTACTCCATCTGTCTTCGAAATGTCACAATAAAACGCGGCCATTAGAAACCTAATAGCACTGAGGAATTCTGGTGTTAATTTTGTGCTGATATCCACATGTTCAACAACCACAGCCCACACCATGGAGGGCAGCAACAATTGGCTCGCTTTGGTTTTATGCAACAGCATCCTAATATAGGTTCGATTCCGGGCACTGCATGGGTGGTCTCGTCTGCTCTTTCAATCCATATGCACAAGTGCGGCAATTATAGGCCTATGCAAGAACATGATCAATGCGATATATGCCAATCATCATCATCATCATCATCATCATCATCATCATCATCATCATCATCATCATCATCATCATCATATCATCATCATCATCATCATCATCATCATCGTCATCATCATCATCATCGTCATTCATCGTTCAGCATTTATCCAGCGTATGCATCACCATGATCAACGTCATCATCACTGTCATCATCAGTTTCTGAACGCAGTCATTTGGTGGCTATTAAATAAAATAATGATGCTTTATTCTTTTGGTCATTGTCAAATATACTGTTCTCTTGTGCAAATGGATTGAAAGAGTCCAACTCTTTGTCTTCGTTCATACTGTTCATCCAGCGTATACGAAATTACGGATTCGTCACGATATCTCTTTGCTTCTTTTTCTTTCGCAGCTTGCATAAAATGAAAATAAGATAACAAATATTGACTACGCTTATGATGATTTCACTATTATATCGGCGATGAGCCGATGACGGTGAAATATTTACATAGCAGACATAGCAATACCTTTTATTTTCTCGCTTGATATTTGGCGTCTGTGTCTTGGTTGGTGTCTATAGAAGTGGTCAGAACGTCGATCAAATCAACCGTCTTGGTTGATCGACGTTCGGATCACTTCTATAGACTGCTAAGGTTTGCGTACATACTCCGTTGCGTTGCTTTAGGCCTGCGTCTTCAGTAGAGGTGGGTAGCTAATCGATTATATTCTAATCGAGTAGACAAGCTTCTAATTCTAATTCTAATCAATTAGCAAATTTCAGTAGCTAATTCTAATTAAAATCGATTAGCATTTTAACCAAGCGATTAGACATTTTTAGACAAACAGCTAATTCTAATCGATTAGCAAATTTCAGTAGCTAAATTCTAATTCTAATCGATTAGCAAACTTCAGTAGCTAATTCTAACTCTAACCGATTAGCCATCTAACTAATCGTGCTGGTCTTCAGCACAGTCTGTACGCTATACGGAACGATGACTCAGAAAAGTGTCAACTGTGAAGCAGATATAGAATTTCGTTCTTCGATCTGTATGTGTCTGCGGGGGACTGCCAGTGAAGACATTCTCCTGCTGTGCAAGCTTCCTTTGACGGCACGAGATCTGGTTGATCCTCTTGAACATAACTTGAACATAACTTAAACGAGGAGTGTCTATAAGAGATAATTGGCTAAAGGCAATCTATAGGCTAGCCTATAGGCTAGAAGTCATATTATATACTCAATGCCTACCTACAGTAAACAATAACATTTCAGCGAAAAAACACGACAGAGTCCAATCGCATTCTATACCTCTGATATTGATTCTCAATTTGGAAGTAATCATAATTAATTGTCGAACCCTGAGAATTAATTTTTGTAAGAACTATCCATTACCAGGAACAAGAGAAGCTGATTTTCTTGAAAGAAAAATGTGTGTGAATGGATCTAGAAGCGAATCCAGCCACTTCTCCATCCGAGTTTTAAGACCATAAGAGAATAGAAGAGCAGTACCTCAGGCAGCACTAGGTATGAAGTGTTAGCGACTTCATTTCCTAAGCCTCGGTATAAGAGGGCAGATGGCCAGTCCTCTCCCTCGCCGTCTCATCTTCCCACCGACAGTGTACGGTCAGTGAACTCATTATAGCTGAGTTAGCTATAGGGAGTGTAGGTGGAGCAGAAATCTTTAAAAAAATTCTGGTGGGGATTTGAACCCCCCGATCTCACGATTGACAGTCTAGCGCGGTAACCACTACACTATTGAGCCATAAACTATCTCTTACGGTCTTACCTACTCGAGGTAAGAGGACCATAAACTATCCCAGAATATTTTCAAAAGATCCGCAATAAAACCGTTGGCGGTCGGGGCTTCATTTGCGACACCGCTGGATATATTTGTATCACTGCTTTCACTCATGCAGTCAACCCAGTTCTGTTTTAAAAATTCAGACCGGAAACGTCAGCTTTAACCCTACGACTTCAGCTCTTAAACCCCACTGGAGGCTTCACACCTACACCCCACTTGGACCTCTCTCTGCTCCTCTGGATTAGTCTCTTACGGGTTTGAATAGTTAAACCAAAAATGTTGGCATGAAACTGAAGATAACAGAGCGGTAAGATATCAAATGACTCGAAGCAGCGCTCGTGAATAAGCTGGTGCCCTGCGCTTAGCTTTCAATTGGCGCTTAAGACATTTGGAGTTTACGATTACGATTACGAGTTTTTTTTACCGGCGACGTGGAGCTAGAACTGTTGAAAATGACTTAACGATAGATAATCTAGCGTTCGACGCACTTGTGTCTTATGACGCCAGACACACGAAAGCCGCTGCAGGGCACTTGGCTTCATGGCAATTACAAAGGCCAGGCACTTAAGCAACTTTTGCGATTACGAGACACCAACCATCTGCCAGTCTGAGATAGTGTTTATCCTGCGATGAAGTGTCTTCTTCAACTGTTGACAGCTCTTGAGTCTATAGCGGCCATCGAATGTGTTGGGCGTATGCCGTGCAGCGACCATTGGAATAGGAAAAGAAAGCTTAATTTTCAAGCGCTAGTTTAAAGGATAGTTCTCCATTAAAGACTTAAGGCAGATGTAACTAAGTCGCAACCCTACTTACTTCAATACTTATGCTAATTGTGCTTGATGCCTTCCTGCACACGTCTGTTTGTCTTTTATTGATTGATTCTATAGTTAAATCTGTGCAGGATTACTAGACACTGCTGCCTAGTTTGATATAATCTAATCTAATGCAACCTAGAGCGCCCTTATCGCAATGCCCTCCCTACAGGCATTAATCGATGGTTTTTCAAAATGACATCGTAATAAAAAAAATCACTTTTCGTTTGGAGAAGTCAGGTCGGCTTCTCCAATAGCTCAAAAGTGTAGTCGTTTTTCTGCCCTGTGAAAGGCCTATACGTTTTGTATATATGCCTATGTGGATGTAAGCCAAGCAATAATACAAAATGGGGGAAAGAAACACGATCTGTACAAATCCGATTGGGTGTGGCCAATATACGGCGTTGGCCCCATACTTGCCAGCTGATGTCGTTTCAACGATCAGATATACGAAGCCCAGGGCTGTTAAAGGTCTGTTTTTTGTTTTTTTTTTTTAATGTTTTTTTAACAAAACAAAACAGAAAACCGCAAAATTTGTTTTCTTACAAATTTAAAAATTATAAATTCCACCTGACGATGCCTCTCTTTGTTGCGGCTTCGTTTCAGAATTTGGACTACGGGGTGTAGTCCCCCCGTTAGAAATTGGTTTCTTAAAGCAACTTGGAGTCAGCAACTTTCTTGCCATATGAGTGTGATGTACTACATGTAATGTAAATCTCTGAAAATTGTTGTGCCACAAAAGCCACGTCAGAGAGACCAGCTTATCATCGGCGCAGACGGCGCTATATCAAACAAGTCCGCAAAAGCCATGTTGCTCTGTTCGTTCCGATGCCAGGTGTAGAGCTGCCTGGAACTGGAAGGGTGGAGGAAGGGAGACGGAAGAACGTCATTAACGAACGAGGTGTATGGAGCCAATTTATTTTTATATTTGCAATTGATTTTTTTAGTTTCGAGCGTCATATTCCTCTGAAAGACGATAACAAACAGTTATTTCTTCCTTACTCTTCTTGTCTCGTGCGTATATTTCTGCCATCGCTATCAGACGTTAACCAGCCTGCGGGTGAGGCTTCCTAATGCCTCCCTCCCTCGCTCGCTCCCTCCCCATACCCTCCCTCTGCCTTTCATCCCTCTTCCGTTTCGGTCGGGCATGTGAAGTCGTAAAGCTTTCGTCAGTGTGACGTTGGTAATGCTCATATTTCAGCGTAATGCCTGGCCAGGAAGGTCCTGTCTACGCTCCCCTCTAACCCCCCCCACTCGAGTAAGCGAGTTAGGGAGTGATCAATCTAGGAGACGACTCCAGAATGCGCCGAATACTCCAGATGGAGATGGTTTGAAGGTGGAGAAGGATAAGGGATGCGGCGAATAGCCTGACCCCTCGACCCAGAACCCGGTTGGAGCGTCGACTGGAGGCGCTCCGGTGCCTGGGAAAGGTCGAGCGGATTTACGTCAAGGCTCCAACTGCACACTCCCTGCGGTTAATGGCAGCGCCTTTCGGAACCCCCTCGACCTTTCTCTCTTCTCGACGTATTTGTCCGTCGGTTTGTCTTTGTCTGTATGCGTGTCTTTCTGTCTGTCTGTATGTCTGTTTGTAGTACATCTGTTGCTGTGTACTAATTCATGTGTTGTACGTTTTTCTTTCGCAGTCGTTTTTGAATGTCTGCTTCACTTGATCTCTTCTTGGCTCTTTTTATCTCTTTTTCATTGATTGCTTATGTATGGAGAGGAGTCTCTCTGACTGTGTCAGTCTTTCTCGATGTACTATTTCCTCAGTTTTCGAGCCCGTGTGCGTTGCCCGAAGAATATCCGTGGATAGGCTTACACTTTCGTTGCATTCTCTGACTCACCTGATCCTATCTTGCTTATCTCTCTGTGTGCCTCCCTCTGTCAGTCTGTCTGCATAAGAACACTCTTCCTCCTCCTCTGAGTTTTCTCTGTTTTTTTTAAATCTCTTTGTCAATCTCTTCCAGTCTGCGATTCTTCGATCTACACATCCGCTCTCAATTAACACATATACACTGCAGCAGATCCTGGCGCATCCCGCGGAGTTGTACATAAGTCTGCGAGCGTAGATTGTCTAATTGGCTGTTACGTGTTTACTGCGCCATCTCTTACTTTTTGTTGCTTTAACCAACTTTGCTTGGCTCTATGTTTGTGTATATTTCTGTGGCATTCTCTCTTTGCCTCCTTCTGTATCCTTTCGTCCTTCCCGGTCTCTTTCGATGTCGTCCTTCCTGGTAGTCTGCCAGTCTGCATGTGTTGCTTCCTCATCGGTGCATCCAAGTTCTTCAATCTGGGATTAAAAAGGAGTTGTTCCAGCTGCCTCAACCCTTGCCTTTTTCTCCAGCTATTTTACGCACATGTGCAAATATATGCAATACAATGCAGCACTCCTAAGTGGCTCTTAGTCGCTTAGTCTATACTGAGCGCGCTGTCATCTGCCGGGTATGCATAAACGTATGTTTGTATTTTTATGGATGTATGTGTGCATGTATCTGTGCATGTGTTTATGTATGTATGTATGTATGTATGTATGTATGTATGTATGTATGTATGTATGTATGTATGTATGTATGTATGTATGTATGTATGTATGTATGTATGTATGTATGTATGTATGTATGTATGTATGTATGTATGTATGTATTTGCTTATATATGTATGCGCGTGTGTATGCGTGTGTGTATGCATGTATGCATGTATATGTGTGTGTATAAATGTATGTATGTAATGTATGTCTGTCTGTCTGTACTCTGTATGCATGCATGTATGTATGTGTGTATGCATGTCTGTATGTATGTATGCAATGTATGTGACTTGAATGTATATATGCATGCGTGGGCGTCCGCAAGAATTTTTTTAGGGGAAAAACATTTTTTAGGGGACAAAGTTTTGAATTGTTGGCACGGGGTATAACGCGGGTGCCGAAAGCAACGTATCACGTTACCCTCAGCGCTCGCCCCCGCGGATCCCAACAGACGCCAAAGCCATTGGAAGCATTTGACATGATATGGAGCCTGCAGTTTGTTAGCGTTCTGGAATCCGTTTTCAGCTATAGGCCTATCTGAACGTTTATTTCAAACACAAAACTGTTAAAAGTTTCATTGTTTTATATATCTTAATTTTTCAGGTTATGTTGACTAGTTTGGATAAAAAATAAAACTGTGGAAAAAATCATAGCCATCATTGTTAAAAACTAAGATAAGTAATTTTTTAAATATGCGCAAAATCCAGGGACCCGGGGGAGATGCCCCTTGCCCCTCCGGACGCCCATGTATGCATGCATGCATGACCTTTATGTGTATGTAATTATATATGCATGTATTTCCGTCAGCACCAAAATGGTGCAATCAACATAAGCATCGTGTTTTATTCGGCGTCATTGACCTAACAGTCAACGGTTAACCTCAGAGGTTTTGTTTACAGGCTGCTCAAGGTCCTTAAGTATTAGCCCGTGTCTATTGTCTGCAAGTGTTATTTTACAGCGATTTTACGGCAGAAAAAGCGATCATTAAGAAATGCTGATGACATGAAAGGTCATAGTTGCTCCTTCTGGAACTTTTAGGCTTCGTTTTTTTATAAACATCTGGATCAGTCATTGCTATTTGCTATGAATAGTTCAGAGCTTTTGTGATATGCATGCACTTAAGGCGCTATAATAAGTGCCCACATACATGTAAATATAATTTTTTATACATGATATTGTACATACACACACGCACATACATAAATACATACATACATAAGTATATACATATATACATACATACATACAAACATACATACATACATACATACATACATACATACATACATACAGACAGACAGACATACATACATACATACATACATACATACGTACATACGTACATACATACATACAGACATACATACATACATACATACATACATACATACATACATACATACATACATACATACATGCATACATACATAATGTTCCAATATACACATTTGTGACTTAAATTTTGAAAGTAAATTGAACCTTATATAAGTAATTAAATTTTTTAAGTAAGTTGAACCCCATTTAGTGATCACTGCATACGTTAGCATACGGTTAGATTTTAAGCAAGCAGGCCCCAGGGCTTCGGTTGAGAAGGCCTAAGAATTGACCCCATCCCGCGTCATTTGATCTGCTTTGTATGCGCAAGAGGGCGCCGCTGCGTGCCTGGTCATTCATAAGACTGGTCAGCCGCAGCTGTTCGCCATTCCAGAGGCTACAGCTCACCAACCCCAATATACATGCACCATTAGGCACTGACCACAAAGGTCAGTTCTATTTCCCCTCTCTCTCTCTGTGTCCATCTGCTAGTTTGTCTACTGCGATGTCTTTCTGTCTGATCTTAGGTCAGCCATTCATATAATCTGACCAATCACGTCTCAGTCCACCAATTCACCCATCTGTTTGTATACTGGCGATCTGTCCATCCATCCATCCATCCATCCATCCATCCATCCATCCATCCATCCATCCATCCATCCATCCATCCATCCATCCATCCATCCATCCATCCATCCATCCATCCATCCATCCATCCATCCATCCATCCATCCATCCATCCATCCATCCATCCATCCATCCATCCATCCATCCATCCATCCATCCATCATCCATTCATTCATTCATTCATTCATCCGTTCGTACATCAGTCTATCCATCCATCCATCCATCCATCCATCCATCCATCCATCCATCCATCCATCCATCCATCCATCCATCCATCCATCCATCCATCCATCCATCCATCATCCATTCATTCATTCATTCATTCATCCGTTCGTACATCAGTCCATCCATCCATCCATCCATCCATCCATCCATCCATCCATCCATCCATCATCCATTCATTCATTCATTCATTCATCCGTTCGTACATCAGTCCATCCATCCATCCATTGACCCATCACCCATACATCTTCCTACCTACACATTCGTTCATCCATCCTTTTATCCATCCGTTTAACTTACCCACCCAGCCTCCCACTCCTTCATCCACCCACCCACCCACTGATCCATCCACTCACCCACCCACTCCTTCATCCACCCATCCACCCCCAATCATTCATCCACCTATCCTTTCATCCATCAGCTGGTCACATGACTCTAGTATTTAATCTGTCGTAAATCAATCCGCATTTCGCATTGGATCCGATGATGGCCGCCGTTTGCAGCACTTCGTCTGACCATAAACAGACAACTGAGAGGAGGGAGATTATCATGGACGACAGAGGTCATCGAAGGACAGAGGGAATCCGAAGACTAAGGCAGACAAACAGTCCTTCATTCTGCCTCAAGCGTTATGTCTATATATAACGTACAGACTGCGAATTATTTTGATGAGATAAATTCAAGTACCGTTCAAAAACCAATTTAATCAATTCCCAGAGGCAAATATATATATATATATATATATATATATATATATATATATATATACTGTTTATTCACCACGAAGGTAGAAAGTACAAAAACAAAATAATTAAGTACAGACAGATGCAAAGTTGAGTTTACTCAGGTGTAGTATATGAAGGAGGTTCATACGACCAGAGTAGTATTGAATGTCTTTAGCAGATTTCCTATGAAATATTAGCGCATGTGCATATCGATGATCCACTAGATGACGTACATAGGACTAATGATGTTTGGCAGATACCAATGCTACTGAGTTCTCTAGTTGGCCTGGATCGAAATATTCGAGCAAGTGATCTTTATAGAGAAAGCTTTAAACGAATCGTAATCGTAATCTCCAAACTTCTAAAGCGCCACTCGAAAGCCAAGCGCAGGGCACCAGCTTATTCACGAGCGCTGCGTCTAGTCAGAAGGGTTGTCAAAAAGAGTAGTCCGAGGGAGGTCCGAGTCCGGTTTCCAGAGGATCAGAGGGGTCAGAGTAGCTGCTAAGGTGGGTGTCGTTTAGGTCGAGACTTAGAAGGTACAGGATCAGTTGAGTCGGGGTAAGAGTTCTTGAAGAGGAGAGACGACTTTAGTGAGACTTTAAACGAAGAGATTTAATGATTTGATTCATAGAGTGCGAAATCCTTTATGGTAGGTCTATTGCATAGGTCAAGTCAAGATTACTTTGGACATAGCAGTAAACTGCATCACAATTCGTGCCACAATCAAAACTGAAAGCGAATGTAACAGATCATAGCTGTGCGCTTGGCTTGGAGTCGAAGCTCAGAGATTTGAAGCGTTGGTTCGATGCATCGCAGTTCGTGGTCGAACTTAGTCGACCCGAACGGAGTGTAAAACGAATACCAGTTCCATTCTGCTCTTTAGGCCTAGACGTTGGCTGTAGTACGAGCGTAGTACGATCGGTATTTGAGAAGCGGGAAGGAGGAGAAGGAGAGGGGAAGAGGGAATCTGAAGGAAAGAAAGCAGAGGAGGAGGAGGGGTCGGCAACGACAGATGCTGAACACCCGCTGCAGCAGCTTCTTGCCACGGCGTAATTTGTTTTTCATGATCCCTTGGTTGCGGTCTATGTATAGCTGACCGTTTCCCACGGCCTGGCCCATCACGAACCAATCAGCGGCCACGTTCCTCTCTCTACCAACAGCAACGAGGCATCTGGAGAAGGAGAGAAAACAGAGGCAGAGACACGGAGAAGGAGACAGGTAGACAGCGAAATACAGGAAGGGAGAGATAGAGAGAAGACAGCAATGATCTTATCCACGCCCAGTCTATGGTTACATGCATTACGGGAAGCGCAGCGCGACTTAAACGACCATCTGGTGAATGGTTGTTGTTACCACATCACGGATCGGGTGACCACTGACTTCGTTCGCTCGGGATCGAGAACAGACTGCGAGACCATTCTAAAGCAGTTGCAATGTTTTTAGGTCTCAGTGACATCGGAAATTACTGAAGTAGGGCCTAGTCACGATAATAACAATGACGACAATGATACCGATTACGATTGGTCGAATAAGGAGTTTGAACTGTATTCGTACTATGCCAACATGTCATGACAATGTCATAGACGATAAATAGGACACCAGTTTTTGATGAATTACCTGTGATGTAGGTATGTATACCATGCGTATGAATACCTTTGAATAGGCCAATTTGATAGTCATCATCATAATCATCGTCGTCGTCATCATCACCATCATCAGCTTAGGCAGTCATGCAGCGTAAAAGGATTATTTGTCGACGACCGCTTCTGACTGCGGGAATACTGCCGCCGCCACCACCACCATCAGTACCAGCTTCAACCCTACTACCACGGCTATTTAGTAGCAACTATCTGCATTTTTCGGAAACCTTCTCTTTGCCAGCTTCAACCTGCATAGGATCGCATCTTCTGATTTTTTTATAAACACTTCGTTTAAAATTATTGAGACCTCAGATGAAAGGTCAAGAGTTGCTCTGGGGAAAACACTTGCAGTCGCTGCTTCTGTTCTGTATCATGAGTAGCAGACATGCGACAAGTTACCCATCTCTGTACCGTAAAAATGCTATTTATATTACCCTAAATGACGTTACACCCATTTAAAACAAAACGATTATGAATAATCAAATAGTGCTCAGATAACTAGAAGAGTCGCAAATATTTATTGTAGCAAACTGTGATGTTACATCAGTGTAAATTAATTTCAAAAATATTTCAGGCAGATTCTTAACTTCACGTAACAGAGATGCTCCCTAAGCCGACTCTTCTGTTGTTCCTCCTAATGCTCGCTGTCGGCAGTCTGCATGGTCTCCAGCTGACGTATAACATCTCAGAAAAGAAAGATCAGGGATTAATTGTGGGAGACATCGTGAGCGACCTACGGGCAAGCGGCAACTTCACACTGCCTCCAACAGCCGGGGAACTGCGCTTCGCAATTCTACCCGGACCACACAAGTCACTGTTCAACGTCAACGAAACATCCGGGGTTCTGAGCACCGCAGCTCTCATCGACAGGGAAGTGGTCTGTGCTGGACAAATGGACAGTTGCGAACTGGATCTGGAATTGGCTGTCGTTCAACCATCCGACAATTTCCAGGTTTTCCATACGAAGATAGTCGTCGCGGATCTAAACGATCATGCGCCCACTTTCGATAGAGATAAGTCCATCGTGTTCATAACGGAGACGGCCCAGCCGGGGCTTGCTTCGTATCCTCTACCACCCGCAAAAGACCCGGATGCCCGACCGTTTTCTGTTCAACGCTATTCCCTCCTTCCCTCGGTCACCAACGAGTCGACCTTCCACATCGGAGTCAGCATCAGCGACGATGGTGTCCTTACTCCACACCTGGTCCTTGCTGACTCGATCGACCGAGAGACGAAGCCCTTCTACAACCTGACCCTGATCGCCTTTGACGGTGGGAGTCCGCCTCAGTCGGGCAGCCTCAACATCGACGTCGTCGTTCTTGACGCCAACGACAACAATCCAAAGTTCGATTCGTCCTCTTACAACGTGTCCATACAAGAAAACGTCGAACCCCTGACCGTGGTCGCACAGGTCAGCGCCGTGGACATTGACGAGGGTCTCAATGGCCTCGTCACATACAGATTGGGAAGTACGACCATGGATTTGTATGGGAAGCTGTTTCATGTAGATAACACAACGGGGAAGCTGTATCTCACCGACAAACTCCCCAAGGACTACAAGGACGTGTACAGTCTGGTAGTAGTTGCCGAGGACTGCGGCCTTGAACCGCGATCGGAAAGGGTCAAGGTCTTCGTCACTGTCAAGGACGTAAACACTCACTCGCCGAATATCACCGTCACACCCATGTCCAAGTCTGGGAAACTCGAAGTGGGGGAGAATCTACCACCGGGGGCATTCGTGGGGTACGTGTACGCACAGGACGAGGACCGCGGGGTCAATGGGGAGGTGACCTGCTTGGCCACCTCGTCCAAGTTCTCGCTTCAGCTGGTTTACACGAAAACCTACAAGCTGCTGACGACAGAGACGTTCGACCGAGAGAAGACACCCGTGGAGATCGTCAAGGTCAGGTGCTCTGACCTTGGAGTGCCGTCGATGATGTCATTCCTCCAGGCGGAAGTCAGGATCGTAGACGAGAACGACAACGTACCGCAGTTCAGCCGGAGTGTCTACGAGGTCAGCGTTCTGGAGAATTCCGCCATTGGACAGTCACTTCTGGTGCTGTCCGCGTCCGACAAAGACGCCGGAGCGAACGCAGCCGTCGTCTTCGAGGTGGGACACCACCAGGAGACCGGAAGCTACCACTCGGCGGCAGCTGGGGCACATCTGACCGTAGACCCTGAAAGCGGAGTGGTTCGCATAGGTTCGCTGCTCGACTATGAAAAGGCCCCTCAGATCAGCGTGGTCGTGTTGGCGAGGGACAAAGGCAGGACTTCGTTGTCCGCATCAGCCACGGTCCTCGTTCGCATCCTTAACGAAAACGACTGCGTTCCCAAGTTCACCCAACCGTCCTTCAGCTTCGGTATCTCGGAGAACATGCCAACGCGGTCAGACGTTGGAACGGTCTCAGCCATCGACTCCGACCTCCCACCATACAACCTCTTCGTTTACCGTCTTCAGGCTCCGCTCAATTCTCACGGCAACGACGACCAGACGCCACCCTTCGAGATCGATGCTGACTCTGGCAGACTGACGACGACGTCGCCTCTGGATCGAGAACGAAGATCGATCCACTACCTTGAGGTTCTAGCCGTTGATTCGCAGAATTCAACGCTCGTCTCGACAGCCATCGTTACCGTCTACATCGCCGACAAAAACGACAATCCGCCGGTTATTGACTTCCCACGAGAAGGCAATGACACTGTTCAGGTATGCACTTTTCTCCGTGAACATTTCATGGTCCGATAATTACGGTGATGAGTTCTCTGCCCCAAGACTTGTATGTCACCCAAGGATGAGGTGAGTGAGGTGGTTTCCCGTTGCCTTCGTCACAGACAATTGTCGGTGAGCAACTTGTTCAGGGTCGCTACGAAGTGGCTTGAGGTAGATTCGAACATGTGACCCTCCGGATACAAGGACAGAACATACTGCTGCACCACCGCGTCCCCGATAATTACAAGAAATTGATTTCAGTGCGCTGGATGGAGGTAAATGGCAAGGAATGGCAAGTCCTGCAATGGTCCGGTGTCTATGACTTTTGAAATCGTCCTATGCTGACTCAGAACCTCAGAAAAGGAAATGGGTTTCTGTCAATGCCTGCGTGGTATCAAGCTGCCACGTTTAACACCTCCACAAGAAGCGAATATTATAGTGCAGTTTGCATGTACTTGCGCAGTTTTGTCATAATTAGGATGACACTTTCAGAATAGTTTTGCATTCAGCATCTAATTTTTCTGTACACCTGAGCCTAATCCAAACTTATATATCTCGAAGCATCATAACCAAAGCGTTAGAAACGATGGTCTACCAGGTCTACCTATGCTACTCATGTATTTGCTCTCGGGTCAGAATTTCCTTTAAGTATGCCTAAACAGGAAGCTAGCTCTGAACTGACCCAAACTCTGAGAGTAATCAATGAACGATTTTTTATTTTATAAAAATCTTATCTTATATGTTCTTGCAAACACATTTTCCACCCTATAAACTCTCTTGTCTCTTTCAACCAGTATGTGCCATAAGGTTTACATCTCGCTCTTTTCTAAGTCTGTATGTGTGTATGTCTGTAAATGTTTGTCCATCTGTTTCTGTTGGTGTTCCATTCTGTATATTGGTGTATTCCTTCTGGAACCGATGAATTTGGTAATTCTTCTTTGATTAAGTTTGTAGTCGGTTATCTGGTCTTACAATGCACACAAAAACACTGTGCCACATTGCATTACAGGTATCAGTGTTTTCGCCAACCGGTTTCATTGTCACACGAATTCTGGCTCGCGACCTTGACATTGGCGCCAACAGCGTCCTCGTCTACAACGTCACCCTCCTCGAAGAAGACGACCACCCCGGTCGCCATGGAAACGGGGTCTTCGACGTGGACGCCAACCACGGCGCCATCTACCTATCGGAGAGTCTTCAGGGACTGGAGACGAAGACCTTCCGGCTGCGACTGACGGTCAGCGACCAGGGAACCCCGCGGGAGACAACGACCTCGACCCTCGTCATCCAGGTCAACGACTCACTGGCCTTCGCCTACACGCAGTCGCTGCTGCCGGCCGGAAGTGCGTCATCGGCAGTCGGCAGCATCGGGTTTCACCGGAAGCTGATGGCCATATTCGGGTCCGTTACGGCCGTTCTCGTTCTCGTTCTGGTGACGGCGATCGTCTTCGTCAGACGTCGACATCCGAAATACCCGTATGCGGAACCATCGGCACATTTCCATCACGCAGCGCCACCTTCCGTCGGCGGCGACAAGGAAGGGTGGGCAGAGGAAGAACGCGGCCTTAAGACCGTTCGTTTCAAGAGCAATGTTCTGGCGGATGACGATGGGGATGAGTCGTTGAAGACAGGAGGAAGCCCTACGACGCTCAGCACTTCTCTCAATTCGGACGGTCCGCCTTGTGATCTTACCCGACATGTTATTGTGGTAAGTCACGGCGCCTTTATGGGGCTCTTCAACACTCTTCTGAGATTCTTTAAAAAGACGCTATATAAATATCCAGATGCATACATAGGCCTACATGCACATATAAAAACAAACATACATATATACATACACATACATACATACATACATACATACATACATACATACATACATACATACATACATACATACATACATACAAATAGGACCTACTTCTTGCTGCCTTTTTCAAACGCCAGGTTAACCCTATGCACACGGTCTGCATCCTACGCTGTGTCCCTAACTCCCTATGCAGAAAGTTACAGTGCGTCTATAGTTGGAAACGATTTCGACAAATAATTAATTAGAGTAACCCCTAGAGGTCAATTCATGTGTGAAGTTGTTGTGCGCTGTTGTAACTGGAGATGTAAGACCATGGTGCAGTGCAAGAGGCCTAATGTAAATGCAAATACTGAGAGGACTACACTCATAAGACCAGGCTTTCTCTTCTCATCTTGTAATATTACATAATATTAGTAAAGATGTTACAGCGTATGCTACAAGTTTTGCATCAATAAAAACTATGGCCTCTTTAGTTTTAATGCTGTAAAAATTTCCAAATTAATTACTAGGCCTATTATTAGTGCTCTATCATAATTTTTGTCTCGGGGAAGTTATGAACCCTCTTAAAACAATGTCGGAAGACAATAAAGTGCACGTCTGGAACGGCTTAAAACTCGTCAGGTTTTTCTTTTTTGTACAACTTACAGTAAGTCAGGAAGCAGATGCATAAAATGCTAAATATAACCCATTGTGTCCCTCTAACCAAAACATTAGGCTGGACAAGTGGACATGTAGGCTACCGCGTCCCAGTCACCCATCCCATATATGCTACTCCCATCCCTCCGTCCCGCAGTGCCCATCCCATAATCTCCGTCCCATAGGGAAGGGCAGGTTGACACTAGCTCCTAGACCTTGCTTCCTGGCGACCTCTGAATAAACTTAGCGTCACACGCCCGTATCAAACCCAGCGGAGACAGCTTAATTAGATTTTCCACCGCGATTGAATTAACCGGCGTATCGCTTTCCCGTCGACAAATAACTTGATATAAAACGCCGATGTGCTCGATTAACTCGTCGTCCTTTCAACCGGATGGGGGGGGGAAGAGGGGGTCCGGGGGAAGAGGGGGTCCGGAGGCATCGCGCATGACACGCGGCCGGCGATTGGCCGCCGCAATTTAATATTCAAGTTCGCCTTGAGGCAAAGGTTCGAGTGCACGAGCAGCGTTTCTAAAGGGTTCCCAGTCTGTATACATTAGTAGGCGCTGTGATAAATGACGTTATATATACAAACAATCACGTGCAAGACACTCCGGATTATACACGTAGGCCTACTGCTCGAGTAGTGCATAATATATCGGTTTTAACACTACATGCGCCGTTCATATCGTTTACTTGTGTTACAATAATAGTCTTGGCACACGCCTGTAGGTCTACATAAAACACACTGCCTCTTCATACACTTACAATATGGATCTACCGTACTTGGACATTAACATGGCCTGGGTCAGTGACGTTTTGAGAAAACACATCTTCGGTTTCACCACTGTATCCGCTTACATTGGACCACCATTCTCAATGACTTCTGCAGAATTCCATCGTGTGAGTGTGGTGGGGAAGCGATCTGATCTCTCCCTCCCCAAATCCTTACGTATTGCCACCCAAATCTTTATTCAGCGGCAGTTTGTTGCAGCCAGCACGCAGCCGTCTGATGTCTTTATAGAGCGAGTAATAGGCCTATAGGCCTACTGTCGTAAAACTTCCTAGCGACGTCTGTATTACTTAGCGTTTGATGGGCTAACAGCAAGTTGAGACAATTCCCAGGCTGCGTACAATTCAACATTAGCCCATGCGAAACTCCATTCAGTTACCCATCCGTGGGACAAACGTTTTCAAAATTGTCTTAGCACGGAGAAAGAATTCAACAATAATTAACGGTCTCAGACATCGGAGGAGACCTCATTGCAACTCCAAACCTAGCTCTACTTGTAAGGCATGCAGTGGCGTACGAAGCTGAAATGCCGCCCGGGGCGAGGGCGACAAAATGCCGTCCTTGGCCACTTAATTTTCGATATGCTATTTTCCAGTGGCGGCGCCAGGATTTCAGGTTTGGGGGGGGTTAAAGCTCAAAAGCCATGGTAAGTTATTCCCGTTGGAATGCGACGACCTTTTTGGCTTAAAACCTTTCCTTTGGGGGCTGAACCGCAGTTAGGGGGGGCTAAGCACCCCCTAGCCCCATGGCGCCGCCACTGCTATTTTCTATAAAATATTACAATTTACATGACAATCGTCGGTCGTATTAGGCCTACATATACAATTCTATTTTATGCAGTTTATAGCCTTTAGGGCGTATGTAGGCCAATGCATCACTTTTCACTGTAAACATCGGTGCACAGCGGCAGCAACGCCTTTGTTATTTTTTCTTTTGTTTTTTGGCAATTTTATCTGCGCTTCTTATATTCAGACCCACTTAGTTTCAGCCTCTTAGAGCCTTTTTACTCATTTTGCGTCTATAGTTAATACGAGTGGGCTGAATGGAAATAGTAGGCCTAATTATAGTAGGCCTAGGCCTATCTCACAGTAGGCTAAAGCTGTTAGCTATTATCAAATTAGTTAGTTAAAAATAATACAGTAGGCCTATAGGTCTGGTGCGAACCAAACGGAATTGAACGAATTAAAGATAGACATCAATTTTTATTTACGGAAAATACTAGGCCTACTATTTCTGATTTTTAAAAAATGTTTGTCATAATTTCGCGGAAGAAGCATAGGCCTATACAGTAGGCTAATGATTGTATCCGCTATAGGCTACAAAAGGCAAAACACGGCGAAAGATGATTAGGCCTACTACTAGCTGTACCAGTGATGGTGTATTTTATTTACTGCATTACCTGGATTATGGATATATAATATGCTCATATTTAGTCTAGTAAAATTTGCAAAAAACTGCTTCCTTTACTTCTGTTCTGTTTATTGATCAACGACCTCTGAGAGTGATGCAGCATTGCAGCCCCTAACGGAGGCTTAGCGTAAACAATCAACGGAAGCCAAGCCGACTTGACCAAAGTGACACGGTTTCTTACTTTCCTTCCTTCTTTTACTATCTTTGTTCCTCTTCTACTTTTTTCATTTTCTTTAAACATTCATGTATTTTTATTTTTCTTCAACCCTATTTAACCGCCTCTGCACAAGTGTCGCCCGGGGCAACTCGCCCCCTCCACCCCCCTTCGATACGCCACTATTGTAAGGTCCTCCTCTCAATGGGGGACTCTGTGAGCAGTTCCTTTAAGCGGCGATAGGCGTCGCCAGTATGTGATGTGGTCAAACTTTAGACAATTTAGCGTAAATAAACCATAGACATCATATATTAAATGTAAGATGTCTATGAAATAAACCTACCGCACAACAGAGCACACATTTTACCTAGAGTAGCCAAACTATATCCCATCCTGGCGCCACCTATAGCAGCCATTTTTACAGAGTCCCCCATTAGGGGCCTACAGCCTAAGCCCATCACGTAAACTATTTTATTACAAACATATTAAAATCAGCAGACAGGCTTTAACCTTACAATTGACACTTATTTTTTGATTAAACAGGGCAACCAGTACATAATCCGGAAGATGCAGCCCAATAGAGAAGAACTCAGCTCTGGTATTTGCAACGGTGGTATCTCAAATACCGAGTCTCACCTTGCTAAAGATCTTCATGTAGACTCATGCTCACGTAAAAGAAACCACATCGAGACAATGACTACAACGAATCCCGGAAGACCTTCATCTGGTTCCAAACGAGCGCAGCCACTCGGAAGCAGCACCCCACCATTCCTACCCAAACGGCTCGAGCCAATCAGAATGTCGGCCAACACAAAATGGCCAACACCGCAAAACACACAACCTCCCAACTCCCACTTTTCAACAATGCCAAAAATGTTCAACGCAGCACCGTCTGCGAACTCGCCCAACGTACTTAACGTTTCTAATTTCTGTAACTTTGAGCGAGGAAAGACGATGATCTTTGTTTGCGGTGAACACGAAGCACAGTGTTGCGACAAAAATCACAAGTTATGTAATCTTAACTCAAACACAATTTCCGTCATGTCAAACCAAAAGCACCACCCAGTGGGACAGGAACAATTGCAGCAGACACCCTGGAACAAGCCTTCGCAGGATCACAACTGCACGACACACTTGCAACGCAAAGATGCGTCTGCTTCCAACTACAACGGAAACACCGATGCGGACACAGATGATGGACAGTCGTCAACGTCGGGCAGTTTTGTCATCGAGCTAACCCACCTAGACGCTAACCCCAAAACTACCGACGTCTGAACTCTCGCGACTCATGATTGGTGGTTTCTTTCGTTAAACGCTATTTACATTCATGAGACTAGAATAAAGTATTCAAAAATGTTTGTAAATAAAACTAAACTGACGGAACAACTTCCAATATCATTCACGACACACAATGGAAGACTATCTTTGTGTAGTTGCCACGAGTACAAAGGTCTGGACTGGAGTCTGGAGAGTGGAGTTGTGTCCTTTTATTCCACATGCATGTAGGCTAGACTGGTCCAAACTTACATGGGGAAATATATTTTTTCAAAATATTCTGCTCCACAAGGCTGCCTCTGTTACACTTGACTAGAAGACTCTGTGTTGAAAAAATTGAAGAGATCTGAGCATGTTTAGAGGTCGCTAGGTTTTGACACTTTTTGTAGAAATTGCAAAAATTGCGCATCTGACGCGTTAATAGCTTCATTATGAATTAAAATAAGCACCCATGAACACCAAGCACCATCTTTCTAAATCATGATCAATATGCCAACTGTATTTAAGTAACTAAAAGAATAATAAGCTTATTTACAAATAAAACACTTATTTCAAGTTCTTTCTGATAGATAGCCTAAACGGTTGTTGGCTTATAACTAATTTTTAAATTTTGCATGCCACCTTTTCATCACAATTCGTTTCATATCCTACAATTGTATTGTTCAATATTGCTCTGTATGCTGCTAATTTAGCGTGATTCGAGTACTTTTTCGTCTGTGAAGCCAGCCTTGAATATGAAATAAGCTTACAGCACATATTTTTCACTTTCTGCAGTAAAAGCTCGTACGTTACAAAACGGCAGCTATGGTGAAACTGGCATCAACAAGGAGTTCCTAACAATGTTGTCTGTTGAGGGATGCCTGACAAACACTTTCTTGGGTCTGGACTCCTGGAAAAAAAATTGGGCAATCCTGAGGAATTTCATATTTCATTACCAGAATAGACTATAGCATTTGGAGAGGCCATGAAAGCAACAATAGTCGCTGCGTTGGTAATTCGGGAGGAGGCTAGAATCCGCGCACAGTGTGTGGATTCGGGTGTTCGCAAACTGTGGAAGTTGTATGAACACAAATTTCTGCTGATTCAAGGAGTTACAGTTTGAGTTCGATTTAATTAACTCTTTCAGTCATCATCTCCGCTATTTCTTCGAAGCGTGTCACTGAAGACATCGAGGCTGCTCTGGTAATACAATCTTATTTATCCAACTAATCCGCTATCCATGTAGCGTCTGGACAGGAAATCCTTCGACCACCAGACTCCACTGGAAGAGTATGTCACAAGGAGATCTTTAAAACTGCTTGATCTTTTTACCATCCAGGGTCAAGAACAACCCACAGCCTTCCTATCAAAGTCCTTTACTCCCTGACCACTGGACCCTACTTCCCAGTCGATGAAGGCAAATGTCAAACTGTTGATGGTCGTCAATGACTGCGCAGAACGTGGAGTGGCTCTGATCCATTCTTACAATGATATACTAAGGATGAGTCACAGAAACAATACTTGCTGCAACTTGTCTCCAGTCATCGGACAAAATTTTCTGTTCCAACAAAGGCAAAATGAAATAATAGTAGGTTGCGGGTTTTCCAGCACTTCAATGACGGGATTTATGCAGACTGGATTACTTCTTTAATTATCCAAAATTATATTTTATTACAAACGTAATGCAGCCTGACTAAGCAGTAACACTGCAGTATATATTTCTAAATTGGGCTGTTTATTTTTCAAAATAATAACGGACTTGAAAATAATTTATAACCGATTTGAAAAAAATCAAAATTATACATGTTTTTTGACAAGTTCATACTATAATATGATTATGGCAAAAAGTCGAAAAACATAGCGACCTCTAAACATAATCAAATCTTTCCAAAATTTTGCATACTCATGTTTTCATGTGTAACAGTGAAGGGCAGCCTTGTGGAGCAATGTATTTCCAACTTTTAATTTTGTGGACCAGTCTAATGTAGGCCTACAAGATAAACCTTGTGGTATGCTAACTTCAGTTTCTTGGTAGCTAAACCTTGTGGTAGGCTAACTTCACAATTTGCCAGAAAAAATTAAACAAATGTAGGCATATTTGCTAGAACTGCAGATTATGAGCAAACTCAAAGAACTATTAAATCCTAGATTAGGACTGTCGACAGAATTTTATCTGTGAATTGGCAATTAAACCAAGTCTTCTGTTGTAAATTTCTCAGTGTTTTGAGGTGTCAGAAGTCATTGCATGTGAATCACAAAGCATTCAATGTGTTCAAGAATTTTTATGAGCAGAATAAAAACGTCATGAACACAATTTTTTGCGTGTGATTCCAGTTTGTAAACAGAGCAGATTTCTGTATAAAACCAAATCTTAAACAACAGACAATAAAAGTGATAAAATTCAAACACTTCCCACTTCCAATGAAAGGCATGAGACACTAAAGATACCTTATGAATGCATTGATGGCTGGACATCCTTAACAATAAAGCTGACTAACTTACACCGAAATCCTCATCCTAATGGTACACATTTAATTCTAACCTAACTGCTTGTACAGATATTATGCTGCAGTCAGTAAGGTTTATTGTGGCTCCCAGGAATGGACATTTTGATTACTATACAGTGAAGAAATATACCAAGACTTTTTGCACAAATCAGCATTCCATGACACAGTAATATTTACATTATACATGTAGTTAACACAGTTTCATGTTAACAGGGAACTAACATTCATAACTTTTAGGCCAATTAAAAAATGTAATCAATTTTGTTAAATAACACTGCTAAGACTCGATCATGTTATTAATTACATATTTCCTGGGATGTCAAGATGACAAGGCAGCAAAAGCAAATAATACCATTGGATGTTAGAAACCACAAGTTATTACTGGCTGTAAAATGTAATGATTATTATTATTATTAAGGAATTTTTACATAGCGCCCCTTCAAGGTCATCTACTCAGGACTGCTTCCAGTCCAGCCACAGCTAAATAAGACAGTGTTTAAATCACAAAAAAACATGATGTCAGTGACCTTAGAAACTAATTTGACTTGTGCCTGAATCGAAGAAATGGTACAACAAACAAAGTGAAATATACTGCAAAGCCTGACAGTTGTGTAGAGGCTCAGACAATCAACTGTCTAAAGTTGTAGTCCTGTTGCAGTTCTATTTGACAGTTACATTGGCAACTCGTACATCTGAACTGGAAGCAGTTTCTTAGCTTCAGTACCATGAATAAGATTGGCTACTGCCTTGTTGTGGTTTGTAAGAATCATACTGTGCCTGAGAATTTGCCGTGCCTGTACTGCTGCCTGCATTCCCTGCATAGGTTGCATCTGCTGCATACATGCTGGTTCCACCGTAAGAAGTGACACCCTGTTGGGCAGCATAACTGCCTGTTCCTTGATAGGAAACACTTGCAGCACTGTAGGTAGTGCTAGCTGGTGCAGCATAAGCCGTTCCGTAAGAACTGCTTCCTGGTGCCGAATATGAACTTGTATAAGTTCCTCCATAAGAGCTGTTCTGTGTCCCATAGGCATCAGTCCCAGCTGAAGGGTAGGAACTGCCGGCAGTTGCTCCATAAGAGCTGTCTGCTGCTCCTCCGTAAGAACTGCTTCCACCAGCTGGGTAAGAACTGCTTCCACCAGTTGGGTAAGAACTGCTCCCAGTAGCCATGTAAGAACTGCCCCCACTAGTTGGGTAAGAGCCACTCCCAGTAGCCATGTAAGAAGTGCTCCCAGAAGCAGCGTAAGAACTGGGATCTGCTGCTCCATAAGATCCAGTACCTGCGGACGAGTATACGCTAGTTACGGTCCCAAGATAAGAACTGCTTTCTTTTCCAGAATACGAACTTCCAGTGTTGCCATAGAGATTACTTCCAGCTGTTCCATAAGTACTAGATCCAGTTGTCGAAGGGTAGGAACTGTTGCCTGCTCCCATATAGGATCCACCTGCAGAAGTGTCAAGTCCAGAAGAGTAGGATTGGGTGGCACCGTAACTGGAGTACATTACATGACCTGACTGATAGGTACCTGAGCTGTTGGTGGTACTATCGGCTCCTCCTGACTGCCACTGGTTGTAGCTGCTGCCACTTGTGCCTGAGTAAAGCAACCAGCAAAAGGAAAGCAACATGCTTAAAATGTAGAATAACAAGTGTGCACACAAGAATGTCTGTATGTGTGTTTGTTTCAGACTTAGATCAACAACATCATCAAAACTACAATTAAATTACAATTACTTTTCCACTTAATCAATTACAATTACATCTTGTTCAGCTTCGGTCAATTAAATTACAAATCCAAAAGTATCAATTACAAATACTTTTCTGTGACATCAAAAGGTAAGTCTTGAGTGGCTGTCCATCATCTCTTGTATGTTTATTCCATCAACTTAACTCATCTCTTTCAAGTTCAAACAGATGCGCCGTAAGTTTTGGCCCCAGAGATTAAAGAAATGAAAGAATGACCCTTTACGAATAACACAAGTTCAGTAACTGATAAAGATTAATTAAAGCATAACAATTACAATCATATTTCAATTACAATTACATGTAATTGGTGGTTTGACAAACCAATTACAATTCATGATCAGATTGTAATTAAGTATAACTGAATAAAAAAAATAATTACAAATGATCCAAACCTGGTAAGTACATGTATCTGGAACAAAACAGTTAAGTGTCCCTCAAAATACATGCCAGTAACAACTGATAACAACTAAACCAGGTGAAGACACTATTAACAATATCATGTATCAGAATGAAGCAACAGCCACTGGAAAAAAAGAAAATGCAGAGACTGCTCAAGTCCCTAGTGGGATGTCATCGGCTCTTAAGCAAACCAGACCAAACATAACAAATAATAAATCTTAATTAATGGCCTTTTACAGGTTTGATCTAATTAGGCCACACAAAAATAATGTTGTGTTTCCGGTAACCCGACCGAGTAACTTTTTTAGGCCCGACTGGGAAAATCTTTTGAAAATTTAAAAAAAAAATTAATTTTTCAAAGGTCAATTTTTTTATTGACACTTGAATTTAACCTTTGCGTGCCAGAGGTGCAGATTTGCGACATTGATAACACTGCTTTCCTTGCCAGAGGTATGTAAATAAGGGCAAAAATGGCCTTAGCAAGGTGAAATATGATGACGATATATTCGTTTATTATTATACAACGATGCAGCATTGCATAAAAATATTTTACAAAATAAAATTTTTTCCTACCTACCTACCCAGTTTTTAAAACCACTATTACCGGAAACACACCTATAAATTTTTTGGCCTTAGCTACTGGTGCGCTTTCAAGCAGCAAAGAACTGCACCGCCCTAGCATTATATTTTATAGTGATGATCAGTGATCACGATAGTCTGTGCAATACCTTTCTTATTGGTGTCTGCATCTGATGCCTGCCAGTTTGATTTACCGGTAGTGCCAAAACCTTTATCTTGGGATGCTGCATTGTATGGTTCACAATATGTCTGATCCTTGTCACCTTGGTTACCACTGTTCCATTTTCCACCACCACCTTCAGCCGGCAACCTGAAATAATGAAAGGCTCACTGTTACCCGCATGTAGTAAACCTATAAAAACTGAACTGTTACAAATGCAATAAAGATATTAAGTTCAATTGCAGTAAACTACTTCATTATAAAAGGAGTTTTAATTGCAATATATCTGTGGTTTGAGATAAGCGATATGTTCATGTCGAGCTCTGTCTGACAACAAAGGAACTGAAGTCGTCACAAACATTACGTAATACAAGTAGTGTAAAGACATTTTTGGTCATAAAAATTACTGTTTAAAAATAAAAGACAATACTTCAAACATTATACATGTATTTAACTTGTAAAGTTCTGTAAAATAAACTCAGAAAAATTTCTGATGACTACAAATCTTAACAGGAAAAGTAGCTACAATGGTAGCTAAAACGTAGCAGAGTTCACAAAAGGATGGGACCGCTGATGGCAAGCAGGTTTGTCTGGACCTGCTTAAAGCATGCCAGAAGACCTTCCTCATTCAGAAAACTGTGGTGTTCTCTGGCACTTATGCTTGAGGTTGCTCAAAACAATTGTGGCCATTGTCTTGTCTTTATTTTTTATACATGTTGACAACATGTTAAGTGATTCCCTAAATGCTTCAATCCTGCACTCCTAGTCTTGGATTAATATTTTCTAAGCATAGCAGCACGTCTATTTTTTACCCACAGAATTTTGTATTTTGGAATGCCATCATTAACAGTGTGCACTCTTATATCAAAGATCGTGATGAAGACTAAATCATGAAGAGTGTAGCAAGATTGGTCTTTGCAAAACATGGCCCATGGCTCTATGATTCAGGTCAGTAAAATGAGGCTAAAGCACGACAGTGAAATTAGAATACACGCAGCCTTAATTGACAGACCACTGCCAGTGACCCAGACATATTTGTACATCGTTCTGTGTCAAGCACGGGTCAGTCAGGAAACGTAATATCTGTTAGTCATTAGTCGGATAAAACAGGCAGGGCAAGAGTATCGAGTCAGATTGTCAGCCATGTAACTTTGATACAATCAGCCAGGCAAAGTTTGCTAAGGACTGAATAAACAAAGGACTAAAGTCACTACTAAAGTCACTAAACGCCTTTGGAATAAGCAAAACTTCGACAGATGCAAGTTCGCTAAAACACGGTTTAATCCGTATGCATTTGCATTGGTTCTGCTGGGCAAGTGACTGTTATTCTAGACTATAGAACTGGAATTTTTACATAGTGAAGGTCGACATACTGAAGTTGCATCAGCTAAACCAACACGGTTGAGTTCACCTGTTTCCAGATTCCCCAAACTGTCCAGCTTCCCCTGTTTTCTGGTCATCTATTCTTGGTCGTTTTGCAGCTTGTCCCCAGTATGGTTCATGACTCATACCTCTGTCATGACTCATCATACCTCTTCTGAAACCACCACCACCACGCCTGTCATTCCTGTGAAAACAACACATATGCTGAAGAAGCACATAAAAATTCGGGATTTCAATGATACAACATGGACAAGATCTATAATGTAAAAAACAAGTTTTAAAAGTTTTTATTTTCAAAGACAGTATTTTTAGATTGGTCTTAACCTATGTCTTAGCATAATAACATATATACCTGGTACATGTGAAACATCATTTCTCCGTATTTGTCGGCTTTGACCTTACGTATCTCAACATTCATAAAATATATTAAGATATAATAAAGACAAATATCTTTAAAATTTGTCCAACCTGATCACATACACTTTTGTCAGTTGATTGCAGAATGTTTCTACTTGCAATGAAGCAAATTCAGAATATGAATCTTACCAGGGTCGTTCAAATGGTGGCCTCGATCTTCCAGGAAATCGCCCTCTTCCCCCATGAAACTCAGGCATCGAGTTCCTCTGATCTCCACCTCCTCTAGTTCGTTGCTCATAAAACCTTTCACGCTCGTAGTCTGCCTATAACATACGTCAGCCATCAACTTCATCACCCTCAAATGGAAATTTTTTAACGGAAGGAACTTCAAATAAGTGTATCCAGCTTACCAGCATAATTTAATCTCTAAATAATGCCTATGTTCTAAAAGCTCAACACAACAGTTTATTATTTCAGCACCTTTGAGTGGTTCTGCAAAGGCACTGGATAATGAGTGCACACACATCAGATGCATACACACTGGTTTGTGGGTTCCCTACCTATGGTCTCACATTGAGGCTCATGGTAGGAGTGGACCTGAAGTCAGGCGGCACATAGCCATCGCTTGGGAGTGCATGAGCAGCCGTCAACGAGGAATATAGAATGCCAACACCTGGCTGGACACGAAACTCCACCTGTGTAAGTCATATGATACTGCTGATACTCCTGTATACAGTTGACACCTGGATGCTCACCAAGGATCTGGAGACAAGTTCAAGCCTTCCAGCAGTGGTGTCTCAGGAAGATACTGCACATTCCATACACAGCACATATCATCAACATGGAAATATACCACCCACCACATGATGCACTTCTCAGTGTTGGAGATGATTCACACAAGGAGGTTTCCAGAGTCCTGCGAGCAATGATTTCCACTCCTCCGAGAGATTGGAAGAGGCCTGTAGGACGTCCTCACTACACATAAACAAGAACAGTGGAAGCTGATCTGAGCCCACTGACCTTTGGGTTACACACACCCACTCAGAACAGACACGGCTGGCTGCAAATTGTGGAAACGGCAACACTCCTGACAAGAGCACGCCACAAATGATGAGGCATACAGAGACAGGTCAATACCTTTGGATGGTATAGCTGGGAGTTCAATTCTTACCAGCAGAAGTCAGTTTCTTTATTGTAATTAGCAGTTTCGGGCAAGCTTAAAATTTGTACAACACCTTTTAAAAACAGATTCTATTAAAATGAATTAGCAGCCATTGTCTTCAAAAGTTAGTGTAGGTACAAAAAATTAAACTAGAATTAAGCTCTCATTTAGATTACCTGTTAAACCTCAGTGCCCATGACAGATGATTCATGTACAAAGGAAGTCAGCAATAAAGTCAAAATTCAGTTACAAATAACGAAGCCTCACTGCCACCTACTCTGAGCTGGTCCATGTAGTTAAAAGCATCTCGACCTCTGCCCCGAAATCCTACAAAATAAGAAATGGATCAAAGGATCTGTTCTTTAAATCAACTCTGACAAAGACATGCAAGTCTTCAATCATCTTGGCCATGGTTTTCTCAATGCTATATTGTCTGTCACCTCATGTACACAAAAGTATTTGTAGATTCATTGTCTTAGGCAGCCATCTTGGACGCCATCTTGAAAATGACCATTTTCCGATGGTCAGAATGGAGGAGACTTTTACTAGATCAATAATCATTACAAATGGTACCAGATTCCGTTGATAAAACGTTTTTATCAATTTTCTAGCCTGAGATATAGTCAATTTTATTTCCAGGCAGCCATCTTGGACGCCATCTTGAAAATGACCCTTTTCCGATGGTCAGATTAAAGGAAACTTTTACTATGTTAATAAGCATTAAAAATACCAGATTCCGTTGAGAAACCTTTTGTATCAATTTTTTTAGGGTTAGGTGGTTTTTTGATAGATTGTCTTAGTTCCTAACATAAACGAAATGAGTGATGCAGCAACCAGAAATACAGTCAATTCACACTAGCAGACAACTTGTAATGTAATCTCTACTTAAGACAATTTTCTATAAACTTAATAAAATTTTCAAATGTAATTAGTTACCATGCGAACTTTGAGCTAAACATCCATTAAAACTTAACACACAGCAGCATGGCACCCAAGGGAACTTGACCACAATTGATAATATAACAGAATGTCATGAAATTAACTTTTTTGTTACGCAACTAGACTCATTTCATTTTGGTAGGTGGCACTGCCAAAATCTTATATGTTATGAAGGTTGTAATAAACTGGACTCATTTCATCTCAGTAAGCGGCACTGCTATCGCACTACGCGCTAAGAACCTGGCCACCCACGGATGTTGACTCATTTCATTTCAGTAGATGGCGCTACTATCGCACTAACCATAGATTCAAATTTCCGTGTAATCAATGTTGGGGTGCTATTGCCATGCTGTCCAACATGCGGTCTGCAGGATGATTTTCAAATTCTTTTCAACTGTGTTAGGATAGGCAAACATCTAGTTTCTTATAATTGGAGAGGGTGGCAATTATAATTTCTCCAGTTCCTACTCTGGCAATTATAATTTCCCCAATTCCTACTCTTTCCTCTAATAACTGCTCCCATCGCTTCCTTCTCTCTCTCTCTATGTCTCTCTGGTCCCCGGAAAGCACAATTATCTATTGTATGCTCAAGCCATGCTTTGCCTACTGCAGCATTGCAAAGGCTCAACCATTTTTATTGTTCACAAAAAAACCGAATCCAACCAACATGGTATTTTAACTATACCAGATCTTCCTTACAGCTAGCTTCATTAGAGCATAGATTCTTGTATAATATGCATGATAGAAGGATCGTAAATTTAGTTTGGCTTTAGAAAATGATCTCATTACAATAGAACCTCGCTAAAAGGTGAGCCCTGGCGTCAATGTTGTAAGGATGTTACGGTAAGGTTTGACAACCTACAAGTCATTCTTAAAAATCAATCTAAGAAATATTTATTAAACACTGAAAATTTACCAGAGTCTCGTCCACGACCCATAAATGGCCTTGATGGAAAACTCCGGCCACGAAACCCTCGGCTTCCAGAAAATCGGCCTGTAATTCAACATTTCCAGACCATGCAACCGTACTTCAAATAGACATTTTCTGCTTTAGGGTAAATTGCCACTAAAGCGATGAAACTCCTGAATTTTCACTCGGTGCACTCTAAATTTAAGTTTATGCATGGTTGCAACTCACCATCTGGCTGAAGAAAACATTTCTAAAGGGAGACAACACTGATGATTACAGTAGGTTAGCACATGTTATAAATTGCCATTTCATTAGTTTCAACAATTAGCAATCTTCCATATGCACCTAGATTATTTAGTTGCTCTCAAGTATATCATTTCGATACTGAACAGTATGGCCATATGCCTCTTCAGCTTCTTAAATATCCTTCGATTGTGTTTCTTCAATATCCTTAGATACCTTAAGATAAAAGACATTACGTAGACAGAAGTAAACTTTTTGCTTAACAATTTCCAAAAATTTATCAGATCAATTTTAAATTTCTTCAATTTATACCTCTTTCAAAAGGTCTTCTATAGAATGGTGGAGATACACTTTCTCGCTTTGATGAAGACTTCGTTTTTGATGAGGAATCTTGCTTTCTCTACCGGAATTCACACAGTATGCATAAATATATAGCACAAATATATCAGTAAACAAATACAGCAAATTAAACAATTATAGCATATGTATTCCTAAGAAACACATTGTATATTCGTACAAATATATATATGTTTAATTATTGTTTATATCTATATACATTTTGGCAGGTGATCCTGCCAAATGCCAAAGAGGCAACTCAGGAAGTATCACAATTCCTTTTCTGTCTGTGCACAGTATTTGACTTTAACCTTAGATTTGTCACTTGCCCTCTTTATTAACTGTTTCCTATTCTTTTGTCATCTGATTCAAATTTCTAAACAAACATTAACTATGATACTTGTCAGAATCGATAAATTTTTTTCCAACAGACCAATCTGAAAGTCAGTTAAACTGATCTTTAAAAGGGTAGACTGATATCAAGTCTGCTCATAAAACACTAATTGTATTGTTTTGTATTTATCATATATGAAGCGCTTCTCACAGCATAAGCCTTTCAGACGTGCTCCCAGTGTGAGGTACCCGAGAGAAAAGGAAGGTTTTAAGGTAAGAGAAAGACGTATAGATGCCACCAGAGAGGATGGTAGAGCATAGAGAACGGAAGTCCATTCCATAGAGAGGAACGTATGCAGGCAAAGGTTCTGAATTTAGCCATTGTGGTCCAAACACAGGGAATGAATAGGTCAAGCCGGACAGAGCATCTGAGAAGATGCAGCAACGTGGCAGAGAGGGGACACAGAATATGGCAACAAAGATATTTTGGAGCAAGACCCAGAACATTGAGATTTGAGCAAGAGAATGAGAAATTTAAATTGGATACGTGCAGAGAGAGGTAGCCAAAGAAGTTGTTCAGTCATAAATGTAGATATGTGAGAGACTCAAGGAAGGCGAGCTATAATTCTCACGGCCGCATTCAGTATGGACTGAAGAGGAGAGAGACGAACCTTGGGTAAGCCTACATTATTTTACAGATTGTTACGAAGTCACCACCACTTAATATAAATGCATGAAACTAGTTTTAGTCCATAAATTTCAGTGTCAATTAATTACTGCTCATAGGGATGGCAAAGAGTCATAGATAAAATATGTTATAAACAGGCCCTAAACAACATTTCACGCTGACACAGAACTCTAAAACAACTCCAATGAATCTTTTCACCTTCTCCACGGTGATGACCTGTCCATTGACCTCGGTCTGATTTAACTTCTCAATGCAACAATCAGCTTCTTCCCTTGTCGACATGGTCACAATTCCATAGTAAACCTTTGAATCAGGATTTTTGGAACTAGCGACAACCTTTGCTTGAACAACCTGAAAAAGCACAATAGTTCTAAATTGACCAAACATCAGTTTACATACATTTGCTCCAATTCCTTTCCAAGTTAAAGAGTGACTACAAACTCTCAGAATTAAATCAAATAATTTGCATTGCATAAACAGATTTAATTCTTTTATTCATCATTTCACAGATTGTCGTAAGTCAACAGTCTCTCCCATACCGTGTTTACCTTTTAATTAACTCAAGGCACACTGTCTAATATTACAAAATCTGCTCTCACAAATTAACTACCTATCAAACTGCCTCACGCAAATGGATTTTCCTAAATCCTCTCCCAAACTCACACATACCCCTTTCCAGTTTACCTGCTCCAGATAATGAAGATGAAGCTTAGTTCAAAGTACACCACTCACTTCTCCGTGTTTCATACAGATCTCCTTCAGATCGGCAGCCTTTGTGGTGGTTGCAAGTCCTGAGATCCATAGGCATGCGGACGATGCCAAATCGTCCTGTTTTGAATCTGCCTCCGAGACTGGTTGCGACGATTCGCCAACACTACGCTGCTTTGGATCCTAAAAGCTCACAATTACAGCACTCGTGATGAACACGAAATAAGCAATGAATAAATAAAGAGATTACAATTCTACATTGCCACTAGCAAAGCAACTACACAGCACCCTTTATAAGAAGTTTCTAAGAAATGACGTACACAACCGATAAATCTAATACAATGATTTGTGCTGCATCCTATCATTTCTGTGCCATAACCTGACTCTGTCATTTTCAGTCTGATCCAGGAAAAAGTTGGCACTATGGTATCAACAAGGTGATGTAAGTCAATAGAATTTTTCCACAAGATTGGGTTTCACTTGGCATTATGACTAACTCAGCCAGGAACAAACAGTGACCATGACCACTGTTCAGCATCAACACCACGCAGATTAGTAACTCAGGTTATGGCATCAACTGTAGATGAAACCCGATGGTCGAGTTATGCGGAAGTACATCAATGGCAACTATTAAGAGTTATCTGAGCATCATATGTCTCCTGAAAACCTTGTTGTTCTTAATAAACTCCAAGAGCATTTATGCAACCTAGCAAAGAATGCTGTGAGGTTCTGTGAATGCATAGTACATAAGAGGTGCTTCAGATTGTTATGCACACTACAGGGAGGACCACTGCAACAGTCAAAGAGATTGACTGCCCTATAACTAAATCCATAGCATCGTAATAATTCTGCAGCTCAAACTTGGAATATTTCATGCATCTCAACCAGGAAGAATTTCCACAAAGAATTTCATGCCAGTGCGACCCATCCTTAACATAAACAGAGATCAGCCCAAACTTATACGTCATACTCAAAAACACTTCAACTGAAGACGTCCTCATGGTAGCTAGGTGCTGTGCTGTCATCTTTCAAGCACTACTGACGTGTTTATGGCCACAATATTTTATAATCTCATTACGTTATGTTGTATGATACCACTGCATACAATGTAAACAACAGTCTTTGATTGTTGCCTGAATGAAATTCCTTACCAATTCCACTGTTATAAGATTATCCTGGAATTGCGTGTTGTTCACATTTTCAATGCATGCCTGAGCCTCTTCAGCTGTTGACATTGTGACTATGCCAAAACGTTTTGACTCACTCTTTGAACTTGCTACGACCTTAGCACCATTGACCTGGAAATACAAACAAGTTCTTCTAAATTCAGATGAACAGTAAAAACACAGGCATAATTAGGTACAGACCAGAAACATATTACTCAAAACACAAAATAAAACGGAATCATTTAACAGACAATACAAATACAGCATTTGGTTCTTAAATTATTCAAGTCATCAAGCATTTTCTACTCTCATAAAAACTATCAATCAATCAATCAATTTCGTTTATTCACAACACCAAGCTGACAGGTCGCAACTTGTTACAGGTAACAGCTAAACAAATCACTTCCATAAGATAAATTGAACCTCCCTAGCAGAACCCATGGAGAAAGTTTAAAGATCAAAACATTCATGATCCTGGACACCTCTGCAAACTATATTTGGTTTCACAGCATGTCATTAGGACATGAATCATCATTCATTACTTCATGACCTGTCAAGATTGCAGTCTTACTGTATGGCTAAAACTTACAAACCTAAATATTAGCAAAAATAATTTTTTTACATAGCAAAGGCAATGGAGTGATATTTCTAACTGAAATTCAAATGATCTTTAATATGAAACATTTTAGACTCACTTGTCCATGTTGGCTGAAAAGCTGTTTAAGATCTGTGGCCTTGGCCGTAGATGTCAGGCCAGATATCCATAAGGTTGCTAAAGGCTTTGGGGTTTCTGAAACAAACAAAAAATCATCATGAATTGTGTTTAGACATTGCAGCAATAAAATTAACTGAAATTTTATAATCACATCAGTTACTTACATATACTCACTGGCAACCTATTAATAACTTAGGAACAGATAGGCCTTAGTAATATTACATGATATAGTAGTAACAGATGATAACAAGTTAAACAGAAGTGGAATTAAACTGTGTGGTACAAAGTACTGCAGTGTAGTGCTGAATGTCTAAATATAGAGACTAGGTTTAATTAAATCATACGGACATGCTCTTGTTAGTCTTATTTCCTTTTCATCTACAATTTCGTACGAAATATTGCGCTCAGTCATGCAACATATATTTAGATATCTGATTGTAAGCCATATTTCCTAATATATAGTCAAGTGTTGTCATTTACACACTGTCAAGAAATAACTAGATGCTATAGATCAATTACAGAGTGGTGAAATGCAAGCTAAAATTTCTAGAGATCTTGGTATTGCAGAATCAATTCAATGAGGTTTCGGTACTACTTGAAACAAAACTGCACAAATTTGTTAAGAATAATGTTTCTGAAGGTAAAATTTACTTATGCTGAATGAAAGGTGAAGACATAGGTCAACTGTACTGTGTATGGATTTAGTTACAGAATATTTAAGGTTATTTCAGCAACCTGTTTATCCCAAATTTAATGTGGCCTGCCTGGTGAATACATGGTTTGAATCTGTTTGTTCCCAACGACTTCAGACTAACCCATGCACATGTTTTAACCTTTTAACGACGAGCTGCATTGGTTTTCCATACATTTTAGTATACGCTCGTTGTTAAAGGGTTAAACTGAATCTGTTGTTTGATGGGCAGCGAGTGCAATATGTTGATACTGAAGTGTGTTTGTTGTCTCTAGCCAGAGAATTTTGAACCATTTAAAGCTTGTGAAAATCTCTTTTAGCAATATCAAAGAGAAGCGAGTTCCAGTAGTCAAGACAGCAAGAAACCAGAGCAGTTACGAGTGAGACATTTCAGATATGCTTCTTTGAATATCCAGAATATGAAAGTGAACTGATTTTCAGAGTTCTAACATGGTCAGATTATGCCCAAATTGCATTACATTTGGAATGCTCAATAGTCATATTGACTTGTGCCTAAGAGGATAAATCAGTCTTAGAAGGATTTAACAGAATCTTGTTGCTGCCCATCACATATTACCCCTGTAGTGTTTATTTATGGCAGTTGATCATCACATGGCTCTTGATAGCTAAATTTTAACCATTCCCACAATTATCTTATTACAGTAAGCACATTGGTTACTTATAAGGGGAGGGTACAACACTCTGGATGTGCATGGCTGGTCCACTCATTCAGCTCTTGAAGCCTCCTCCTTTACTTACCAGATTTCAACCAACAAATGGTTGATATAATTTAAGCCATCAGAAATTTGGACTGGATGTTGGAGGAAGATTACAGCAAACTGAAGGAAAGAGCCAGAAAACGTGATGAATGGCGAAATTGGATGTACGTACCTGCCTAGCAAGGCAGAGAACCAAAAGAAGAAAAGATCAGAAATAGTAAAACAGTTACCTTTGCTGATCGGCTTCTCACCAGACTCACTGAAATAAACATTTCCAAATCATAAAACTTGACTGAGCACTGCAAACTACTAAACAGTGACTTGAAAGTGTTCAAGCTATATATTTTAAAACTATGATAACGATACAATACATTCAAACTGCTGTACTTGCACATATCTATGAATTTCATTACAAATCCTTTTAGTGTTGATCTTAATTCATGCAAAATTTGCAGAGAATAAAAAATATAAGGACCTTATAGCATAATGCATACAGAAAGTAAATCAATAAAGTTACAACGGTTTGACTCTCTCTCTAAGCATTTCTCAAGCACAGAAATCTGGTAAGAATTTGCCATCTCTGTCCATCATAACATTAGTAGTATTATTCTCATTCTTCCAGTTCCCATTCAGATTTCTGGCTACTGTTCTGCAGGCTGTCTATCTCCATTTAATAATAATAATAATAATAATAATAAAAAATACTAAATAAGATGATATATATATAACGCTGTAGCCCAGCTGAAGCAGAAGAAAAACAAAAATCAATGACAGTCTTATGAAACTCTGAAAAAGTATCCATATCCATGGAAACTTCAACCACACTCCATCCCTCATTTAACTGATCCTCATCCATATCCATGGAATCATAGCGCAACCTGTCAATCACTAAAGTCACTCCTGCTGTCTACAGATCATTTCTTCAACTTTCCAGGCAGTTTAGCAACCAATCATTCACGTCCTGGCTCTATGACTTCTCAGTTTGTTCTTCTTCAGCTACAGTTTCCTAAATTATTTCAACAACTTTTACAGAAGTATGATGTTTATATTTGATGGAAATCAAATATAAAGACATATACAAACAAAGAAAATCCTGCATAGCTTGGGCACACAATTGAAAAAATCTGGTCACCAGTGAAACCATCTCATTCATCATCCATATCCATGGAACCTTCAACCATACTCCTTCATTTAACTGATCCATTGTCTCACTCCTCATCATCCATATCCATGGAACCTTCAACCACACTCCCTCCTTTATTTAACTGATCCATTGTCTCACTCCTCATCTTCCATATCCATGGAACCTTCAACCATACTCCTTCATTTAACTGATCCACTGTCTCATTCCTCATCCATGGAACCTTCAACCACACTCCCCTCCTTCATTTAACTGATCCACTGTCTCACTCCTCATCATCCATATCCATGGAACCTTCTACCACACTCCTTCATTTAACTGATCCACTGTCTCATTCCACATGGAATCATCAACCACACTCCCTCCTTTATTTAACTGATCCATTGTCTCACTCCTCATCATCCATATCCATGGAACCTTCAACCACACTCCCCTCCTTTATTTAACTGATCCATTGTCTCACTCCTCATCATCCATATCCATGGAATCATCAACCACACTCCCCTCCTTTATTTAACTGATCCATTGTCTCACTCCTCATCATCCATATCCATGGAACCTTCAACCACACTCCCCTCCTTTCATTTAACTGATCCACTGTCTCACTCCTCTCATCCATATCCATGGAACCTTCAACCACACTCCCCTCCTCTTCATTTAACTGATCTCATTCCACATGGAATCATCAACCACACTCCCCTCTTTATTTAACTGATCCATTGTCTCATCCTCATCATCCATATCCATGGAACCTTCAACCACACCACACTCCTTCATTTAACTGATCCACTGTCTCATTCCTCATCCATGGAACCTTCAACCACACTCCCCTCCTTTCATTTAACTGATCCACTGTCTCACTCCTCATCATCCATATCCATGGAACCTTCTACCACACTCCTTCATTTAACTGATCCACTGTCTCATTCCCACATGGAATCTTCAACCACACTCCCCTCCTTTCATTTAACTGATCCATTGTCTCACTCCTCATCATCCATATCCATGGAACCTTCAACCACACTCCCCTCCTCTTCATTTAACTGATCCACTGTCTCATTCCATCCATATCCATGGAACCATCAACCACACTCCCCTCCTCTTCATTTAACTGATCCACTGTCTCACTCCTCATCTTCCATATCCATGGAACCTTCAACCACACTCCTTCATTTAACTGATCCACCGTCTCATTCCATCCATGGAATCTTCAACCACACTCCCCTCCTTTATTTAACTGATCCACTGTCTCACTCCTCATCATCCATATCCATGGAACCTTCAACCACACTCCCCTCCTTCATTTAACTGATCCACCTGTCTCATTCCATCCATGGAACCTTCAACCACACTCCCCTCCTCTTCATTTAACTGATCCACTGTCTCACTCCTCATCATCCATATCCATGGAACCTTCAACCACACTCCCCTCCTCTTCATTTAACTGATCCACTGTCTCACTCCTCATCATCCATATCCATGGAACCTTCAACCACACTCCCCTCCTCTTCATTTAACTGATCCACTGTCTCACTTCATCATCCATATCCATGGAACCTTCAACCACACTCCCCTCCTCTTCATTTAACTGATCCACTGTCTCATTCCACATGGAACCTTCAACCACACTCCCCTCCTTTCATTTAACTGATCCACTGTCTCATTCATCATCCATATCCATGGAACCTTCAACCACACTCCCCTCCTCTTCATTTAACTGATCCACTGTCTCATTCCATCCATGGAACCTTCAACCACACTCCCCTCCTCTTCATTTAACTGATCCACTGTCTCATTCCATCATCCATATCCATGGAACCTTCAACCACACTCCCCTCCTCTTCATTTAACTGATCCACTGTCTCATTCCCATCCATGGAATCATCAACCACACTCCCCTCCTCTTCATTTAACTGATCCACTGTCTCACTCCTCATCATCCATATCCATGGAACCTTCAACCACACTCCTTCATTTAACTGATCCACTGTCTCATTCCACATGGAATCATCAACCACACTCCCCTCCTTTATTTAACTGATCCACTGTCTCACTCCTCCATCCATCCATGGAACCTTCAACCACACTCCTTCATTTAACTGATCCACCGTCTCATTCCACATGGAATCATCAACCACACTCCCTCCTTTATTTAACTGATCCACTGTCTCATTCCTCATCCATATCAATGGAACCTTCAACCACACTCCCCTCCTCTTCATTTAACTGATCCACTGTCTCACTCCTCATGATCCATATCCATGGAACCTTCAACCACACTCCCTCCTTTATTTAACTGATCATTCACAATGGAATAATCCCAGTGATAAGCCACATCATAAAAATCCTCAAGTTGTCTCACTGCTTTCGCATATGACCCACAGTCTCAACACAAGAGTCAGATTGTTTAACAGAGCACTTTCATTCGTTCTTCTAAACAGTTCATCACTAATAATGCCCCACAAAACATACCCTACTCTCTTCGATTTCCTATCATATATTTCCAGTAGTCTCATTTTGAACATTTTATCTCAACACAACTCATGTCCCATTTATACAACCATCAGTACCTGAAGTCTGAAAGCAACTTCCTGTTAATCCAGACACTCTAGTCCACTGGAACATACTTCCAAAACTTTCCCAGCTTTACACATTGCCCACATAATATGCAAGTATTACAGCTCACAAGCTCCAAGTCTATTGGTCACCACAATATTCTTCCTTTGGTCACCCCATCTTACATTCTTCACCTAAATCAACTGTAGTGTGCCAAACACAATTCATTCTCCTCTTTCCCATAAAGAATCTTAAGAGCAGCTGAAAAAGAATGGCTAGTACTGTTGAGCTAAAATTGCCAGCCCCGAATATATTTCACTGAATGCAGACATCTAGAATCACACATTTTTAAAATTAAAAAAAGCTTTTTAATATTTAAAACGTGCTGTTCACGCCAACAATACCACTAACACAGCACAATAAAAAAGCTTGCACAGCACTGAGAAATGCCTCCACAAGGCAATTAAACCAGTCCCCGCTTACTTCTTTTCTTCTCAATAATCAAACAATAATACTTAGTTTATAATACCATTTTTTGCTATGGTGATGAAACTATTGCTTGAGAAGTTACCCAGATGTTTCAGTCACAATAGGCAAAGGTAATATAAGCTCAGTTTTATTATTGCAATGCATCACAGAGTGTGGCCTCAGTGTGGAATAGTTTGAAAATAGTCTGTAAAACCTGGATAACCTGGATGATGCTTATAAGCCTAATGTACAGATAGGCCTGAGAAAACTCATAAGTGAACCAGTGTACCACATTTCAGGACCTGAACGACAGCTAGGGCAGAACGGCATTCAGAGGATCTAAAACCTGGTTACAGAAAATGCTTATAAACTCAAGCAACTGACAAGGAATAAGACTCTAATTTAGTATGACTAAATCAGGAAAAGCAATAGAGCAATTCCTGAAGCTACTACTATTACTATGTTTCTCAGCTATCTTCTTTAACATTAACAGTATAAAATTGGGATGACTAAGCTAAAAATCTAAAACACGCATTTATATCATTTTTCAAAGAGAGAACTGATGATATCTAATTCAAAGTCAGAATAGTCAAAGCTAATATAAGCAGTCTGGCCAAAGTTTACTTCAAAATAGACTTCAAAATGTTTCATTAACGTTGTCAGATTTCAACTCCGTCTTTACAAATGCAATGTTTATCTTACCAAAATTAACTACAGTCTGATCTCTGTACACATTCCACCATCTCGCAATCTGCACATGATGCTTACTTATCTCTCTCAAAAGATCCGGACACTGATGAAGTCTGTTTCTCAACCAACCTCTCTTTTCTCTCTCCTCTGTTCTCGCCGCTCGCTCCCGGAGTACTGGACACACCCTCTTTTCCGTCGTTACCACTTCCTCTTCCTCCTCCTCCTTCAAAGTCATCCAACACAACCTCCAAGTCCAATTCTTCCTCCTTCTCCACCATTCCGCTCGTATTTCTTTCGTCGCCTGATGATGCAGTCTTCTCGTCTCGGGTGCCTTAAAATTGAACGTAGAAATTCACATGTAAATCGACACTTTCAATTGATATATGTTGATATATAGATGAGCACATATGTTCACAATAATGGTCCTGAGAAAAATCTACTGTTATTACAGAACTTTATATTATATTTCAAACTTCCTTAAAATAGTTTATTCTAGGTCAAAATCATATCTATATCCTGTTTACATGCAGTTAATCACTTTGATGCAAAGGAAAATTAATTCTTATACAAAATTCCATATTCATGCTTAAATCAGACATATTAGTAATCAAACAAATGAACAATCTTTCCTTCCATATAAAAAAGCACCATAAAAAACTTCAAATTTCACATGATGTTATATATACAACAGTGAAATGCAGCTGTCCTTACACTTAGTAACTAAAGTTATGCATTACAAATTGTAAACAGTTACACATTTGGATAGAAGCTTTCATGCATCATAATGTCATTTGGGTTAAAGACAAAAAGTTCCATATGCTTATTTAACCAATTGACAATTACATGTACAATTGATATATAAATGTTACTCATACTCTTAGTTTATGTTAGAGTGTTGAATGTTCACTAGTCAGAACTTCTATACAAAGCGTATAAATCGAATAATTCCCAGAGTTAAACTTCTATATTGGAAAATCAAATGTCCTTGACCTTCTGATCTTGATAATCCATCCTTCTCAAAATATCCTCATGTCATGTTTCTAAACCTCAGAAGCTATATAAAATAATGTATTAGCTAAAACTATATAGCACCTATTTTGACTAAGTTCCATTTAGGTCATCTGTCATTTCACTTACTAAGCCATCTTGAGCTATTCCAACATACTGTCGAGTCACCCATCCCACCTTCTCTTATGCCTTCCCTTCCCTAAATAAGTTGCCCAAACGACCCATGTTTAATTCCTGCAACTCTGCTCCAAGTTCCATGGCCTTCATGTGCCAGTTACTATTCCCTCACATTGTTAAGTTCTTTTGTCTAACTAACTACTTGAATCTTCCACTCTAGCCTTAGGAGGTGTCATCATAATACACCATAGAACAGTCTACCACACTTAAAAATAATAAAAACATCACACACAAATGCACTTAAGGTTTCTACATAAAGCCAACATGTCTACTACGAAAACAGAGTATGCAACTAACAGTATGCATTGCAAACATATATACTGGCAATCTAGATATATAAATAGATTGTCACAATGTCCCTGCTTTCACAGCAAATAATCAAAAGAGAAGAAGTGTATGTTATGTCAAGATCTTGTGCTTTCCTGAGAAGTAATCTTATATAATTTGAAACCAAACAGCTTCCATCACTTGGGTCCAAACCAGAGGTTCATTAAAGGAAAAAGAGATTATTTAAGAGGTCAGTTCTTAGTGGCTGAATTTTGTCCTGTGTTAGATTCATTAGGTCACATACCACTTCCATCAGTTGTCACAGATGACTGCATGGCTCTCGTTCGATTTTCTGACATTGCCTGTTAAATAAAAGTAACCATTATCCACAGAAATGTTTGAGAATTGCAGTTTGTTATCTGTCAGGTAATTTTCCAGCTTATCTTAGTGAACTATTAGGTTAGGTGTTAGGTCTGCCTTCGCTAAATGCCGGACATTGACTGTGACAGGTCCTTTCACTTGGAATGGCTTCCCCCTCTTCTACGGGCTAAGCTCATGGCTGGGATTTTCCCCGCATCCTCGCTCTCTCAAGGCTTTTTTCCAGGGGCCTTCGCGCTGAAAGCACCTCTGAATAGTCTTATAAATTTTTAGATACGATACAATACGATCAATCTTACTGTACCAATTTTTCGTTAAGTACTTTTAATGTCTTTAATCTTTATTTCTTAATCACAAGTATGGTGACCATAGCTATTCTTTCAATGTACGTAACCAATAACCTGTTATGTCGACAAGTGCACATCGAACACAAAATAATGAATATCAAATGAAATACACTGAAACCAGTTCGATTATAGTCGCACCTGTCTCAATCTCATTAACAGCTCGTTCCTTTCGCCAGATTCGCTGAGGCCCCTTTTCCTTAGCACAGATTTTAATTCGTTTATGGAGAGATCAACTAATCTCTTTCGCACGGCCATTATGTTCACGCACAAAACGGAAACTCGCCGGTCCAACTAAAACCGTGAGTTAGTTGTAAAACCATAAACCTTATCAAGGCTTTAAAGGCGATACACAGGTCGTGGCAGGAAACGAGCTAAATATTCCTCACCAATCAACCAAATCAGTTATAAATTGCGGAATAAATAGTTAAGTTAACCAGTTCAGAACAACCTGGATAATTTTCAGATCATGCCAATATTAGGTAGTAGGTCGGAACTATCTATCGGGACATGCATGGACACGCATGATGTTTAAAAACATTTATTAGAATCCCATATCTAGACAATAAAGCCAAGCTTATCTACCTGACCCAGCATGACTCTTTAAGCCTTAACACGTTTCACTGTAGCCAACAGTAACTATCGATGAATGAATTCTTGTAGCTGCGTTATGGCTAGAGGATCAATAAACGAAAATACAATACAATACAATACATTTATATATCAACTGCTGAATAGAATGCTCAAACCAGAAACCATTATTAGGAAAATAAGCATTAATTTTCAATACATGTGTTGAATTACACCCAAAGGGCCAACTCAAGAAATGTACCAAAATATCTCTCAAGGCTTTGTCTAAGCTGTTAAATGTGTAAGCGCGTTGCAACATGGGAATGAGTTGGTTGCTTGGCAACAGGGCACGCTGTGCTGCAGTCGGTGCGCGTGATATGTATTGCCGCTCGTTTCATGTTTAGAAGTGCAAAGGAAATTGTAGTGTATGACAACAAAGTTCTTCATAGTGCTGAGAATTGGAAATAGTATATCTAAGGTAAGCAGTGGACTATTATAGTGACTTTATTTACTCTGACTTGCACCAAATTGTAAAAGTATTTTAAAGCTGTTTTTTTTTATCAAGAGACCCAACTTCGTAAGAAGAATCTGCAGACTCGTTGGAGTTTGCCTAGACTCGAGTTGATATTCGAAAATCCAAATCCTTGTAACAGTTAGAAGATAAATAGTTTTTGACTCACCTTTGGAGATTGGGGCAATTTTTATACCCCATGAAAGTACAAATCTTAAGTACCGGTATATAATACAATGAATTATTTCCATGTCTTTTCTATTACATACAGCCAATGGCGCTAGTTCCAAACATCATTTATTTCATTATAATTTTATTTCGACGATACTTCATGCTTCAACGATACTGAGTTGAGACATATAAAACATGCAAACAATGTACAAGTTTTGCATGTTTTCAGAAATAACGTGCAAGAATGAGTCGATTATATGACACCGTTGAGCCATCAGTCATTAATGATGATATGCTGCACGCAGCAGTGGAAGAGCAGGGTCCAAAAGAGGAGGCGAGTAAGATTGCGCGTCATGAAGGAATCACATTTCGCGATGTTACTGAACTACGACTCGACTACAGAAGTTTGTACTGTATTTTTGCTACTTGTTATTTCTTGGCTGGATTCAGTTGAGAGGGGACTAGGGATGAATTCAAGTAGGCGAATTGGCTTAGTGGATTGTTTAGCTAGTAGTCAATCGACATCTTGGTGACATTGGTAACGAGGAAAAAGACTGAGAAAGAGGAACCATGATGGTCACACTTTAAAAGTTATTTGACCAGAATGTTAATAATATATTTTTGTTCATTTAATTCAAACTGACACATTGCACTATGATTACATTATACAGTGTAATAACAGATGATAAAAAGTTTAACAGGAGTCGAATTTAACTGTATAACAGCCCGCTAGGTGCCCATCTGCACTACTGCTCATTTTACCAATGCCACCTGGCGAATGAAAGGCTGAGTAAACCTTATGGAGCTAGTGGGCATTGAGCCCACGCCCTTCTGATCTTTATGCTCAAGTGCCTAGCTCCATCTGTTAGATACTGATTCTACATAACATGATACATAAGTCTAATTAGTGTCTGCTTTAACTAGAATAAGTTTAAGTACATATACCCATTTGGTTCACATAAAAAAATGTCTAATTAGTTGTTTACTGAGTATTTTATATTTTAATCATTATGATAACTATGGTAAATTTTAGACGTTCTTAAAATTGACAATCTCTGGTGTTTTACCAATTTGGTCAAGCTTCAGTTGGACAACAACATAATAGAGAAAATTGAAGGCCTTGATCATCTTGTCAATCTCGTATGGCTTGGTTAGTATTTTTTTGCCAACTCAATCCACCCTTTTTTCATCTGTTGGAAATCTTAACTTATTGTTGGTAAACTGTCATGTTTACACACTGCCTTATTCTCTTGTTAAATTGTCAGCTCGTAAATCACTAGTAATGATTGAATACTTTCAGTATAAATGCATCATGCCTCTCGCCTTAAAATAAATATTTATTATACAATAGATCAGTGCTGTCCAACCTTTTTGACCCCGCGGGCCACCGAAGAAGTTATTCTTGAAGCCTAGGTTAGTACCATTAAACTCAAAAGCAACAACTAAAATTTATTTCAAATGTATTAACTGTATTAAAATTACTTATGGAAAATAATAATGAATATTGTATGTATACTGAATATATCTCTTGTTACACTAGTTCAGTCATAAAAATAAATGCTCAAGCACCTTTTAGTGAGATATTTGGCTTTGAATTGTGGTTTATAATTTTTGTTTTTTACTTCATTTTTACAGAAATTGCAAATATTTAGCAAGCTCGGGCGGACCACCTAATCAGCCCGCTGGCCGCATGCGGCCCGCGAACCGCTTGTTGGACAACACTGCAATAGATTATCTAAAAATATGCCCAGCTGCATACCACCTCACCTCTGTGCCCGCTTACGTCTCTACCTGCTTACCTCCATACTTCTCTGCCTACCCACCTACCCACCTAGCTCTCTATTGTCCAACCTATTTTGATACCTTTTCGCAGTGTCTTTCTTCTTTGTTCAATGCAATATTTTATCGGCCCACCCAATGTTCATTTTATTAACTCGTTTTTGTTTTTTCCTCATTTTATATTATCAGATCTCTCATTTAACAACATAGAAGTGATTGAGGGGCTTGAAAAGCTAACAAAGTTGGAAGACCTGACACTCTTCAATAATCGTATCCAGCTGCTGGAAAACATGGACAGCTTCCCAAACCTTCATGTATTTTCTATTGGCAACAACAACCTCTCAAGTTTAGAAAATGCAAGTACCACATTTCCATCAGCAATTACCTAACCAAACTTGTCATTTATATGATATAACATAAACTTTCACATGATAAGTTACTATGAGTTAATTAATGAGGTTCACTAATATGAGTAGCAGTGTATTTTATCTGGTAAAATATACAGTTTTAGGAAATATCAAAGTTGTTCTAGTCACTGAAGAAGTATTTGTTTCATTAAATCATTTTTAGGTCAAGTATCTGCGAAGATTTCGGAATCTTCAAACAGTAAACTTCACTGGCAACCCCATTTCTCAGCTCGATGAATACAGGATGTTTGTGGTTGCTTACCTACCCCAGCTTGTCTATTTGGATTATCGACTTGTCGATAAGAATGTGGTTAGTTTTTAGCTGAAAATGACACCAATCAATAAATTATATCAATCAGTACATAAGAGTTTACATCAGAGGGAGCCAGTGAATGTACTGCTTGATTTGTTTACATCGTGTTTTCCTACCACATAATTTTTGGCATCTCCTTTGACATGGTCACTGCTTCTTTCTTCGTGGATTATTCTTCTGTTATTCATGAGTTCATGCTACATTGTTTTCATCACTGCATTCGTAGTCAATAACTCAATACTAAACCAGACTACTGCAGTTGACTTTCCTGTTTATTGACACCACCAAAACATTAATTATATTATTATTATTAATTTATAACTGGTCTGCCCATCTGGAATAAACACCTGCCATAACTAGGACCTGATCCATCCTATGAACTCACCAAACCTCCACCTGTTTCTCTGCACGTCCACAAATCAAAACTCCCCTTGCCTCTCTTTCCACTCCAATTCATAGCCTCATCCATCTTCCTCTGACTGTCAACCTCTTGCCAGTAGGGATCTTCAAGGGCATTATATCCACCGTGATTGATCTGATTGTCTGTCTGCCCACACCTTGGATCTTGACCTGGAACCAAGTCTGACTTTACCTTCACCTTCCTATCGATTTGTTAATGAGTGCCTGTACATAAGCTGGTTCATGTGATTTGGCTTTATTGTGTGCTACAGAAATCTTCAGATTATGATTATGATTATGATAAGTATTTTATTAGTTAAAATACCAAATATGTTTAAAGTATGTGTTTTCTCTTAAATTGTTAATAAATATTTGTAGTCTGTTTAAAAATGTGCTGATATTTGAAGTGTGATCTTGTAATTTAAAATGTTCAGTTATGTTCAGCTGGGGGTTGGAGTGCATCTGATTGGCTCTCACAAAAGAGGACAATGCAATTGCTCTGAATGAATGACCTGTTTACGAAATTAAAATTGGTGACTAAATTTTATGCAGTTAATTGGAGTGAATTATGCAAAGATGAAAAGACTGATGACTGTCATAAATATTCCACACGAATTTAAAAACCAGATGCAGAAGTGAAATGCTGATGCATTAGTAAGGCATCACCAGGCCATCATAAAAATAGATTTCTACATGACATTAATTATGATCCATTTTGAGAATGTGCAAATGTTATCTATTTTGTTTTTACAAGTGTAGGCTTATAACATAGGCCTATGTTTGGTATTTTGATGTTTAATTTTGTGATCCCACTAAGAAACTTCATTTGCTTATTGGTAGCAAAAATGATCTGTAGAAGCGATTTGCTGTATGCTTTTGTTTTCTGGTGCTTTGCTTACAGCGAGCAGCTGCAGTAGAAAAGTACGACACAAACCTCGCTCAGATGGCACAGGATGAAAAGCAGATGGAAGAAAAACAGAAACAGGCCACCACAATTCAGAAAACCTTTGCCCTGCATGAGGTTACTGACCTTAATTCTTAATTCTACTAATGACCTGCTATGAAGAACAATAAGTTTTGAGGTTTAAAACAAAGGGAGGTTCTTCCTTATCATGCAGTTTATCATGGGAAAGGCTTGATTCTTTTTAGGTTAACCCTTTAATTTAAAGAGATTGTCTAAATGGAACTGATCTCAATATCGAGTTATTTTTATGGGTTAACACTCACTAACTTGGAACTTCAGACTATCATCAACTGTATATAAATGTTCCTCATACATTTTACACCAACCCATAGATCTTTCCTTGCACTCTTGGATCTATTTATATCAGTTTCTGTCTTACTGATGAAGAAAAGAAGAAGAGCATTCTCTAAAGCCAGTCCTGAAAGGTAGGAATGAAGTGTTAGGACTTTGCTTTCTTAGCATTGCATATGAGTGCATGCAGTCATTTCTGTCCATCACTCTTGACCTTTGCACTGACCTGGGTTTGCAGCACAAGATCACCTATGGAATGGCACCAAAATTTTAATTTGGGATTTAATATTAATATGGTAGCTGACTGGTTTAAGTGCTTGCTTTGCTATGCAGAGTGTGCAGGTTCAAGCCTCTCTGAGACAGTTAAGGTGTTGGTTCTTTTACACATATTGCTCAACATCATCAGTTGATATTTCAGCAGTAGGTAGTAGTGCTCTGTTCAATAAATACAGAAATTTCGAAATAACGTTCTGCAGTATTTGTAAAGCAATTGTCTATAAAGACATATATTTTCAGGCAGCATATGTTGAGAATTTGGATGGTCCACAGCTCTTTGACAGCATGTATGCAGATGATGTTGAGGGAAAGAAGTTGGGCAATATTCCTGGATTTGAAGAAACTCTACTCAGATATCCTTTTTGAAGATGATAAGAAAGCAACAAGTTAATTTTCTACAGGGCACAGAGATTTAGATTAAGTTGTAATGATAGGAAGAAAACACCTGAAAGAATGATGTGATAGATAGCAGTTCAATGATTTTTACACAAGGTTTGAAAACTATTGAGTTTGGCGACCTGTAACAAGATTTTTAATTTGTATACGTTTTTAAAAAGTTTTTTATAAGTTTTTAACACTTTAATGACGAGAGTGTAGGCCTACTAAAAGCGACTGGGAAACCAATGCAGCTCATTGTTAAAGTGTTAAACCTATTAAGTGGTAACAGACAGTGGCGTAACGAAGGGGAGGGAGAGGGGCAACCACCCCCGGGAGCAGCACAAAGGGCACAAAATTAGCTTTCAGTGGTACACAGTACTATGACAAGAACGATTAAAACTCAACAAGAAAATTAAAAAGGGGCGCTATCATCAACTCTTGCCCCTGGGCAATGAAACCCATCGTTATGCCACTGGTAACAAAACAGAATATGCTACATGTCATATTAATGGAAAACTGAAACAACATTTTTCAGTTTCATAGAGCAATTGTTTTAATTAATATAAATATTAGAGACCTGGAGTTGTCTAATTCAATTACCTCTTTAGCACCAATATTTGTATATCCTATTAAAAATGAAGGTCAATTTAAAGTGAAGCTGCAGTCAATATCTGTAATCCATTGGAGATGTTTCATTTTCCTTAATGAAATGATCACTTACAAGGAAAAGTTTACGGATTTCTGCCACAAGATTTTTGATCTTGGACTGACCAAACATGAGGAACGAAAACAAGAAGTAGCCATGTTTCTTGACTGCATTGAAGAAGCAAAACAGGAAAACAAAATGCTTGCTACTGCAAAGATTGATGAATTTATCGACTACAAACAGAAGGTTTGTCAAAGCTGAGACATGCTATGTAACAGAGTGTAATATTGTTAATTTAATAATGTAGTAAATAATGTTTCAGCTTAATTGCTCAAGCCAGGAACATCAATTCAACTTGTGAGCTTCCTCCAAATTTTTATAATAGGCCCTGTCAAAATATTTAAGAAGATTGCTGCTCTTTACTTCAGTGAATTAGGATTACTCTTCACATTCTCGTTATTATTATTATTATTATTATTATTATTATTATTATTATTATTATTATTATTATTTAGTTAAGAACATTATTGAGTTGAATCTTTCTTTCTTACATATTGATCTTCTTAGTAAATTGCAATGTTATTATTTAGTTAAGAACATTATTGAGTTGAGCCTTTCTTTCTTTCAACTGACTAACCAGCCATAAATGATTATTGTTAAAAGGGTGACTAATTAAGCGGGGCTTGTGCCCCTTTTGGGTCTTCCCTGTTCCCTAGCCAATGCACTGATATGTAATAGTCAAGTTATAATTGTTGTTAATTGTTATGCATTGTGCTTCTGGAAATAAAAGTTGTCAGTATTAGTCACATTAATATTTATATTATTATGTAATATTTACTATTGCTATAGTTGTATTTAATGCAAATAATGACTAGAGTGCACTGAAGCAAAAATTGAATCTGTATTCATGTTCCTCTATATTTCTCATTTGTTTACGGCCGCTTACCGTATAAGTGCATTTGCAGTGCATTTAGTTGCATTACTTTACTTTTTACAAATCAACTTGATGATGAAAATGATGGTAATACATGTAATATGTTAATTAGCTCTGGCAAGAATTGACCACAGCATCAGATTCAAGTTCAGTTGAGGTCATGATTGCAGAATACCACCAGAAAGTGGGAGATCTGTGGGATTTACTGATGGGATTGGAAATGCAGCTCGTTGATCAACTGGAGGTTGGACAATCGTTATCATTTCTTTAGTAGCAAACTTTATTTTTAATACAGAGACAAAAGATTGAACCTGATAGACAGTGTTATCATCATCAATGCCGCGTTACAAACAAGCACCTATTGCTCAGCCAGCTTGAAACACCTCAAAATCATCAAGACTTCGACGCATCTCCCAGCGACTTCTGGGAGATTCAAAAGATGTGACTCATTCGACTGCCAACACTTTGAACAAGAGAACCAGAAACCATGTCCTGACTTTGCCTCTTTTTTAATGAACAAAATCGACAATCTGAAATGTAACATTTCTCAGTGCACTGCTAGCTTTCGATGGAATGACCTACTGCTTGACTCAGATGCCCCTGCTGCTGCCTTTAATGGCATACCCCTGTAACAAATTTTGTAGTCTCTTCTTAAGAATTTGGATATCTAGTAGTACAGAGTAATAAATCTGTGAGAGTTTTGTTTGCAGGACGTTATTAAGGACTTTGAGCGCAATATGTCTGAAATGGTGTCCGGGTTCCTGGAGGATGTCCAGGGCCTCATGTCAAACCTTCGAAATCTGGAGAACCTGCATCATGAGCAACTGCTCGAATCAGCCACCGTCCTTATGGAGAAACACATCAAGAGCGAACTGGATGATCAAATTACAGATGAACTGCGAGATGTAAGTTACAGACTGGCAGCCTGTTAGTGAGCCACACTTTTGAGTGCCCTTTAATTTTATGCATAGATTAATTGTTAGTAAGAAGAATCTGTCTTGTGGCCCAACTCTTATTCCTTAAAAATGATTATACATAGAAACTGATAGGAAATTAAGTAACCAAATGCTAATTGCTCTTTGGTGTACAAACATCTTATAAACACAGTTAAAAAGTATATAGCATCCTGACAATAAATGCTGTAGAGTTCAGGTGAGACATTTGACCTAGTCCCCTAATAGTTTATATTATTATTCAGCTGTGTGTGCATTTATCTATAGGTCATATCAGTTACAGACATGTATAATAATATTTAAGGACATGTCAACTGGCCTAGAATAGCTTTTAATATAGAACATCTGAGTGACTCATTCAGTTTAGCCTAATTAGTTTGGTCTGCTCACGTGCTTTTAGTTGTAGTTTAGTCTGTTTAACCCCTTCGCTGCTGATGACGAGTATGTCTCGTCATGGCCATTTCCATATGCGGATGACATGTCTCGTCATGGATATCCTATGCCATACGCGATTTACGAGTGAGTTTCGTCAATAAATGTATTAGTAGGCGGCAATCCGCACGCTAGACTTAATCGTTGCCGCACAGCAGAATGTAATATAATTCTTCACTACATGTCTAGAGGTCAGAACAGGCCAAGTTCAAGGTCAATCATGACGTAATTTATTACACATCCTGATGGGATGAAAGTAGGCCGTACTTGTATTTTCAGGTGAGTTATTGAGTTTTCGGAAAAACCTCAGTGAATGAATATAGTTATAAAGATATTTATTATTCAGCTGTGTTGATAAAGATATTTATCTAAATGCGAGCCGACCACTTATTGAAGATCTCAACATTTGTAAATTTTACATCTGATAGCTCTTGATCAATCGCTTATTCTTTGAAAAGGGCGTATGCTTTTCAACTGGCCTACTTGTCTGCAAAACGCAAGAGGTTCGACATACAAACATGTGATGTTTGACTCATTCAGTTTAGCCTAATTAGTTTGGTCTGCTCACTTGCTTTCAGTTGTAGTTTAGTCTGTTTAGCAAAGTTTAGTCTATTTAGTATTTAGCATAGTTTAGTGACTTGAGTCTATTTAGTATTTAGCATAGTTAGTTTAGTGACTTGAGTCTATTTAGTATTTAGCATAGTTTACCCGGTAGTCTATTTAGTATTTAGTTGTGTGTGTTTTGCATTCCCTAGTGTATAGTTGACTAGTTATTGCATGTATAATTTAACTTATGAATAACTAATTAATTTTGTTTTATGTTGTGTTATAACTTAATTATCAAGCACTATCCTCAAAGTGCCTCATAGGTCCAATTGCTTAGTATGGGGATTTAAAAAGACACAGTTACCAGGGAAGACTACAACAGAAAGATTTCTATGATAAAACATCATACATGCCCCTTTTCCGCAAGCATTTGAAAACCATTCTTTTCGATCATGGTTTGGTGTTGTCAGGTCGGGGAGCATCTCTGAGGAGTTTCTGTTGAAGTGGAGCGATACAAATTTATGATTACGATTAGGCTACTATTTCCCTGACCTGTTCATTCTACAAATCACTTTTGTCATCTGCTCTTTGTCAGTTGCTGGTTGATAAGGATACAATCGTTAATGCTGTGACAACTTCTCATGACCTCCACCTTCTCAAGATCGACAACCGTGAGGATGAAATGAACAAGCGCATCCACCAGTGGCAGGATGCTCTCATGGAGGAGACCCACGATCGAGAGGAAACAACAAGGAATCGAACCCGCGTCATGGAAATCAATCATCTTATCGATCACTTGAGAGATGAAATTGAAAACATTGATCTTGCAGTCGACATCTAGAAAACAGTTTAAACAATCACACGAATTCGTCTGTTTGACAGCTTTGTATATGTTTAGTTGTACTTTGATTTGGAGAACCAGTTGATGATAGCTTTGCAAGCCATGTCTGGTAATCACAACAATAGTGATGTTCACATGATTAAAATTGCATTTTTCAGTAAAATCACTGATCTAGAAATATAAGCATTGCAATTTATTTGTAAAATATGGATGATGCAGAAACTTACATTTTGGTCAGTAGTTTTGAAAGTTGATTTTATCATATGTTGGTTTAGTTTCATAACTCTACTATTATCAGCCTGATGTCATTCAAACAGTCGTTAGATCTCTAGACCAGTATCTTCTACAATATCCAATACCTTCCAGTGTTGCCATTTCCTTTCTGTGTGGTTGCAGCCCAACCAAGTACTGCTATAATATATGTTCCGATGGATAGCAATGGACTCTTGAATTACTAATGCCCCCACGGCTAAGCCAGCATTCAGTTGAATTTATAGTTTTATACCACAATAGTTGGTGTCTAATAATAATTCAGTAATAATATTATACTCTCCAGAAGCAATGAGCCTCCTACTGAAAGTAAATTTGATGGAGGAAAATAAAAAAGATTATTTTCTTCCAAAGTAACTGTTAATGGAACTTAAATTCTTTTTAAGTTAATGCCATTGGAGTTACTTATGATATCACCAGTCTAGGTTCAGTTTGACATGTGACATATAATTGTGGATATAATGCCAACACATGCAATCGTCCATGGATTGTAAGTGTATCGTAATCGTAAACTCCAAAGTCCTAATTTAAAGTGCTATTCTGAAGCTAAGCACAGGGCGCCCGCTTATTCATGAATGCTGTGTCGAGTCAGAGGGGTTGTCCGGATATCGATGTCCAGTTGAAGTCCGAGTCCGATTGCCAGAGAGACTAGAGGGAGGAGGAGGAAGAGCAGCTGCTTAAGGTGGATTTCGTTGAGGACGAGAAAGCTTGGAAAGCGGAGGATCGGATGGATTAGGATAGGAATTCTTGAAAAGGTGAGACTTCATTTTGGAATGAAAGAGTAGAGGAGCTTGCAGAACTTGAGTCGACTATAGTGACTGGGGGACGAGGGGGCGAGATAGGAGGATGATCGGGTGGAGCTGGTTGGCTGGATGGTGAAGAGTTTCTCGAAGGTAGGCCTACTGTGACTGCGGTGAATTTGTATACATAGGGAGGAGTTGCAGGTTAGCCATAGGATCGCTGGATAACGGAAGATTCTCATAGCCCCGAATTAAGCCCTCTCTCTCTCTCTCTCTCTCTCTCTCTCTCTCTCTCTCTCTCTCTCTCTCTCTCTCTCTCTCTCTCTCTCTCTCTCTCTCTCTCTCTCTCTCTCTCTCTCTCTCTCTCTCTCTCTCTCTCTCTCTCTCTCTCTCTCTCTCTCTCTCTCTCTCTCTCTCTCTCTCTCTCTCTCTCTCTCTCTCTCTCTCTCTCTCTCTCTCTCTCTCTCTCTCTCTCTCTCTCTCTCTCTCTCTCTCTCTCTCTCTCTCTCTCTCTCTCTCTCTCTCTTCTCTCTCTCTCTCTCTCTCTCTCCTCTCTCTCTCTCTCTCTCTCTCTCTCTCTCTCTCTCTCTCTCTCTCTCTCTCTCTCTCTCTCTCTCTCTCTCTCTCTCTCTCTCTCTCTCTCTCGCTTTGGCTACAGTCAATCATCCAGGCTCATCCTAGATATGATACCCCTATCCGAGGCATATCCATCATCACATTGGGATGATTGGGACACAACCGGCCTGGCATACAGCTCATGCGTCAAGAGTTTGTAGCAGGAGCGTAGCCAGACTTAAATTCAAGAGGAGGCAACTTGGCAAAATTCTGGTTATTGGTTTCATTGGTCAATATAAGTTCCAGTATATAAAGAAAGCAAGAGGAGGCAACTGCCTCCTCGTGCCTCCATGTAGCTACGCCTATGGTTTGTAGTACTGTATACCGGTAGCCAAGGGCGCAACCACGGTCCAGAAGTTGGGGGGACCTACTAGAATGTGTGAGTGGGAATTGCGAGCGCCGAAGGCGCGAAGCTGCGATTGCCGAAGGCAAGAAGCCCCTAACGACTAGGGGGTATGGGGGAGCGTCGTAAGCTCCCCCATCGGGGCCCCAGAAGCCGACGCAATTTTGAGCATTTAAATTTGATGCCAAATGGAGTACATTTTGGGATTTTATTTACCTCAAATTTTTCACCGATGATTTCGATATAAAAGTATCTAATCCATCCAGATCTGTGAAAAATATGACTTTATTATATGAATAAACTGGAAGTGACAAGGGTTTAAGAGAATTGAACGGAAAAGAGTAGAATAAGCTCTAGAATAGTGTTTGTCAAAACTAGGAAAATCGGCAGGGAGGAAGCCTGGACGGGTCATTTTTCTCAGAATACCGTTAAGGCGTTTATGTTCCCCTACAGTGTCAAATCCCCACCAAACAGAGGAGGCATAGGCCTAACGTAGCCGTGCGAGGATAGTAGCTCTAACAATGTCAAAGAGACGTTCACAGTGGTAACCGTGGGCGACCAAACACGTAGCGCGAACATGGATTTTCGGGGTTTGCAGCATATTTTGTCCATGTGTGCCCCAAAGCCAATCCGATCAGAGATAGTGACGCCCAAAATAACCATCTCCTGGACCCGCTCGATGCCAGGGATGAGAGGAGGGAGGGCAATAGGTTTGGACCTCGGTTGTTTGACAACCATTTCTCTGGTCATATATCATGGTTTAATTTAAGATTGCTAATGGATGCCCATTGCCCACTTAGAGATATGGTCAAGTTCAGAGAGTGCTGTCAATGCAAGAAGCAGGGACCAGCTTGCAAGTAGCTATCGTCGGCATATTTAGGGAGACGGTTTCTACTGTATTTAGAAATGGCTTTGACAATATCAGTAGGTCCAAGGCCAGAGCCTTGTAGTATACTGGCATTAGGCCTAATGGTACACAGGGGAGAGATTGCAGAAGGCAAGAAGTTCCTAACGACTATAGGCCTATAGGCGGTATGGGAAGCGTCGTAAGTACCTCCCATCGGGGTATGGGGCGGAGCCCCAGAAATATAAAGCCGACGCAATTTTGAGCATTTGATACCAAATGGTGTGCATTTTTGGCTCTTGTTTGCCTCACAATTTTCAAAAGTTGGAGGGGACCGTCCCAATTAACCTGTTCGAAAGTTGGGGGGGGACGCGTCCATGGCCGTCCCAACCTGTTCGAAAGTTGGGGGACGCGTCCCACGGGTCCCATAGGGTGGTTGCGCCTATGCCGGTAGCCTATATCAAATTTCTAGTGCAAATTAAAATCACAGAGCGTTTGGAATAGGCATATAAAATTCGAAGTCAGCCTATTTACTTAAGTAGGCCTACTACAGTAACTGTAGTCAACAGCGTACAGGCGCGTCGTCATCATCGTCATGAATAAGCTTAGGCCTACTGCTAGCTCAGCGTCAAATTCAGTGACTGAAGAGCGCTACGATTCTGACTATCGGTTCTAACGCAGGTAATGTGGACGATGAAGTGCCACGTGAAAACAGCGTTCGGACTCCAGACTCTGACTCTCCACCAATATAATATAGCGCCTCTTCAAGAAACCCAGGGACGTAACTAGCGTTGGGCTTGGGGGCTTAAGCCCCCCAAACGAAGCTGAAGCCCCCAAATAAATCAAACCGCCAGGCTTCACTATAGGCTCGGGCTACCGCACTCGCCATGTTCTAGGCTTAAAGCCCCCCAAACGAAAAATCCTAGTTACGCCACTGAAGAAACCTACTCAGAGGCGCATGGTTGGAAGGAGATGAGTAGGATTTGTCAGTGGATGGATTGTTGAGTGAAAGGGTGGTTTAATGCCTATGCGTAGTTTGCAGTGGGTTTGTCACCAGTCAACAGACCTTTGTTCGCATCTGGACCCTTGTGTTATTGCGCAGCTACCGTACTTCGACCTGCATAGCTTACATAAATAACGAGTTTCGTATTGCCCTCTAATAAGAAAAAGTCCAGCACGCGCGATGTTTGCTTTGTCTTCAGTAGGCCTAACTCTGTCTGAAAGTTCCAGATAGTTCAAAGTCTAAAGCGTTCTCACGCCCCAGATTTTAAGCACGACTACGAATTAGCGTCTCGCCATTGTTTCCAGAACCGTCGACGTCGTTGCAAGGGTGACGGTCGACACCAGAGGGGGAAATATGGGGCCCTCATCGTCCGGAGTTCTACGCCTGGTCGCCCTTTTGGGTGCCTTCCTCGTGGTGTCTGCAGACACGGACCACAAGGCCGTTCGCAAGGCATCCTGCTACCATTCGCGAACTGGTAACAGGACGATCTACGACTACGAGATCAAGGATGCTCACCAGAAGAAGCTGATCGATTGGACGCAGTATGAGAACAAAGTCGTACTGATCATCAACGTCGCTTCCTTCTGAGGATCGACTGCGCAGTACTTCCCGCTGAATGCACTACAGTCCAGCATCCACGACTTCAAGGTTCTCGGCGTTCCATGCAATCAGTTTGGATTGGTACGTCATGAGTAGGCCTAGGCCTACTTGTAATTTTTTTTAAATTACGCTGTCACGGACGTGCCAGCATTTACACGGACATTAAGTGGGATCCAGATCATATGAGATTATTGTATTGTATTGTATTTGATCATTTATAAAGCGCTTCTCATAGCATAAGCCTTTCAGAAGCGCTCCCAGTGCGAGGTACTCCGAGAAAAAGGAACGTTTTAAGGTGAGAGAAAGAGGAAGAGATGCTACCAGAGAGTATTATAGAGCGTAGAGGAGGAGGAGGTCCATTCCATAGAGAGGGATCTATGGACACAAAGCCTGTGACAAAGGATCTCGATTGAGCCATTGTGGTCCTAACACGGGGAACAAAAAGGTCAAGCCGGTCAGAGGATCTGAGAGGACGCTTTGACGTGACAGAGAGGGGGCGGAGAATTTGGTGACGAAGATATTTTGGAGCAAGACCCAGATTATGGGTCCTATTTTGGCTCCATGTGGAAATGCTAATAGGGGCATATGGGCCGATACGGGATTTGCAGTTGCAAGGATTTGCAATCCAGCGCCGGTAAAAAGGCCTCAAGCTTAGACCTAAGCTGGTCTCCTTCATGCTATTCGTGTGGCACCCATTCATAGGGGCAGGGGTGGTGATCAAAGTATCTCACCTCATAAAGATCATTGAAAATGGCATGGTCGAGACCATGTGGTTGCTATAGAAAAACGTCTGCACTATCATATGATCTGTCGGCAGTAGAAGCGCCAGTCCAGAAGCTCCAGGAGGGTAGCCTAATTCTGCATGAAAGCCCTGCAGGCGCCACTGGTGACTCAAAGACACGCGCCTAATTAACCTGCATTTTCAGTCTGCTTCAGATAATCAGATCTTTAATAATCGTACATAATTTCGTATGATTTTGCATTTTTGTATTATTGTATAGGGCTATAGGCTATAATTATAAAAAATCAGCTAATTTCGTAATATGTAATGCTGTGCAATATATAGGCCCCTATGACTGTGTTTGCATAGGCGAAATTTGCGATTTATTATGCATGGTAGGCCTATATAAATGACGCCGTTATAGGCCTAGTTATTTAACAGTCATGTACGTTTGTATTTATAAAGGTTTTGAATCTCTAAGTCTATTCATTCCACTGATCTTTCAACCCGGTGCTATGGCCCAGTATGATTAGCCTATGGGAAGAAGTTTAAGCCAAAGTCTCAGAGTTGTACTGAATCGGCTTCTGCTCCCAATGAATCATCACCATGATTAACATCAGTGCTCTGCAGCTGTTGTTGCTGTGTTTTGCATGTTTGTAGCAAGAACCGGGTGACAATGGGACAGAAATCCTGAACTGCCTCAAGCATGTGAGGCCAGGTGGAGGATTTGAGCCAAATTTTGAGTTAACAGAGAAGGTGGAAGTGAATGGTCTCGATGAACACCCACTTTACACCTTTCTTAAGGTCAGAGACAAATTGACGACATCTTTAAATTGTCATCATCATTGTCACTCTTAGTAGTGTTGCTATCATCATATTTGTCACATCATTATCATCATCATCATCGTCGTCGTCGTCGTCGTCGTCGTCATCATCATCATCATCATCATCTTATTCATCATTTTTAGTCATCAAAAATCCTGGGCAAGTTGTCTGTGCATACAAAGCATTATAAGTTGGTATGGGTTTAAGTTGGAAAGTAAACAGCAAGTCCTGCAGTGTGCTGGCCCATGTCCCTGACCTTGAACTTTGTCCATCATCAACTAGCTGAAGAGCATGAACGAGCACCTTCCCATGTTCCACTAGGGATGTCAGAGCTTTCCTTTGATTTTTCTCTCATAATGTGCAACACTTCCAACAGAGGTTAAACGGACTACTCAGACTAGAGCCGATACTCAGGTCACACATTATCGACGGTATTACCATGGCTACAAACGAACCTTTGGAGTATGGCAACTGCTGTGACTAGAGCGCGCGCACAATGCAACAACTGTGCATGGCAAAGCAAACAAACACGCTGTTGGAAACATAATACGTGTAGACGACCATGAATTGTAGGCCTATATCAAGTTTCTTTGATTGATTGATTGATTGATTGAATTGCATGTACGTGTAAATGACCATGAATTGTATATCAAGTTTCTTTGATTGATTGATTGATTGAATTGCATGTGGGCGGATGTATGAATGGATAATTGGATCAATATACTGATAGACGGATACGTACATAAAGTGTAACTGAATGGATAAATGAATTGTAGTAAAGGATAGGTTTGTGTTTGTATCTTCGTGTTTGTGTATGTAACAGAGTCTTCGCTGAATGACTTTCTCTAACAGAGTTATTTGGACATCTACAAGACACACGATCCATGTCCCATATAATACATCATCGTAGCAACTTTTATAACCTACACAACGGACCATTAAGTTACTTTTCTAGCCATGTTTAATGCACCTGTTTTATAATTTCCCTCACACACACATGTTCAAAGTGCTTCTGAGGGTTCTTAAAATGTGCTCTACAGAAGTCCACATAGATCATATACATACATACATACGCACATACATACGCACATACATACACACATACATACATACATACATATATATACATATATGTATATATATGTATATATATTATATATATATATTACAAAACTGCATGGAAGCATGATTGACAAACTATTGCCCAAACATGTTTTAGAGCCAATTTCAGGACCAGTGGATGTGGCTGTTAATTTGATATAATCTGTTAGAATTTTAAGATTTGTTAAGTTGATTTTGCTGTTTCATAGGCCTATTGTCCGAGCCCCACACAATTCTTTGCCCCGAAAGAGAAGTTGTACTATGAGCACTTGAAGTCCAGTGACATCCGTTGGAATTTTGAGAAGTTTCTCATTGATCGCCAAGGAATTCCAGTCCTGCGCTACAGCGAAAAATATGCCGTGGAAGACCTGATTCCAGACATAAAGCAGCTGCTCATGACACCTGAAGACATCAGCAGCAGAAAATAGAAGAAACCGTTTGGCCAACATCTAGTTTTCTTATCTAACACTGATTACTCCATGCAGCCAAATTAATACTTCATTTATTAAATAAGATGTAAAAATTCAAAAAGTTATTCTTAGGTAGCCTGGCAAATTGCCCTATTTTAAATGTTAAGATATATCCTTGGATTCCAAATTTTAATATTTAATATTATCTTCAGTAAATTTTTTATTGTAGGCCTATTCTATGAATTATCACAGTTCAAATCTGCTCAATTACGGGACATGTTTTTAAAACTTAATTGTGTAGTAAGTATCGATACATTCATGAACAGATCTTTGATGTGCCAAGAATTGACTGCATTGCAGAAAAGGACCTAATATAACATTTATCAGTGACATTTAAAGCAGTTTGCAATATAATGTCTACTTGATGTATAAGTATGTACAGAATACTTATACTATCTGTTCTTCGGCTTAATCTGTACTCGTACATGCAATTGTTTTTACGCAGTGTATTGCTCACATAGGCAGAACTTTCAGATCGTTGCTGTCAATGTAGTCTGCAACATTTTATCGCTGATGCAATCTTTGATGGTCGTGCAGAAAATCACAATTTGTGGAATGCATGACCGGATCAGTGCCATCTGTGCAGTGGTCTTGTGCATTCGACCAACTGCACATTTATGGCACAGTGCAAGTGGTACATCTGTTCATGCTACATTGACCTCTGAAGAAAGTGAAACTGAAAAACTAAATGGAGTTGTTCTTATGTTCAGCACCACAAAGCTTGTTCATTGCACTGTATAAGATTCTGCCTTTAAAACCTATACCTTACATTAGTACATTAGTGGCACCTAAGGTTTTGCACAAGCTGAATATTTTGATTTGAAAGTCCATCGACACCATTCCAGCCCCAGTTCAGCTATATAGGCTTAGACCTTAACAGGTTTTTTTAGCACTACGTTAGTTGCTAGTCTGTGTTGGTTCTTAGAAGTTTATACAATACAACTGCACTTTGATATTGCGCTCCTTACAAAGTTCAGAAGTGCACACACGATGAAGCTGCAGATACAATTATACTGCAGAGCAATTGTGAGCGAACGACTTGCTCAAGGTCCCTACACAGTAACCGTCTCGGGCGAGGCTTGAACCCGTACTCTCCGCGTTACAGGCCGAGCGCTCTAACCAATTGGCCACCATGCCCTCTGCCGTTTTAGCCTCAGTTTAGCCTCAAAATTCTCTTCCAGTAGTTCTGAAGTTAGAAATTTCCGTAGCATTGATGACAGGAAATCCACGTTTTGCTAACAGAATCCTTTAATGTAAAATCACAATTTTTTTTAGCAAAGTAGTGCATTATCTTACATAGTTTAACTTACATTATAAGAACCATTTCTGAATGCTACAGTTTGAAACTGTCTGAGGTAAATTGACTCAGATATTGGCAGCTCTCGTTCAAAGAGTATGATAAAAACACATGAATGAAGAAGCCATTTCTCAAACTACTGGTCAACACCTGCAGATAGCATACTCTATTTCCAAAAAACAAAGTTGGTGAGGCTGAGTAATGAGCCATATCTTTATTCCTTAGCAAGTGCTTGATACAAGCATAACAAGGGAATCAAACTGTATTTCCATTCCAGCTTTCAATCACAGTTTGAAAAGCCTGTTTAAGCATCAGTTCTCCTATGATGCCATAGGCCTTTTCATCAACACAAGTAGATGTAAAGATAACATGTCTGTTTACACACCTCTATACAATATTACAACTTGTCAGCTGCATGGTTCCAGAGTTATAAGCATCGTTGGCTGAAATTAAAACATACGGTAACCAGCAACACAACAATAACAAACCTGTTTAAATTCCAAACTTGTATTACTGCTCCTAGACATGCTCCAAAAGGGCACAGGGCTAAGTTGGCACAGAAGCTCAAGTAGTCTTTCGATATTCTCCATCCAAGACTTACCAAAGTCAATGTTGCTTAACATCAAGGAAGTTGAAGCCGACAGGGCACTGTATAAATGCTCAGAACATATGCCAGCACTCGTCTTTATCACCTTTGGCACAAATGCAGAGAAAATATTAACTAGAGTGAAATTATAAAACAACTATGTAGTTGACAACAAATTTCACGGTCAAAATGTCATTTAAAAAATACCATCAACAAGAGTAAAATTTCAAATAACCGGTTTAAATATACCACAGTAAAATCTGACATTTTAACATAGAGACACATTCCTGTCAGTAAAACACCAGTACCCCAGGTGATGACAGCAGTAGTAATGCTATGTAATGCTAACACTTATATAGCACCAGGTAAAGAAGCTCTCTTATATAACATTGTCCATTTCTGATTAAATAAGTAATTTACATACAATGTACATGCATTCATTTTGACAGTTCCAACCACATGCTCAAAGCATTTATAGAAGCTCCTTTATGCTGTAAGGAATTCATCACCAAGAGTCAGAACTACATCACAACATGACAGATAAAAATCTTCATAGCCAGCTACCAGCTAGCACACGTTATCTTGCAAACGACTACAAAATTTTTTTGACTGGGTGCATATGTACATGTGCGTAGTACCTACACTCAAATTCTTACGACATTTGTCATCATATAGGCCAGGGCACAGAGGTATTCTGATTAGTTTGCTCCTAAAGTGGCAATATATAAATGTCCAATTACAATTACAGTTACAACATGGCATTAAAATTTTGCAGCATTGAATTCGTTTTAATTTCTACTCGTTGTTCATAGGCAAAACGTTGAGTTTCGTAAGTTTCTTGCGAACAAAGAATATCAATTCTTATTTTAGTAAAATTAGAATAAAGAGTAGCATAGCAGAAATGATGCGTCATGTCCATCATCCGTTCAGTGCGAACACAAGCCGAGTATGTTAACAGTAAATGGGAATAACAGTATTCACATTTTTGGCGCAACTCTTTTATCAGACACAGGATAAGATAGTTACCCCTAGTAACAGTCATCATAAGTTTCTCTCACCCATACATGGGTAGTTTAATCACATGAGCAGTATGTACTCAACTGAAGCACTGAAAAGAACATTGTTCTTGTACATGTCTTGTCAATGAACGGTGTTCATATGGAACCCTCTACCTCCTTAAGTTTGCAACCCTCCTGCCAAGACTATCTTTAACTCTAAGCTGAAAACTTAACTCTTCCATTCGGCTTATGGTTCTTAATGTTTGCCCAGCTTTAATGTGCACTTCTTTACTTTGTGAGGACAGCATTATCAAATTACAGAGCTCTGTACTCTGTATTGTACAGCAGTAGTATGATTTCAAATGCGCAAGATTTACTGTTTAAGAATCAGGTATTGTTGCCAAGGCAGTAAGTAACTGCTTGGACCAATGGTCTATTAAAACTGTTTCGAGCTACCATCGACCGCTCTGGCTTCCAGCGTCATGATGTCGAGGCACGTTCGGATCTCGAAATGGATTAGGCAAACCAGGTGGAGGTGGAATAAAGCATTGCCTTTCGTTATGATCTGAATTTGAAAAGAATAACAAAATATTCACTCACAAGTATATTATATCACATGGTTCAAAGTCATGGAGAAAGACATGAATCCAGTGGAAATACAGTTCTAGGAATGCTCAACATAGTACAGTATTGGCAATACATCCTAAAACATGACTGCGCTTGCACCTTTGTGTCACTAGAAAGAGAATCTTTATACTTATGATTGCACAGCTGTAAGTCTAGATCTTCAATGGTCTTGTTATATGGATAACAACGTATAATCATTATAACCTCTATTACATTACAATACTTACTCTAACGTCTACAAATTGCAGAACAGTTGAGCTTCTAATCCATAGTATAGCATCCTTAATGACGGGACAGTTCTCAGCCTCTTTTACTTCCATTTTTGTCCTTTTACCTTTTATGAAATTAGGACTTTTCAGTTAAGCATTCTGAGATTCTGCAGCCCTTGCATCATCATTCAAATACAAAATGACATACAACAGCACGAACAAGAACCAACCAAACATTTGCCTACTTCCTCGTTATCTGCTCTGCCATACAGTCAATAATTGCGCCTTCTCATTGTCTGGCCCTTGCTCCTGAGTGGGCTCACTTTGGCACTGCCCTTGCTCCCCAGGGCTCACTCCGACTCTTTTCTATTCTCACCTCAAAACTGTCCTTTTCAGCCGTGCTGGGGTCGGGAATGCTCCGGAGTAGTAGCCTTGAAGGGGTGCTATATAAATATTTGTAATGAATGAATGAATTTGTTTTGCTAAATCCTTCTGTAGCCAAGAGTAGCTCACCAGCAATTGCAAGCAGCATCTTTCGTCGTGCTCCGAATGTGGAGATTCCCAGTTCCTTGAGGTCATTTTCTGTCAATGTCAGAAACGTCGATAAATCAATCTGAAAAATTTAAACAAATACTGTCAGTTGTTTATTTAGAAAAGTTAGCAACAGGAATTGATGCAATCTGTTGCAATTAGATACACAGTTATAACAATTGCACTGGAATTATATAATCAATTATTACATAATTATTTCGACCAGTTCATACTATTCAAATCTTTGGTTGCTAAGTGTTGCATCTGGAATAGCATAAGTAGTCTATATTAGTGTAAAATAGTGTAAATCGAGAAAATCGCGATAATTGTAAATGCTGTATAGATTGTTAATGATAAGTAGGCTATAGGGGTCTTAGAATTTCTGCTATGATTGCTTAAATTATGACATTAATATCTTCTACATATAGACATTCAGACCTTTCTATAATGTAAAACAAGCTACGTCCGTTCGCTAGATGGCAATTGCAGAAGGCAATATATTTGTTAAAACGCCAAAAATTTCATCCAAATAATTTTTTTGATAAAGTAATTATTATATTACATTTGATTCAAACTCAAAGCACAAAATTTTGATCCAGCAGGTCGTTTTTGGCCATTTTCTCGAAATTCTATTTTGCGACATGCGCCTGGTTTCGATAGAGCACATCACATTTGATTATTGTAGTCTACGCTATCCACACACTGAATCAGGCAGTATAATGATATGCAAACAGCCATAAAATGGTCTTGCACAATGGCTTAAATTTGTGCACACACGGGCGGGGTGATGGTTGAATGGTAATACACTGGCACGAAAAACAGAAGGACACAGGTTCAGTACCCACTAGCCCAAAAAGGTTGACTCAGCCTTCCACTCCTTAGGGACAATGGTAAATGAGCAGCAGCAGTAGGACAGCACCAGACAGTAATAAAATCAACTCATGTTTAACTTGTTATAGTCTGTTATTATTATTTCATGTAATCATACTGCGGTTTGTCAGTTTGAATTGAATAAACGATTATTATTATTATTATTATTATTATTAGTATTACTATTATTATTATTATTAGTATTATTATTATTATTATTATTATTATTATTATTATTATTATTATTATTATTATATAAAAAACATAGATCACTAGAAAGACAGAATTCACTAGACGGGAAAATATGAGGGGAAACCAACCTCTTGCTGTTGAAACAGATCTGTGTACTTTCCCAGTCCCAGTTTGCTGAACAGTTCAGCAAGATCGCACGGCTGGGGTGGGTCACTCTCCTTGACAACCTTTGGCTGCCAGATTTCAGATAGCGTAGACAATGGACTGCTGAAAGCTGGAGCTTCGACTTTCACCTCTACAGCAACAACAGTATTTTTAACAAAATAATAACAACAAATGCAAAGTGTGAAAAAAACAATCATCATTGTTATACCATATGGTAAATGAAATTTATTTGAGTTCAGTGAATAACATCATATACCAGCTGCTCTAAATCCCAATATATTCCATGTATAAAAGTGTAAAGATTATAAGCTATTAGTGTAGCCTCAATGGCCTCATATGATATGCAAAGAAAAAACTTTTACATAAAAAATCATAGTGGTAGTTTAAATTTGAGAAACAACAGATAATAGCAGCTTAACAGCAATTAACAACAAAGATACTACTAGGACTTATAATGAATTAATATTAATAACTGAAGAATAGCAGCAATGAAGGCAAAATGACTCACGGCTAGATTTTTCTCCTGAAAAGTCATGGGAACTCATGAGCCCTGCTGCAATATTGTTCAGGTCACTTGCACTCTCATAGGAATGACTGTCAGGCATGGCACTGCACTGAAATCTATCGAGTGAGGGATTCACTAAACTATAGTCATTCGAAGGCAATGCAGATTTCCATGAGTTGTCTTCCGTTTCAGCCTCAGCGTTCTAAAGAAACATAATCACGGAGGATAAAACAAACTATGAACAATGTTTGCTATAAAAATATTCCAATAAGTTACAGTTTTCAGAGAATGCATGTTACTCTTGTTGTAAATTTTCAACTAATTTTTCTAATTATGTACATTTTCAACATAATATGAATCTAAAGAAATTTCAAGTTTCTACATAGCAGCTTGGATTTCATGCAAGATTTTGTCATCCACAATCACAAACCATATCTGGGTATACAATGGTGTTGTGACTGAGCATTGAACTAAAAAAATATTTGTAGATTAGCATCAAAATATTCCAATAAATATCCAAAAAGTTGTTTAATATCAGGATATTCTTTGTGAATATAAAGATAACTGCTAGCTAATAGCTAGCTCAGCTGCTATTAATTAATAAGATACAATAATGTTCCAGACACAGATGAAACAGCCTTGTTTTTTACCTCACTTGTCGCAGCCATGGCTGATGCACGAAAACGAAACATATTATGATTCAGCTTATCACAGAGTGCCGAATCAGGCATAGACTTAGAGAAGTAGAGGCCTGACCAGCAGTCGGTTGGTATCCGAGAATCACCAACTGGCTTCTGCTGCATCGCTGAAAACAATATCTATGTAATATATACAATATATTGGCATGTTCCTCAGCGTGTTACCTACAAATTGTGCTCGATCACTTATAACGCACTGCATCATCTTATGCTGGACTACGTCTTTGACTTCTTATTTGGGTAGCAGACAACTGGAACAGATGTTGGCTACAATCCTCATCTAAAAATCAATTACACGTCCAACGGTCTTCTACGAGGTTTGGCTTCTCTGTTCCTTCTCTGTCAATTATTATTGTATTCGTTTATTGGTAACAAAACTGATAGTCACACTGTTATCAGGTACATTGTGGGTCGAAGGACCCACTGCATGGAACACTCTTCCCAACCATGTGAAGAATGCGCCAGCTGGGGATACCTTTAAATCACAGCTCGTGACCCATCTTTTTAAACAATGATATGACTCTCATTGACTTTTTGAACTCATATACAGCACTCTTGCCTTTGGTCTTGGTTGTGGTATGGCACCATACAAATCGTCTAATTATTATTATTATTATTATAATAAGTTTAAGCTAGCAAAAGCTGATAACTAAAAATTGAAGTAAATTAATTCAGTTGCAATTCTCATGCTCAGACTTAAATGAAGACTGCAATAGGGATACTGGTAATCTAATCTACTCTAACCTAATCCAGTGACTTTCAGAATTCCACTATCGCAATCGTCTACGACTCAAGTAAGATCATCATAAAAATCACGATCCATGGGAGAAGCGTAACTGAAATCTGAAAGGTCCGGGAAATGAAATAGAATATTATTTGTTAACTCAATAAGATCTTCCTATCAAAGAATTTATTTTGTTTAAATTTACATTTTCAACAAATTCAAGCATTTATTGTATCATTTCTTGACTTTAATATTCAAGAAGACTGATTTTCTGTTCACTGTTGTACACACAAAACAATTAGTCTAAGTAAGTAAGTAAAGTAAGTATAGTCTTTATCTAGCAGAGTTCAAGAAAACAATCTGTCAGTTGCAATAAATCAGAAATTCAGAATCGAAGCAGCCGACCTCGTGTTGCAGAGAGCTTCTTCTCTTCATAATCAAAGTCGGAGAAGAGGTCATCTGTGGTCAGGAAAGAAGAACATATGGACTTTTTGGGTCGGCCACGGCCCGGTGCTTTGCTTGGATCAGGAACGTTTGAACCACACAGCTCATATGCGATATTTTGGCTAGAACTGAAAAAGCAACACGTATCTATAACAGGCTAACCTGAAATACAACAGGCAGCAAGTCAATATAGCTGAAACCTTTATCTGTAACAAATCAAATGCGACATATCTCTTACTATTGTTAAATCACCAAATTACACAAGGATGAAGCAGCAGCCTGTGTTGGTCGTTTGAATCCTAGCATAACGGTCAATGTGTTGCCAAACAGAACCTTGCAATACACTATGGTCATCTGATAAGGTAAGGTCCAATGCCCTTTAAAGAGTTCTCAGAAAGAAAACACAGTTAACAAAGCATAAACCAAGCAAAAAAATCCAATACAAGGACAACCTTTCACATCAATACATTACATGGCTTGCAAAAGCACTTTCAATTTCACTAGTATTTAAATTCAGATTAAGCGAGCTAGCAAGCAAATGAAATAGCAATCTGCCCCACATGCAATTAGATCAACACCAAAGCTTCAGCCAGGATCATAAATGAGAAGCCTATACTTGATTAAACATCCACTGGTTAAAGATTTAGACAGACCTTACCATAGCTAACATAGAGACCATGAGACTGGGGAGCTTACTGTAATAAAAGGTCCCTGGAGTCGTCTGAAAAATGAGGATTTTGATTGTTGGGCGAAGGCAGCTGACCAAATCTTCTCGATGCTGGAGGGGATGGTTCAGCCTGACAGGAGGCACTGGGTGACCCTGGGTCAGTTTCACAGAAGGCAGAAGCAGTCATACTCTTTAGACTTTGTCCACTGGTCAACAGTGAGAGGTTGCTATTTATGTCAGTACTCCGGTAAAGTGGCAGCGATGGTTTACTGGTGGAAGTCTGAGGAGAAGCAGCAAGGTCCCGTGATTGGTTGGTGGCATTTGAATAAGAAGTCGAGTTCTGTAGGCAGAGTTTCAGCAGGGAATCAGTGTCCATTGACATCATCTTTGAGACATCTGAAACACACAGCACAGTGTGAAAGCATGGAAGATGTAAACTCAACTGCAACATCACAGACATAAAATTCACCACCATCACCATTTAATAGCACTGTTTAATTACTTCATAAAAGTACTTCTCAAAAGCATCATTGACTTAGATTTCTAGAAAAGTGACAAGTATATACTATATATACCAAAGTATACTGTCAGTATATGGATACTCTTGCAGCAGCAGAAAGTCTCCACTGGAAATCTCACAGAGTTGCATAGAAACACACCAATTAATTCACATCAACGATTAACAGTTGATACATATATATTCAGGGTTCCTGGTCTGGATTCTTCTGAAAATGAAGGATAACAGTAACACCATGCAAAGACCTACTAATATGGTGATAGTAATTGTCATAGTTGTCACCATAATCATCAAATAAATCAACACACAGGATGACATCAATAACTCATCTAAGTATCATAATCATTGTTATGTCATACTGATACAAATTCAGTTTTACAAATATATCATAATACTGTCATTAATTCTTCAAAACACAGGTGAATAAATCACAATTACCAAAACTTTTTGCATTTCCCAGGAGTCTTTTCTCTGAGTGACTGCCAAAGAAACTTGTCGTATCATCAAATGCCGAGACGTTTTGTGGCTTCAAGGAAGAACCGATGATTTCATGGCTGGCCGATCTGTTTGGCGAAAGCAGAAGGTTTGAAGTGGTCGGATTTTCAGATCTCTCAGCCATCGACAAACCAGATGACCACGAAAGGCTTGTGGCAAGTTTACTTGGTGTGTTAGTCTCCGATGAATCTGAAGAACAAACAAAGAATGATGGATGTTATTGCTTGACAATATATCAATAAGCAACTGACTGTTAATTGAGTTCTGTACAAATATTTATTCACTAAGTATTAATATATTATTAATATTATTAATTAGTATACCTTCTGTTACGCCCAAGTCTCATTAACAAAGCATCAACTGATGGTATACCATCCTAGGATGTAATCAGGTCAACATTTGACATCTATAGAGTACCGTGTCCTGGATAAGGTAATCGCAAAATTACAAATGAAGTAACATCTACTGTTACACCAGTACTTCTTTACAACAATGTTCTAAATTGTTAAAGTTTTATTAGTTTACTCATACTTTAAGTACGACTCAGTATGCTTGTCATCTGTCGGCCTGCAGTGATAACGCTTACCTCATATAATTATAATTATAATTTTAACAATAAACAACTAGGTCTACTAAGTAAGAAAATGTGTATTTTTTAAGTGAGGTCCAGTTTTGAAAAGCATCTAAAAAGTGGGGATTGTCAAACATAAAACAACAAGTCAAAAATAAAAAATAAACAATTTAAACTATATTTGATCAAATGAAAAATGAGTTTGACTGAAACATATTAACAGACACAACCTTGTTGCAGAGCTTGCTGCTGACTTGAAGCAATCAATGGACTCGTTTTGTTTGGAACCGAAAGAAGACTTCCACTTGGCGGCACCTTCACTGTCACTGGGAAGTTACCGCCTGCAGGGAGACAAGGTGAGGAACTATACGCCACTGGCAAGTGGTAGCTTTGGACAGATGGCAGAATGATCACCGGCTGAAAACCTAGCAAATAGCCACAGGTGTACATGATCACCATCATCAGAATGCACAAGGCATAAATCATTGGTCAATTCAAGTGAAATCATAAATAGTGCAAATGCTAATCCATTGAAATCCAGTTAAATCCAGTCTGTGAAAGTCTTAAATCTGGACCAGTAGAACATTAAAGAACTGATAGAATTCACAGAATTGTGGTGCAATGAATATCAAAGCTTTGGACAAGCCACCCAAATTACTTGATAGCCCAATACTGTCCAGATGCGACTGCAAAGCACAGCAAGAGTCAAAGTGTCTAATTTACTCTAAACTTATCAAATCTGGAAACTTCCATAGTGCCTCCGTGAACATAAGGTAAAGTCATAAATTTGTCGCTTCTAAGAAAAATCGCACTCCAAAACTATTGTAATCCATTGGACAGAGCCAAGCATTTCAAAACCCAATCTAAAGTCACTAATGTGGTGCAATACCTGCGTCGGTGAACAGGAAAGTCTTAATGGCATCTCCAGGAACTGGGAAGGTGAGATTATCCTCTAGTAACTAAAGGTGAAGAGACTGCGGAAGAGAGCTCCAAGCTGATGGGCCAACACGGGCAAAGCACCTAGGGTGGGTCGTAGCAGAGCGCATGCGAGGGACAACCATAAGGCCACCAGTTGGAGATTGCAAAGAGGCCTTCGCAGGCAAGGAGGAGAGAGAGGTGCAAAAAGACTTCAGGTAGGATGGGGCCACCCCAACATGGCAGTAACAGCATGAGGGAAAGGATTTTGGATAGGGAGCCAGTGAAGGGTATCCCGAACATAGTCTGAGAATGCTTGCAAATTTATGGGCAAACTTTGGAATGCCGCCTATAAGCCGAGCAGCTGCATTAAGAATAGACTGGAGTTTGTGAGTGTTAGAGGCGGAGAGTCCAATGTATGCACCATTCCCAAAGTCGACCCGAGTGCAGATCAAGGCTTGGATCAGTATAGTAATAGCATGCAGTAAAAGAGAGCGAATGGAACGCAGTTGGCACAGATGGTAGAAGCAAGATCTGGAAACTGAGTTGATCTGGTCAGTAAAAGAAATTAATGGTCACTTCTAAGAAAAATCACATTCCAAAGTCGTAATTCATTGGAGAAAGCCAAGCATCTCAAAACCCAATTCAAAGTCACTAATATAGTGCAATACTTACTGGCAAGAGGAGGGTACACAAGAAGAGATAGGTTGGCTGATTTACATGTAATACCTTAGGAATTATAAGGCAGGTTTGGGTTTGAACTGACTATCCTCTCAGTGAGTAACCAGTATATTGATGGGCAGCCAGTATAGCTATATGCTGATATTTGGGGTTCTTATTATGGCGCTCACCTTAGTTTTCTGAAACATTCATAGTTTCCATAAAATTCTCTTACAAAAGTTTAGTTGTTATTCTAAGAAAAGATCTTTATACGAAATCGTTTGGAAATCATTACCTCGAGAAGCAGTGATATAAGTTGGAAGGATTGTTGGAGAACGGATGGGACTCCTGTTAGCTGTAGCAGATGAGAAAGGCAACTGATAGATAGGTGAACTAGAAACACCTTCAAAGAAGAGAAATCAACCATACATTACTGACAACCATTCAAATCATTACAAGTTTATAAAACAGTGAATAATACATTATAATCAACAATGGACTAAAAGATTATATATTAAATGAATCCTGTAGTAGATAGTAAGCTCAAAAGCACGGTAGCTGGATAATGATAAGCCTTCAAATGTTTGCAAATTGGAAAAAAGATAGAGGAGTCCACCCAGGTTGGTGGTAGTAAATTCCATAGATGAAGACCAGCATGCCAGAAGGCATGAAAACTGCAGGTCTTTCTTTGGTAAGTTGGAATAAACAGTTGGCCAGAGGAAGAAAAGTTTCTTCTAGTGGGATAAAGTCAGCAAGGAGCCCAAGTGCGATCAGTACCAGCCACAAGGAGCAGAGAGCAGGCACAGGGAGGGAGGAGTATATACGTTATCAAGGTAATGTTTACCATATTAGGATGGGCAAACATCTAGTCTTATAATAAACTTGGAATGCTAAGCATATTAGATCTGGGAGGACCACACCAGAGAACTTCAATTTTTTTAATGTCAAGACATAATCAGCTTCAAGACTGGATGTACTGTATAGATACACTGACATATTTAAAGTTCACTGCCAGTTCAGTAGCTGAGTGAACTACACAAGATGAATATATTTGAAGGTTGTCTGCATATATATACATTACTGTGATGATTTAATACTTTAACGACGAGCTGCATTGGTTTCACATTCACTTTTAATACACTCTTGTTGTTAAAGTGTTAATAATGATATGAGAAAACACACTGAATACAGGAGGTGATGAGACGATGATGATGAAGAGGTAATGTAGGGCTTGTTAGTTAGTTTTATTCTTTTAATACCTAGGTACCGGTATGCGGATTTGTGTGGATTTATTCAGTGGCTTACTGTTACTCAGGTCAGTCCTTGATGCCACTGATAGTTTTGTGCTGGTTGCTGCAGACAGGAACGCGTTTGATGACGAAGACGATGACGGCGTCTCAGTCATCAATGACAGAAGTAACCTCCTGGCCTCATACACATTGCTAATGTTGCGCTCAGTGCTTTTTACTATCACAGACTAAAAGAGAAACACAAGCGAATAACTCCACTGTAGGAAATAATGCACGTGCTGCATGATCCTTGACCCTTGACCTGAACTGACCCTGATTTCCCCTTTTGCTTATCGATTTCCTCTGCTGCAACTTAGCCTTCTTTAGGTGCTGTTGAAATCTCAAGACTATGATAACAATAACAGCCAGATAATAACAACTTCACAAGGGTACTTAACATTGTGAAATAGGCTGCTGTACATTTATTATACACACAACTAGCATGAATATTGAATAACAACCACAACTATAAGAAGTTGAAGTCGTAATATGTTAGCCAGTAGTAGCCGTTCATGTACAAAATATCTGCATGCTAGTTTAGCAAACGTCCCTGAGAGAAATATCCCTTTCCGAATCTCCGCTCCCATCTCCCCATTCCAATCTCTACCACCATCACCATCCCTGGCCTCTCCTGATCCCTCAAGTAATACAATGTATGGTAAATTAACCACATGTTCCAAAAGTCATTCTCACGTCTTCCTATTTGATGGATATGGAAAATATGTCTTTTATCTAGGAGTGGGAAACTGGTAATAAAAGCTACCTAGTTTACAGTTACCTACCTTAAGTGGTTGTTTGGCTTTTGGTTTTAGACTGATGAAGACATCGAACTGTTCCATTAGTTGTGTTATCTGACCTGTAATATCAGGTATCCAGAGAATGATACAACCAAGAATATTTATTCTCCACACATTTTTTTCTAAAACTCTGGGTTCAATCTAAGATATTTCCTTAATTCTTGTCTCCTCCAATTAGTACTTTCTTAACTTTAAATTTGATTGTTTATGCCACAATCAGAACCACACTAATGCAGTGATGGAACCCCAAAACACGACATGTCACTGAATGAAATGGCACAAAAGCACAGTTTAATTCTTTAACGACGAGCAGCATTGGTTTTAGTACAAGCTTGTCGTTAAAGGGTTAACTGAATAATGAAAAGTGCTTAATTTTGCTTTATATTACTTAACAGCATGTAATATAAAACTAAATTTAAAAGACTCTCTTCCTGTGTATGAGGAAAACATTTACAGGAAAAATGCTGTACTCCTATTGATTTTGTATTTGTCTTACGATGTCTGTACACTGGAGTGCGGTTCTTCTGCAACCGGTTTAATAAAGAACATACTAACTTCCTCACTTACTCTTACTATCTGTCTAACCTAAAGCCACTTTGTTGATAGATAGCTTTTCATTATAGCCACTGTGATCTTGATCTATTTTTTAGCATACATTGGCAAGTAATTTCTACCTGGATGACATCATTTCTGTAACTCTCAATGCTTTAATTCATTCATTAAAAAATTTATATAGCGCCCCTTCAAGGTAACTATTCAAAAATGTAAATGTAAATCTCTGAAACCTCTTATTGCCAAACATAAACTGCATCAGGCTGACCATTTATACACTGGTGCTATCTCAATCAAGTTCAATAAATAATAATAATAATAATAATAATAATAATAATCTTTTCTTTATTAAGCACCTGACAAACGCACTGTGCTGTACATTTACATGTTATGCAATTTTTAAATCTTAACTACTAACAGAACAGACAGCCTGCAATACAACGGCGCTAATAGCAGCCTACAAAGCATATCCGCCTCTACGGGACTCGAACTCGGTACCTCTCGCTCTCTACGCCAGATGTTATCCAATGCGCTATCGGGCCCCCACCAAAAAAAGCCAGGTTGTTTTTTGTTCAGTACTAAATTAGATGTTAACAGTGCAGAGGCTATGGAAGAAATGAAGGGAATGAAAAAATGTCATGACATTCAAAAGTGTTCTCTTACTTGGTTCAACCTCGTTGTCTTCTTTCACATCAAACATCAGTACCACTGGCAACCAACCCTGAGTAAAAACAAAAAGCACACAATTACAACAGTTCATCATCTCTTCATAAACATTTTTGTGCTTTTGGAAGAAGAATTGGCACATCACTTTAATGGCTTGCTAGTTGCTACCCATGCTGAAACACACTTCTTCTCATCAGATGAATTTGGTTTAAAAGGTTTGCAGTCGTCCATGTGAAAAGGGTCTGCAGGTATCCAAAGACATCAAGTACATCGGATAGGTCAGTTACAGTGATCTGGAAGACAGCCTAACAGTAAGAAGGAACCTGAAACTTTAAGTTTCCCCTCCTTTATCTGCAGTCGACTCAATAAAAATAACACATGAAAAAGCACTTTGTCTAAATATTTAAAAGACATAAACTAAATTTTGCATGAACACACTAAATCATTGACCAACCATCAGTTCCTGTCGTGCATGGAAAACATTCGGAATGGCTCCAGTGATGTAGAGCGTGCTGCGATGCGAATTCCCAGACGTCGTTGTGTTGGGAAAGTAGATGGTTGCTCCAGTTCGCCTAATGACTTGCTTGATATTTGATCCATCGTAGCCAATTATCACTGGGTGATGGGATGGTGCAATGTCCATCAGAAGTGTCACAGAAAATGACGTCTAGAACAAAATCCATTAACAGGCTTAACATCTGCAGTCCCTGCTCAATTTCATTGCCAAGATTTCCAAAAATCACAGTTTTGTCATCTTCCACAATAACTATTATAATGCTAATCATTTAAAACAATAAGTAATGTGTGTGTATAAGAGTGAACTTGCCAGTAGATATAACATAACATAACAAGGTTTATAGTGGCTCAGAAGACTTTCATCTGTCAGAGCCACTCTCTCGAGCCTCATCCACTGCATCTTTACTCAGTATCCAATTTTATTTGAATCTCTTCTTTGAACTCCATCACCGAGTTCCGCAGTAACAATTTCCTCGTCCAACTTATTCCAATTGTTCACTACTCTTGTACTGAAGAATCTTTGCATTATTGTCCCAGATGATTGTTTAACAATCTTGTAGCTGTGCCCTCGAGTTCTTTTGTTAACTGAGAATTCAAAGAGCATCAAGACACTCAATATATAGTAGCTTTCTTTTTACTTCTCACAGCACTAATGCAAAAAACACTCATGAATTTACGAAATGCCTTAAAATATGTTTTAGGAAAGCGACATTCTGATATTAAAATAGTAAAACCATGACTGCACACTAAATCAATGACACAAAACACTCTTGATACCAAATTCTCAATCTCACACATTGTGTCTCAAACAAAATCACACACAAGCACTTCAACATGGCCATTGTATCACTTTCTGTGTAATCTAATATTGGCCAATTCAAAGAAATAATTATTTGCTCTACATAAGTAGATACATAATTTTGAAGACCCTTACTCCTGTTTGGCCAGTAAGTGTTTCAAAGAGGACGACTGCTGCTTCTTCGACTGACTTTGCATTGCAGACCGATCCTCTCACAATGATGGTTTGCACGTAGCCATGTCCTGGCTGCAGATGCTGCTTGGCAACGACGCTGACACCATACCGCTTCTGAATCTGATGGAACACGGCCGAGGAACTGTCCAGATGCACGGGTGGTGAAGCAGAACTGGGCAGCTCAAACAAAATCACAATTGGCAGGAGCATCTGCAATTCACAGAAAACGTGTTAGGCAAAAATAAGTGCTGCCACATAATCCACAGTAAAGTGTGGGTAATGGGCCACATGACATAATTTCCCTTAAAAACTGAAGATAGCTTGGCAAACGGGTGGAATGATGTCCCCTAAACAATACAGAAACTTTAAAATTAATCATAATCTTAATTGTAAACTTGAAATCTCTGCAGTGCCCAAAAAAGGAAAGTAATGGGAACTAGCTTATTTACAATTGCTTAACAAGACTTATGGCACCGTTATAAAAATTTACACATCAAAATCAAGTTTTAACTTGCAAAGCATAATTATGTCACTGAATGAAAATCAGTTGCCTCCACTTCTCTTGGCATATGAGACAGATAACTTTTTTATCTCGTGACACATAGGCAAAACAAACAATTAGTCATTAACCCATAATCATAACCATAGTTTTCCAGAAGGTATAAGTCAGCAGATAAGAGATAAAGAATTCAATTAAATTTAGTAAAATAAACTGAATTCCAGCCAGTATTATATCATATCATTATGTTATGGTGCATTGCTAACCTGAACAAAACCAACAGCGTTGGTCTTGTTTTAACGATTTCTCTAAACAGAAGAATTGTCAAAAACTGAAGCTTACCCGAATTTTAACCCGAGCGCTTTCAACGGATGGACACTGTCCAGTGACTGACACCTAAACAAACAAACAATGCAAAATATTCACCACAAAATAGAGTGTTCTGTTATTATGATGCAAATAATAACTTAACCTCTTTGGCGTTAACAATCAACATCACTTGGACCCAGAATTTGGAATTCTATGTAAAAAATGGTTAACCTCAAGACTCAAGAGTCACTTGGGTAAAATTCGTCTCACTGTTTTTATGATGCTAATTTACTAGCTAGCTTAAGGGACTGCTCTTCTTCTTCCTCTTGGTTAAATATAAGATGCTACATAAAAAATAGTTAAAAGAATTAGCATTTCACTAAAGCTGATTTCTGAGATGACGTTAAACTGAGTAAAAGGGATGAGCCACCCAACCTGGTTGCTCTTTTCTCCGAGATTGTTACGGTTTGAGTCCGGAAAGTGAATATGGCAATCTGTTTCCTGCATGACCCGCTGTATGTTGTTTCCACCTTTTCCAATGACGTGGGAGTGCTCGGTGTGGGATACTTCCATCTTGAGAGTGACGCGCAGACTCTGAAATGTTTCAGAGAAACAAAATGCAAACACAATAGGCACAAACAGACTAATTGGAAGAAAAACTGTCTGGAGAGAAAGTTCTTGTGTTTGCCACTTATCTAATCTAATCATCTGTGTTGTGCCATTCAGTGTTATTTTGAACTAAAAAATAACACTGGTGCCATTATCACAAAACACGAGGCATCAATCGAAGTCTAATCTAATTTAACCCTTTAATGACGAGTGTGTACCGAAAGTGACTGGGAAATCTCGTCGTTAAGGATTAAACTAATGAGTTCTATAGCACCTATTTTTCAGTCACTTCAAGTACCCGGTATACGGCTGCACATTCCCTCTGCTTTTGCGAAGTTCCCTGAAAGGAGCTACATAAATAGCCACATAAATGTAGCATGGAGACTATACAGACTAACAAGAAACACATTATCCTTGAAATGTGCCCTGCAAAGTTAATTACAGGCCAATAGAGAAGGATGCATACACAGGCACATAATAACACAAACAAACATACATACATACACACAAACTAAGCTTCAGAGCAATTCAAGACTTTAGTAAGGTTGCTTGGCACTCTTATCCCTTATGCAGGGAGATATTTCAAACCAGGTATCCCCTTTCACACCAGGCATCCCTTTCAAACAAGGCATCCTCTTTCAAACCAGGCCCAATGAAGAAAGTGATACAGCTACCAGCTGCCTACATCATCAATTACCAAAGCCTGCTATTGGGCAGGGAATCACGGGTGGACTGTTTCGGCTGGAAATTTAACATTCCTTGCCCTAGACATCTGGAAGACTGTACACATCAGATTTCATTCCCAGGATCAAATGTCATTATTGTCACAATTAATTGGTTGATAACAAAAGGCCAATTTAACTTCAAGACTGACACGCAATGGTTGATAACAAAAGGCCAATTTAAGCCTCGAGACTGATACTCAACTCCCCACTAAAAACAATTTAACAGCAATAAAAAAAAGATTTCAGCCCCAGACTTCCAAATCAACGCTATCTTCACTTACACCTCTCCTTCTCACTAGTAGTATCTCCAATTTCAGTCAGCCTTCCAAAAACTTAATTCAAATGAAACTACAGAATATAGTTCTTGAAATGTAGTATATAAAAGTGCCATATTTAATTCGTTCAGCCGACTTTTGGAAATAAAATATGATTTATTCATTCATTCCGAGAATTTATATAGCATCAGAATTAATTGAATGGAGTCAATCTCACTAGTAGTATCCAGTGCTTTTTTTCTAGAAAAAAAGGTTCCAGAACTCAACAAATTCACAACAATTATAAGAGCATATTTTATGCTAATACTTTTATTTCATGTATATCAATATCAATAAACACTGAAAGAACTGAGATTAAATTAAAGTGTCTAAATAATTTTAAATAATTTTTTACTAAAAATTTAAATGAACTAAATTATTTTTTAATAGCTGAAAAAGGTCCTGGAACGCCGTTCCGGACCGTTCCCCCTGAAAAAAAGCACTGGTACTATCTCCATTTAGATTTAGTTTCAGATGAGTACTGAAACTTATGTAAAATAGTGTCAGATGCATGAAACCTTTACCTGTGCACTGAATAATCAGTACCATGCATACCTAGTTAAAATTCAAAATATCAGTTTAAAGAGACACTCGAAAGAAACTTTAATGTCAAACTGGAAAACAACAATGCCATAAAACTGACCTTTGTATTGAGTGTGCTCATGATCTTTTCTTTGGCTAGAAGAACAGCATCCTTTAATCCACAAACTTTAATCAGTGGATCTAAATAAAACGGAATCAAATCATTAAGAATGGAACTGAAAAGATCAAGCCCTAAAGATTCTGCAATGTGTTTCACCGCACTGAAGATACACTTGAGAGAAGTTGACATGTTTGATATAAAAGATTCACATAATGTAACAACCTATTAAAAAATTACTGTAGTAACAGCAATAAATGATAAGATTCAACCAGACTAATTAATGCTGGACATGCATCAGTGTTATGGACTGATCTTCTGGATAGTGACCTGATAATGGTTTGGTTTTAGTGTGCCATTGGTTGATGCTTTGTGCATTTCAGACACACCGGCACAATAGAAGTTACTAATAACAATTACAATTCAATATGGTAATTACAATATCGGAAATCTTGGATAACAACTTCCCAGAAAAGATTAGATTATGACCGATCAAAAAATGATTGGATCAGATTAGATTAATATTGGAACTGAACAGTATCTTAGCACACCTTAGAGTTCCAATCGACAATTAAACAAAGCATTACAATCATTTGTTATCACAACTTTGAACTAACTAAAGCATGCACAATCATTGCTGGCTGGTCTGCTGACCAACACTAATTGTAATTAGTAACTTCTATAAAGTCCGTGTCCAATGCACAGGGCAGCGACCGATGGTTCACCAAAACGAAGCCATTATCGGGTCAAGATCCATATCAATCTATAAGATAGATACGCAGCCTATGGTCGACATTCCCACGGCACATAAGACATAACAAGCCTTTGTAAATCTTGTTTCTATTACATCTGGGCAATACGTCACATCAGGTCGGCTCTGACTAAGAACATGTCGCAAACCATAGCCTGTTCCCTTGTCTCCACGCACCTTGATTATGCAAATTCGGTTTTTGTGGGTCTCTCAGACTTGAACTCAACAGCCTGCAATGAATCCAGAACTCCTTAGCTTGTGTAGAGCTGCGTGTTCCATTATGAACAAGCTCCTCAGACATACTCCATCAGCTTCATTGGCTTCCTGTTGAGTTCAGAATAAAATTTAAATTGGCATGTTTGACCTACAAATCCTTCAGCACCAGAACACCTCCTTACCCACAATCACTACTAAGTTACTAACGCCTTACATCACTCCTTGTTGCCTGTGATCATCAAGTACGGCCTTTTAGCTGCGCCACAATGCAGAACAGTTATGGGTTCACGTGCATTCCATGCCACTGCCTCCAGGGAATGGAATCGACTTTCTCTCTCTCTTCGTAGCTCAACTTCACTTCCTTCCTTCAAAAAGCAGCTCAAAACTCACTATTTCTCCTTGGATTTCAACCACTTGGATATCTAACTGCGTCTTCTCCTGGAAGCTGACTATTCACGTCTCAGATTCACATTCACAAGCAAATAATCTGGCTGACTGATCAGCAGCTTTATGAGAATCACCAAATATAATCCAATGTATCTGACTGATTTGTCCAGGTAAGTTATTCGCAGGGTCAATGACTCTCAAATCTGGCTCACTCTCCAACTCAATCCATCAAAGATGGATTTGTTTTAGCAGTTGTTTAACAATCAGATCGACCTATTTGTCAATGATAAAAATCCTATCATGGGATGAAGAGCAGGTTTTGTTTGTAGGTGGCGCCAGGGCACAGCTGCCACTCCACACATCTGTCGTCAGTCAGTCCATTAGACAGGTAATCAGAAGCAGAGGCACATGGTGCCAACATTTCATAGCCTCTCACCTGGAAGAATGTGCTGCCATCTAGCATCTGCTTCTAGGAATGTCTAATTAATACAGATTTCACTAGAACAATCCTTTCAGCTTTGCCTATGCAGACTTTGCATCAAAAGCCGTCTAGAAAAGCATTTGGTCTGATCCACCTAAATAACGGAGACTACATTGTGTACACTGCAAAGGGACCTTGATCAAGTGTTTCATGTATGCCGCTTGATGCTTGTTGCCTGGGCTGGAGTTGGCAGAGCTTCTGAGTAGTTACCTTGAAGGGGCACTATATACATTTTTGAATGAATGAATAAATTATTTAGAATCATCATGAATGGTGGCACTATATAATTTTATTATATATACAGACAATGGACATTAGTAGTAAAACTCATAAATAGTAGTAACTCTTCACCTGCATTTTATACCTCCTTGGAGCACCTCTGAGTAGATATCTTGAAGGGGCGCTATATCAAGTTTCTTTGATTGATTGATTGATTGATTGAGTAGTAAGCATAATTGCAGCAGCAGTAGTAGCATTAGCAGTATTGAAAGTGGGAATGGTATTGGGGTTTTATAATTACCATATCATTAATTCATTAATTGCAACATCTATAGCAACATCCTATTGTGGATCAGCCAGTTCGAAACGGTTAAATCTTAAGTGGAGGTCAAAATGAAATAAGGGACTGAGTGAAATAGGTCAGGGACACCTTTCCAGATGGATCAAGGACGAGATTTGACTTTTCCAGATATAAAATCCTGTACTCTAACAAGAATGTTATAATCTGCCACTGATAAAAAATAACAATAGGTCAAAATGTTAACCATATATAGTAAATAATAATTTTGGTATTCTTCTTGTTTGTGCAATACGACTTCTGATTTTCTCAAGCACAGGAACAAGGAACTGTATGTCGGCCATATCCCTGAGATGCACTTAGTGCAAACTTACTGCAGGTCTTGCCAGAGTACAGCACTGTGTTCTGCTTTGCCACTAATGTCCTCAAACCACCTGTGTCATAACTACCACACAATGGTAAAGTCTAACGATGGGGTGTTAACTATCAAATTTGGAAAGGTTTATACTTTGGGCTGGACTATGTCTTTATTGTGACATTCTTCAATCGTCTGACACACTATTTACCTCCAGACATAAGACTCAACCAGGCCATCAGCTATTGAATAATATTTATCAACAACAAGGCTACAGGGTGCATTTTAAACTACTGTGCCATTTACGCTACAGCGAGTTTCTTCTGAACTACAAAACATTTTTAACGTATTCAGTGAAGAGCTCAGCAGGACTTTACTCAGTAGAGAGCATAATTATTATGTCAATGGTCTTCCACAGAGCATAATCTCTAGGATAAGTGAGCGAAATGCATACACTTCTCCCAGGTGTTCTCTGCATTGTTCAATAGTTTATTTTAGGGGTGGGCAACGATTAAAAATTAATCGCACGATTAAAATTTTTAATAACGCGATTAATTTTTAATCGCATGTCACAGTAGATAACAAGTACACTTACTTTACCGACTCTGAGTAGTTGCGTGAATATGCGCTATATAAATGCTAGCAGTCAATAAGCAAAAAGCAATCATGCCTTTACTACCAGGTACTTGTTTTTACTTTTTAGTTTTTACTTTAAAGTTTAAAGTTTAAAATTAAAGTTTTTACTTTGTAATAGCGGTTTTATTAAGAATTGTTTTAGCACATATATAAAAAATAATTGGGCGCAGTGACAATCATAGCGTTAACTGCTTTAAAAGATTTAATCGCGTTAATTAAATTAATGCATTAATTGCGTTAATAATGAATTAAATGCCCAGTCCTAGTTTATTTCATATTTAAGCAACAATCATTATTTGATCTCAAAGTTCAAAAATTACTATTGAAACAAAATCCAGTTTAAAACTCTGTAGTTCTTTCTGATGAACTACACAAAACAACAGGAAGTTAGGAACCGTAGATACTACAATAACCACTAGATTTTATTTTGCATTATAGTTGAATGATTCCATCTTGATGCTGAAACAATTAGGATAGAAAGGTAAGGGTAAGACTCCTCAGAAGCATGGTAGCCTATCAAGAATGAAAGACATACTGGTCAAGGCACAAACCACACAACACTTTCGTTTAAACTTTCAAGCTGGCTAATTGCTGTTTAATGACACTGTGTCATAACAAAAAGTGTCGCCCTCCTCCTTTCTCCAGGCTTGGGACTGGCACAGCCAGAGTACGGGCAGTGGTGGGGCTTACTTCGAAGTTGTACAGGCATTCATTTATCAGCCATAACAGAATGAAGAGCTGAGTGTGCACCATTATACTCGGCATTCCATTCTTCCACTTGAACTACCGGTACCACTGAATTGAGCTTGAATGACCGCTAGCCAGGTAAATTGAAATGAGAGGCAGGGTGGTGCTAAACTTCTCTGCACCCACCAGCGTCATAATAACACGAGGCTGCCACCCTCGGATGTATATTAACAGTAAATTAGGGAGTTGCGGTCCAAAGAATAAAAACCTTTTAATCAAAGATAACACTGAGAGCAAGTCATGGGTATGTTTTGTTAGCAGCTTTATTTTTCTTACCCTCAGCATTTGGGGGGGGGGGCACAGGTAGCTAGTCCTCACCACCTCATCTTCCCACAGACAGTGTATGGTCAGCATACTTATTTAATAGCTGTGTTAACTTGGGAATGCAGCTGGAGCAGAAAGCTCAAAATACCTTTAGAACTATATACAGAGATGTGCAGAAATCTCACATGTTTTTACCTAGAAAGGGATTTGAATTCCCAACCTCTGGGATGACAGTTAAGCAGGCTAACCACAAGACAATTTTGCAGTTTATTTTACAAAATACATAACTGACTAATAGAATAGAGATAAAGATAACAAAACCAATAATAATAATTATAATAATAATAATAAATAATAATAACACTAATCAGTCATACATAAATATAATAGTAATAATGATGATGATAAAATGATGATAAAAATGATGATAATAGATGATGATGATGATGATGATGATGACGATGAGAAATAGAAGCTGTACTGGTAATTTATATTCTGATATAGAGACAGGCAGTAGTGCGAATACCCTGGTTTTCTTAAGATAGCTGTAAACTAGGGTGTCACATTTCATGGTGTTGTAGCAGCAGCTCTTAAAGCCAACCAAAAACCGATCTAATAGACATTTCCTACTTTATCTGTTCATTTCCATGAAACAACTGTGAAAGCTGCACAAGATTTGTGCTTTAAACTGGCATGCTAATGAGAGCTATACATGACCGATACAACGGAAAGTTAGCAGCAGTCATTCTTGATTCCTGCTCACGATAACGGTTGTGACAGAACAGTGCAAAGTTTAACACCACGTCTAACACACACAGCCAGCCACTATATCTCCAAGGGCATGGGTCAAATAACAGGCATTAAAACAAAAAAGCATGCCTGATAACAAGTTCACCTTATCTTTTCCAGTCGACGACCAATGCAAAAATCTCACAACATTTACACAACAAATCACAAAAGTATTTAATAAAATTTTTATGCTGCTTAAGAAAATATAGGCATAAAATAGTATGTAAATAAGTAAAAAAAACTGTTCAGAAACTCTGAAGTAAAAGAAGAAAAAGATGTAATGAAATTGAAGAAAAACTATCTAAAAACATGTAAAAAAAGCCATTAAATTAGCCTCCCCTCTGTCTTGCGTTCTCTTCCGCGAGACCTCTCTGGCTCATTTTATGAACTACTTAAGACTTTCCTTTTTGACCGGGCCTGGGTCGGGAGTGCCTCTGAGTAGTTATCTTCGAGGGTGCTACATAAATTTCATAGACAGATAGATAGATAGATAGATAGATAGATAGATACATAGATAGAAATTAAGCAGATACAGTAGAGACCCACTTGTGCATGGTCTTTTACACACAAAATTGCTTAAAGAGCTTTTATAAATTGGCTTCCAAGGATACCTATTAAACACACAAGACTCACTAATACATGGTAGAGAAAATTGCTGAGGAGCAGTCTGTATCAGCTGACTGAATACATGGCAATAGTCACTGCTGCAGCTGGCTTCAAGCCTTGCAGAAGGCAGTACAGTTCCAAAGCAGGTGAACTTAACATAGAGGTGCACAAGTCTTCAATCCACACACCTAGTAGTGCCTAGAAGTGCCCTTCCCTGCCTATGGCAGTGGCAGGGAAGGGCACTTAACATGGACAGGAACTAGCTGTTGTCAAGGTGACAACAACCCCTATGCTTGGCAGTTCAATCCAAGAACTTTCAGGTTTTGAAATAATGTCTGGAAACAGTATATATTAATGTGGCCAGAAACATCAATTGTCTTTTATTAAGTCACAATCACTCTTAGCCATAAGCCCATAACCAAACATCAATGTGGATTTCAAAGAAATTGGAAAAAATCATCTGAAGTATGCTAGAAGTGTGAATGCCTTCACATCAGACAGTCTATTTCTGTAAGCTTTCTAGCCACACTAAAACTATAACTTATGCAAAATATACACCACTGCATTTCAGTGTATCTCTCTTAACTCACAGTCCATTAACATGCGGTCATGGTGCCTTTGGCTACCAATGACTGTGCATAAATGGATCTGCACTGTACTTTGCAAAACAGAAACATGGAGTGAATGGAGTTTATCCTAATTTCAAGAAAAATGAACCAACAGTTCAAAGAATATATATAAGAATAAACCTTTGCAAAGAAAACTGCATCTATAGGTGAATGGATATATCAATGCTCAACAAAATATGGGTACTAAGTACTATCAACAAATACTAAATATTGATGATCAGCTATAGGCAATATACATATACGATGTACAATAATTTTACAAAATACATAACATTATACTATATGCAAAACTGTTTATCATTAAGGTGATTAAAAGTTGGATCCTTAGATTAAAGCATGCACATGGATGTGTGAATCAACTCCTTGGTCTCAGAAATAGGAAATGGACTTTAATGATTTGCCACACATTTGTGCAGGACTGTATCTTCACATATTTTTTAATATCCTGAAATCTGGTAAAACTTTTAAAGTGTCAAGCAGAATGACACTGAAAAATGACTAATGTAAATGTTCCAATGCATTATTTACCCCAGACATTAGACTCAGCTTGTGCATCAGCTGTTTAAATAGTAATTTATCAACAAGGCTACTGGGTGCATTTTAAACTGCTAGGCCATATACGTCATCAAGAGATTCTTCTCAATCAGAAACAATTTTGGACTTTACTCGGTGAAGAGCTTGCTTGGACTTTACTCACTCAACAGCATATAATGGGGGACTCTGTAAAAATGGCTGCTATAGGTGGTGCCAGGATGGGATATAGTTTGGCTACTCTAGGTAAAATGTGTGCTCTGTTGTGCGGTAGGTTTATTTCATAGACATCTTACATTTAATATATGATGTCTATGGTTTATTTACGCTAAAGTTGTCTAAAGTTTGACCACATCACATACTGGCGACGCCTATCGCCGCTTAAAGGAACTGCTCACAGAGTCCCCCATTATAGCATGTCTCTGGCCTCTACAGAGCAAAATCTTTACATAGGATAACTGACGTGAATTGCATACAGTTCACCAAGGTGTTCTAAGCACTGTTCAATGGTTTATTTTGTATTTAAGCAACAAACATTATCTGATCTTAAGTTCAGTGATTACTAACAATTACTAGTAATTAATAATTCTAACCTTTTTTCGATTTGGCACCTATTTTTAGCTTTGCAGGCCACATGATGTTTGTGTTTGTCTCCTGCATTATCTATCAAAACAAAGAACAGAGAATAACAATAACAATCCTGATAGCAAAATCCTACTTAGGCCTGTACCTACATTGTTCAGAGGTTTGCTATTGTATCCTGTGAACTCTGGAGCCTTGTAAGTAGCGCATTCTGGGAGGTGAAGTCCCTACCGGTTTGTAGTCCAAATTTATCTTTTGCCCCTTTGACTAAAATATAATTATTGCCTTCACTTATCAGATGCTTTTGACGGGTCTAGGACACTTCCCCGGACATTCCCCCGAAGTTGGACTGATGAAGATTATTCTCTACTTTAATAGAAGTTGGATTGATGCAAGAAATTATTTTCCTTAAATAGAAGCTGGATTGATAAAACAAATTCTATGCTTAAATAGAAGTTTGATTGATGAAAAAATTCTTAGCCTTAATAAAAGCTGGATTTATGAAAGAAATTCTTTGCTTAAATAGAAACTGGATTGATGAAAATTTTGTTTTACTTAAATAGAAGTTGGAATGATGAAAGAAGGTCTTTGCTTTAATAGAAGCTGGATTAATAACAGTTATCATGGACAATGGTAGAGTTATCTACTTACTGTCGGGAGGGAATTGTCCGGGGGGAATGTCCGGATACCGCTTTTGACACATGTTGTACTCAAGAGTCCGAACGGTTGTAGGGCTGAGGATCAGGAATTTAGTACCTGTCCACTCTGCAGGTTCTCTACTTTTGCATCGTCTTTTTCTGCTCACTTATCCTCCATAGCCTGTCTTATGGTTTCAGAAATATCACTTATCTCGGTGCATTGTGATTTCGGAATGCATATTTGCTCAGAGGCATGATCAATAATTGATGGCATGTGCATTACGATACCAGAAATACCAGCCATACAGAACTTCCAGCTTTTCGATTAGATTTATCTCTGTCTCTCTTTGTCTCTCTCAACGTTAGGAATTAGCGTTGTAGCTACATTTTCCCTGAGAGTCAAAATAAAGCAATACCTCAGGCTAGCACTCTATAATACTGCATTCCATGTATCAGGCTAGCACTCTATAATGCTGCATTCCATGTATCCTTGAAATAAAGCACATCACTTACCTCAGTGAAGAACTCTTCAGCATTTTTTCTTTCATCTTCGGTCGCTGCAACCATAAAAGCATCCCTCGTAAGCACAAGAAACATGTCAAGCCACAGACTCCAACCCTCTGTGTTAAAAGTCTCAACATGAAGAAGGCATAATAAAAGGTGTACTTATTAACTGATATTATATTATAATATCAGTTAATAAGTACACCTTCACTCGTAATGTTTTATTGCAATTTCAAGACCATCCGTTTAGCCGGGCTGGGTCGGGAGCACTTCTGAGAGTCACCTTGAAGGAGAGCTATATAAATTTCATCAATGAATGAATGAGGGAATCACAACACACTTTATTCATGTATGTCTTTTTCTCTATTAAATCAAGGAGGAGGATCAAGAAGCAGTTGTAGTGCCAAAGCAGAGTCTTCTTAAAGGGGCTTCTAAAATAATTTAGAAGGCCTTGGAATCTAGGAACTTAGGAGGTGACATACCATTCAATATGGAATAGGTAGGTTTGTCGAACTGGTGCAACTAATGGCCAGGAAGGGGCATGAGTTAAAATAAACTCAGAAGATGGCACAGCATCAGCGTACCAAAGTTTTATACAACATACAACGCAATGCAACTGTATCTGATGTTGCCTTCTTTCCAAAGTTCAGAATTGCACACACAACCATATGACAGAACATTTATGGTTGTCAGCAATTGCATGTGAAGGACCTGCTTGAGGCCTTTATACAGTGACCGCCTGAGTAGCGGCTCGAAACTGTACTCTCCACTTTATAAGTAGCTCTCCACATCACAAATCCAAATCAGCTGCCAGAACATTGAACCCACTCACGTGCTTATTTATTTATAATTCCTCCTTTCTAATTACCTTTCTTTATTCATCAATAGCATGAACAAAACAAAAAATATTTGCTACTACACAACTTACGGTAGATTATACTATTTGTTTATTGAGCATGAACCACATTTAATTATATATATATATATATATATATATATATATATATATATATATATATATCCATGTATAGTAGCCAAAATATGCATATATATTCTAGGCCTCCATACCATACTGTTCATTTAATCTGTTCTCAATGAACAGGTCCTTAATCCTAAAGACACAGAACTAACTCGGCCACTGCATGTCCATGCCCTAGTGCCAGTCCCAAGACTGGATGCAGGTGGAGGGCGACACTAATGATTTTTATTATCACACAGTGTCATTAAACCGAAACTACTCCTAAAGACACCCCTGATGTTGCTTTATATAAAATCATTACCATTCACACAAGTTGAATACTTTTCGTAGAATGTCATAAATATTATGACAACAGAAGAGGAAGTAATATGTTTACAGCTTGACTCACAAAAGGACAATCCTGCAATTCAAAGAATACTTTGGCCCAGACTGACAGAGGAAAAATAAATACCCCTACCTACAGGTATATAAAGCAATCACACACTTATATAGACCTACAAAAGATCAAGAACCATTAAATATCTGCAAAGAGGAACACAACTAAGTAAACACAGAGTATTGAAATTTTTCTAGAACTACCACTAATGCCCAATTACACAGCAATTCTAAAAAATCACACTGCCCGCCTCCCCTCCCCACCCCGGCCCTTCTGGGTTGACACAAAACAGAATTACTCTGAAACCGGTTGGCCTAAAAGTTCATGTTTTGCAGGAAATGGAGACCATTCTTACATCAACACCTGTAATACTTTATGAACCTTAGTATACCGAACCTGCTGGATCTTGTCAACCCCAGAAATTTAATTTATAAATATTGACATACACCATGCACGTAAATGTGTATTTATATATACATGTAATCTGCTGTATATGCTTGCCTGCATACATACATGCATGCATCATATATAGTTTCTTAGATATCGCTGGCCTCCCGTTGCCTTGTTTCGTGCTATTTCAAAGAACTTCTGCCTCATTTTCAATGCTGATCTTTCAAGTACCAAGTCTCCTTTGCTTCTTGTTTCCAGTGTTGTAAGCCCATACCTTTCAACCTTTCTTCACTGCTGATATCCTTATAACCTCAACCCATTTTGGTAGTACTGCTCTGCACTTCCTCCAGTATCTGGTTTAACGATACTTGGATATAGGTGTCCATCTGTGGCCACCACTGACTTGTACAACCCAAGCATTAAATCTTTGTCTCTGCTAACCCTCTGTGTCTTGGTTCTTGAAAGATTGCATAAAAGTGTCCAGATAAAAACAATTATATACACCAACTTCCCAACTGTTTTAACATATTGAGTTCATAGTGACCTTTGCAGGAATTTAGGTCAAAATTCATTGTTGTTAATAGCACTAGTAGCTTCAACCGTCAGCAGGAAAGCTAAACCTAAATGGTAACACACTGACAAGAAGATCAGACAGACATGGGCTCGATTCATTCTAGCCCCATAAGGTTGACTCAGCCTTCAACTCTATAGGGGCGACTGTAAAATGAGCAGTATACGAGAGATGGGCGCCTTGCAGGTTGCCATACAGTTAAATTCGACTCATTGTTTAACTTGTTGTCATCTGTTACTACTAGGCTACATCAAGTAATGTTACTGTGTACTTATCATTTTGAACCAATAAACAAGCATTGTTCTTATTATTACTATGATTATTAATATTATTACTACTAGATTAATCAGTGGGTAGGAAAGGACACAGATGCAGGAGCCGTTAATCTCAATAGTGCAACAGAAAGCAAGTTATAACCTAGTCAGACAGCTCCCTTAAAACTATAACGATCAGAGTAGGTCTATACTAAAAGTGACTGGGCAATCAAGGCAGCTCGTCATTAAAGTGTTAATCCCCAAACATCAATTTAACAACTACTGTTGTCACCAGGTAGTCATTCAGCAATGTCTTTTATTGATTTTTTACAACCTGTGACATTTCTGACCATGACCCGGATGAAAAAGTGTCTCTCAGCCTGGAACAGCTGTCAACTACCTCCAATCTATTGACGGACAGATGATCCAGAGCAACAGCCTTCCAAATGACCTATGGCTCACTAGCAGTTACACATGCTTCCTCTTCTTCTTTCCTCTCTTCCATCATGTGTGTGCCGACGATGAGGTTTTTACAAGATGGCTCCATTTCTTTCTGTCTCTGATAGTGTCCAGGGCCATTCTCATGTCCATGCCTCTTTCTGCAATATCTTGTCTCACGTTTTCCATCCATGTTTTTGTTTGTCTTCTTCGACTCCGTGTTCCCTACACATAACAATATAGTGTCCTTGCTGGTAATCATTTATCGTCCATTCTTACTACATGACCGAACCATGTCAGTCTTCTCTTTCTGATCTTGTCTATCAGAGTTTCGTCCTGCCCCAACTACTTCTGTGTTATCTCATTACGAATCAAGTATTTATTTACACATAGCATTATGCAAATGTTGGATTTATTACCATACTGTGTTTTGTAATAACCCAGTAAAAAAATATATTTCACAAAACAATAATGTTCAAATTGACTACATGTTGAGGCATGGTGGTGTAGGGGTATGTTCGGTGCCTTGCAGCCGGAGGGTTGCGGGTTCGAATCCACCTCAAGCCGCCGCGTAGGGACCCTGGGCAAGTCCTTAACTCGCAATTGCTCATGCGCATCGGCGTGAAACTCCGATTCAGTGTCCACGCTGTAGTCGGGAGTGCCTCTGAGTAGAAATCTTGAAGGGCGCTATATAAATATCTGAAATGAATGAATGAATGAATAAACCTGTAACAATATCCCACAGACAAGAAACAAATAGAAGAACAAGACAATGAACTGCTCCTTAAGGTAACCAAAACACGGCAGTCATGGGTATCAAGTCTAATGACATAATTTCCTAAGTCTCAGCATGTGCTAGCAGGTGGTCAGTCCTCTTCCTTAATGTCTGATCCTCTCATTGACATGTTACCACTGCATTCAATGGAAGCACATCCGAAATAGAAATTTTAAATATCTTCTGTCCTGGTGAGGATTCAAACTCTGACCTCAGGGTTGACAGTCCAGCATGCTAACCAAGTAACCAACAGACTATTGCAAATCCAAACAATTTTTAAGAGCTAAACAGTAATAAGCCTAGCTGTAATAATTAATACACGGATGTAACCAGCTGCTTTCTACATAGAAATAGTCTTAAATTACAGAATCTGTAGTTTTCTCATAACTTGTCCATTAAAGCATACGTTAATTCAACTCTGTTTACATACTGTCACGTTCCAGCAGTGGCACACAGAATGTAGATAGGACAGCTGAATAAAAATTACTTTTATGAATCAACAGCAATAATTCCCTTGCTGAATTCTAATCTCGCACTCTCTGGCCAAAGTCTTTTTGTTCTCTGTAAGTGTGTATGCATGTGCGTGTTTTATCTAATTCTGTCTGTTTATCAATGATTGGTCATCATGTGAATTGGGGCACAATATGTGGCAGCAGACAGTTGCATTTGTATTGTGTGTGTAAAGCATTCTAGAAGTAGCATTCTATACTGACAATGCTAGATAGAAATTGTCATCGTTACATTACATTTACATTCATTTGGCGAATCCAGAGCTACTTTATTTCACAAGCTAATGCTAATTACATAATACAATCTTCAGATAAGCAAGCAGGTGTTGTATGTGACCAACCCAACTGGCCCAATGACCAGATCAACTGATTAAGACAGGTAGAGGACACACACACACACACACACACACATTAAGACAAACAGTGCACAACACCATAGAAGAAGACTGCTGCTTAAGATGCTGGTCACAAACTGTTGTTGCAACAATAGCAATTATTACAAATACAGGAATTCTGCCTGGCTGGTTGGCTGACTGAATTAAAAAAATAATATCCTTCAGATTTGCATGTCTCATGAGCTAGTTTCTTTATCTTCAGCTTTCTATCAATGCCCAATAAGCTTAACAATTATTTGTTCCTTAACTCTCTGACAATCTTTTCACAAAGTGTTGTCCTTATTCTATGAATGCAAATAACCAGCAAATCTGGTTAACAGCAATAACAGGTTCGTAAAGCTGGTCACTTTGTAGCAGTGAATGCTCAATGCTGCACATTATATAACAACCCAAATTAAAGACTTATGTAACGCCGACAGATGACAATTCTTTCTCAGAAGCTCCACAACCGCCCTCGTGACTCACCTCAAGAAGCTTTGGCACACAGCTCAAGTTAGTAACAATAACAATAAGTCTTTTAAACTGGATCTGCTCTCTTATTCTGGGTGCCGAACTGCCGATGAATCCAGTTTCTCCCAAACTGGGTTAAGTGGTAATCGCAAACAAAACAATTTAAATCCTCGCCAACCCATAGACTTCTCGCCATACGTGCCTTGGCTAACAGACCCTTAACAACAACCTGCAGCTGGAAGTCTCAGGCCTACATACCTTGCAGAAGTTGTTCGAGCTTTCTCCGATCTACTCGAAATCTTTCCTCCCTGTAATCCGGATTCTGCGTCGATGCTAGACTATCGTCGTCCTCCTGACCGTCTACCATTTCCTCCTCCCCCATCTCGACTCCCTCTTCGACTAGTACTGATCCCAAACACTCCAAACTTTCGTCACCCATTGTCGGCCTAACCGATCTCGTCTATGGCACCGAGGGCTACGACGTAATCATCATTCACTCGACCGATTCACATTCGCACCTGGCGTATCACTCCGCACCGCCCCAACCGAGTTCCAATATTATATTCTACGCCTAGAGTATGCAGCAGTGGTGGCTTAAAGTTTTTTTAAATGAAAAACTCCACTTGAAGCTTGCATAACTTTAGCGTTATATAATTTCCTGGTAAAAGTGCATTTCAGCGTATTTTATTGATAGTGGTTTTATTACGCGTATGTTATTTAATTGATTTTATTGCTTATCTTTCTTTTCGCCTATTAGGTACCTTAATTACTCTCATATATCCATAGATGTCTGTTTTATTGTATTTTATGATATTTTTGACATTTGTGAGATTTTGCGTTATTTGTGATTTGCCACTCTATCTGATGTTCCCGCAGTGTGTTTGCAGGCGGTTCAATAGAGCACGTAGGCCTACTTACTTACTTACTTACTTAGTGCAGGTAGAGTTGAATTTTAGCGTAAATAATCTGGGATTATTATTACTGAATAGTCCCAGTAAATAATTATTACAATAATTTTCATGATAACTGTAATTAATCCAGCTTCTATTTAAGCAAGATTCTTTTCATCAATCCCACTTCTATTTAACCTAAAATTATTTTCATCAATCCCACTTCTATCTAGCAAGAATTCTTTTCGTCAACTTGTATTCGAGCAACGCTTAAACCCGTGCAATGGCGAGTTTTTTACGACGCTACGAGTCTGAAATCTTTGGCTAAACTACAAGCTTTTTCGTCAGTAGGCCTAGCCTAGGCCTACAGTCTCATTGAGGAAATGACTATTTTCATCAATCCAGCTTCCGTTTACGCAGACGCATAAGAGAAAAATAATAAGAATCGACTCGTTTATTTAAGTCATTTCCACTCGTCCTTTAGCATTATATATCAAATACGCTAAAATGCTCTTTTACCAATTTCCTTACTCGCCTAGTTGTGGTAGTCTGGTCCTAGTCTTCCTAGATTGATAGAGAATAAAATACAGCCCGTTAAAACAAAGTTTTTACTATATCCATCTAGTATCCTATAATGGGTCTTATGAAGCAGTTACCTCTACAAATATATAGTCCGCGTTCATTTTACGACATAGCACGTTTAATGAGGCAGCGCACCCGTCGTTGTTGCGGCCAATGGCAACGCTGGCCAATGGCAACGCTGCGTATCGGAAAAGGGATTCCCCGATTCGAAAAGTTGAGTCCCCGATTCTATAAGCTAGCCTTTTTTGGGGAGCTGAAATTTTTATAGAATGAAGTGTCTGCGAGGTCGAGTCTGTCTGCCAAGTTTCACGACGATTGAATGATTGTAAGTGATCGAATTAGTCGTCGCAAGATTTGACTTTTTAGCCTGTGGCTCAAGCAAGCAAGCAAGCAAGCAAGATTTCCGCAAGTTAAACTAGATGGATAATAAAAGGTACAGCCCGTAAAAACAAAGTTTTTTACTATATCCATCTAGTATCCATATAATGCGTCTTCTTCTAGCAGTTACCTTACAAATATTAGTCCGCGTTCATTTTACAACATAGCATGCGTTTAATGAGGCAGCGCACCCGTTTCTGTAACGGCCAATGGCAACGCTGGCCAATGGCAACGCTGCTTATCGGAAAAGGGGATTCCCCGATTAAAGAAAAGTTGAGTCCCCGATTCTATAAGCTAGCCTTTTTGGGGGAGCTGAAATTTTGATAGAATGAAGTGTCTGCGAGGTGGAGTCTATGGTGCCAAGTTTCATGACGATTGAATGATTGTAAGTGATCGAATTAGTCGTCGCAAGATTTGACCATTTTTAGCCTGTGGCTCAAGCAAGCAAACACTCAAGCAAGCAAGATTTCCGCACAGTTAAACTAGATGGATAATAAAAAGAACCAATAGTAAAAACAAAGTTTTTACTATATCCATCTAGTATCCTATAATCCGTCATATTAAGCAGTTACCTTCTACAAATATATAGTCCGCGTTCATTTTGACAACATAGCGTCCGTTTAATCAAGCACCGCACCCGTTTCTGTTGCAGCCATAGAGATGTATAATATATAAAATATATCACTAGAGCCCGCATCCGCCATTTTTTTTGATAGCTGTGACCCCGAGCCAGCTAACGAATATAACCATAACGGCCTTGACCCGGAGCCGTCTCAAAATGGCGACACGATCGAAAGTTAAATTGTGTAGTGTGTGAATTTGCGGCAACTTATTAAAGCTCGAAAACGAGGCCGCTGGAAATATTTAATCGATAAGCCAATTATTTTGTGTGTTGTACTTTTTGCAAGTGCGTAAGCTTTCAGCATGAAATTATGTATCGCACAAAGCTTGACTGCGTCACAATGAATTTCATAACCAATCAAAACGCGTCATTTCAATTTAAATTAACTGCCTTAGCTCTCGATAAGGTGTTATTATATCTATGGTTGTGGCTTCAAAAAATTAGCGAAGGGATATATACGATCGTGTTCAGAATCTAGCGATGACTAAAATAATATCTCATTGGTTGCAGCCAATGGCAACGCTGGCCAATCACAACGCTGCGTGTCCGGACAAGGGGATTCAACGATTCAAAAAGTTTGAGTCTCAGCAGATTCTATATGCTCAGCTAACTTTTTGGGGGAGCTGAAATTTTGATAGAATGAAGTGTGTGCGAGGGCGAGTCTGTCTGCCAAGTTTCACGACGATTGAATGATTGTAAGTACTCTAAGAACTAGTCGTCGTTTATTTAAAAGATTTGACTTTTTAGCCTGTGGTTCAAGCAAGCAATCAAGCAAGATTGCAAGATTGCAAGCAAGCAAGATTCCCGCAAGTTAAACTAGATGGATAAAAAAGATTATGCGATGATTAAGTCGTTTATAGGTTGGCAATTCAAAAGCGAAAATGCATAGCTACGGAAATTGGAAGACTTTGTGTTTGTTGTTCAGTTATACCATTGTTAGTTTAAGCTGTTGTTGTTCTATTATTATTTAAGCACTTTAGTTTCAAGCAATAGTTTTCTTAAGCGAATGGGTTTAGTAGTAATATTTTATTCGGTAGATGGTAGATAATTGTTTTCTTATTCTGTAGGTGGCGTTAGTGAGTGGCCGTTAAGTAAGCAGACAGTATGGCGGCGGCGGTCGTGTGATGCGGCAGTTTCATGTTGTGTGGGAGTTTTTCATATATAAAAATTCCAATTGGAATTGGAGCTGAAAGAAATAAAGAGTGGAGTTGTGTTACAGAGAACTTTGACATAAACTGTTATCCATGTAAGTGTTATTCTTTAGATGTTTTCTTATAAGGTAACCAGAGACGTAGATTGTTGACGATGTTAGGCCGGTTGCTGCAATTGCGTATCATCTGACGTTATGCTCATCCAATAGGAGATTGAAGTAATTAACTAATTAAAAGAAAAATCGTGTACGAGAGACCCCAGAAGAGTCAACCATGTGGAACGATGGTGTAAAAATAGTTCAATCTTCCTTATGTCATTACCCACACGTCGAGTTAGAAATACGTTGCTGATAGCCTGTGTGGTTATTTTGTATTTCCTTAGCAAATGCGTAATATTACTCAGTCGCATGGTGTATGTGTTTCACCAATTTCGTCTGACTCGTGTCACAGACCCAGATTTGCGCAAATTGCAGTCCTGGAGTTAAGAATTCCCTTAAAAGAATTGCTTCTGATACACCAAAGTATGGCTCTTCAACTTTGCTTTAATCTATAGAAGATCCATTTCAGAATCAGAGTGATGACTAATACAAATATTATGCATTGACCAACTACACTTCTTAAATCAGACCTTGTTTCCCACACACTACTATTCAACAATTCAACAAAGTTCTGAGTCTCAGCAGAAATTGAAATTTTCAACTTGATTCGGTCAGCTGATATGATGTCCAAATGGCCAAACCATTGGAGTGTTTGCTAGAGATGACTTTGTTGATCAGAGCTCTTTGGATACCGAAGAAATAATATATATTATCACTTCTAATTTTCTGCATTTTTAAATCTCTAATTTTCAAGTCGTTCTGGGTGACTGAGTTCCAAGTTCTCACGGGTGAAGTGCAGGCTATAACCGCTTTTCCAGGAGGCAAAGAACGCTGCTTGGTTATATAGACTCATGGCCAGTTAGTTTAAGTCCGGGCCTTGACAGCTCCTGTCTATATCCTGCATATTGTAATAGGGCCTGGTAGGGAAAGTATGCTGGTTAAAATGAGAGGACATCTGATCTAGCTGTATAGTGTATACATATAAAATACACACTAGTAATATACTATTGTATTATAGTAAAGAAAATGTTATCAACTTCCTACAACAGTTACTACACTAATCAATTCTACAGCACAGGGTTCACTATCCTGTACTACAATGTCTGCCTTATTCACATACATACACTTGACCATGCACACATGTACACACACACACGCACACACACACCCACCAACACACACACACCCAACACACACACGCGCACGCACACAAGGAACATTCCACCGTGACCATTCCACATCTAGTCTCATTGCTATTTATCATTTATTCGTATTTTCGACTTAATTCAGTATCGTTCATGTTTGGCTACATATTCATTCCCCAGAATAACTAGTTGCCAGCTTTTACAGTTCTAAATCATGTATGAAGAAAGCAGATTTGATTTGATTTTTCAGTAATGTGGTGTCATTGTGATCAGTACTGCCTCACTAATTATCCTAGATGTTATCTGGGGCATCTAAAGGTTTAAATCCTGGTGAGTCAGATAAAAACTGACATTGTTTTCCTTATTACTGACAATGCTAGTATGTGCAGTTCATGACCTAGTTCCTACATTTGTTGTCATTACATCAAAGAACCTAATGCTCATTAGAAATTTGGTGCTTGATGATTTAGGCCAGGGTGTCAAAGAGCTGGCCTGTGGACCATTTCTGACCCACCGACGATGTTTTTCTGGCCTGTGGAGCCTTGCCTAAAGGCTACACAATTTGAGAATAAAAGTTCTAATTTGTCATTTTTAAGGCTTAATGTGTTTTATGTGAAGTTCGTGACTGATAATGAAGATCAAAATTAAGATTAAGATTTTTAAAGCCTAATTTGACTGTTTGTATGCTAAAAAAGCACCGTTTAAGATTTCGTTTTGCAAAAATTTTATGTGGATGGGATAACCGAGCCCCTCCCACATCCCTACCCCCATTTTGCTCAGGCACTTTCGGCACCCTGGCCAGCCACTTGCTGGAAAATATTGCCACTGACCCGCCATTAAAAAAGGTTTGACTTAGGCTAAGGTTTAATGTTCAATTTTTATTGGGTACAGTTTTGCTCTCTTTTGATCTTTCTTTTTTGCATCAGTTAAACTTGTCATGATAAAGATGTGAGGTTACGTCAACAATCGTCCAAATTTATGAATTGCTTTGTATTGTATTCAAACATTGTATTCAAACATTTAGAAAAGCGCCTCTCATAGGGTGAACCATTCAGAGGCGCTCCCAGTAGGCAAGGCCACAAGAAAAGAAAAAGAGTTTGAGAAAGCAAAGGTGGAAGAGAGGTTACTAGCTAGAATGTGAGTAGCGAGTAGATGGACTACAGCGCATTCCAAAGAGAGGACCAATTGAGTTAAATGAACGGGACTGGGCCATAGCTGTTCCAGTATGAGGAACTAAAAGGTCAAGCCTGTTCGATGAGGGTAGTGGTTGATGGGAGGAGGCTGAAAGAGGCCGGAGTAATACATCAGCTAAATATTTTAGGGGCAAGACCCCTTTGTGCCTTGAAGACTAAAATGAGGATTTTGAATTTAATGCGAGCAGAGAGAGGAAGCCAGTGCAGTTGTTCAAACATGAAGGCAGAAATGTGAGAGTACCGTGGTAGGTGTGCTATTAATCTGGCGGTATGTAACGTAGTGATGTCAAACATCACTTCCAGAAAATCCTTGGCACCTGATCAGCAAGATCCTGTGATCTGTTGTACGTAAATCAGTAGGTTCTGTCTTAAAAATTGGAAATGCAGAGTGTGAATGCATAGGAGAAACCATTGATTTATGCTGTGTGTAGTTCAATAATGGCACTACAGAACTTTCCAAAGTAGAGTATAGTTTTTGTGCCGCAAATTCTACTTTATTTCTTGTATTTATTTTTTGTTTAAAGCACTTAAATATTTATTTAATTATTCTATTTATGTAAAGCACTTATTTCTTGTGCAGTCAGGAAAGCTGAATGTGAAATGCAGATGTACTCTCTAGAGGCCAAAACATAGTCATGCAATTGCCGGAGTAAAGTAATTAGTCTTAACTAGTGATTTAGCCCTTTAATGACAAGCTGCATTGGTTTCCCATACGTTCTAGTACACGCTCATCTTTAAAGCATTAAATGATGGTAGCAAGTGGGCAAATCTGGTCTCTTTAAAACCATTCTCGTAGTTACTTTTAATGCAGGGTTAAACGTTTCCATGTCAGAAGACACAAACTGTCTAGGGGTGTTGTTCAGTTAGCAAAGTATTAAGATATGATGGAAGTCTTGTCAATCAATTCAGTCAATCAAGAGAAACTTGATACAGGACCCCTTCAAAATATAAAAGGTGCTCCCTGCCCAACCATGGCTGAAAAGAATAAGTGTAGTGTTGGCCTTAATGGTGAGCCATGCAAAAGAAAAGTTTAAAAAAATTTGCCATGCAGTAGGAAGCTAGTACAGTTCACAAATGCTCTGATGAAAAAGAAGAACATGCAACAACCATAAGAAAGAGAGGTTTTAATAACATGGAGATGTTGTAGGATAAAAAAGGAATATATCGTAAAACACTGCATTTGCATAGTTTGTTCTAGAACCAACCAGTGCACAGGCAACTGCTTTAGCCATGTCATCATGAAAAGAATGCCTGATGGGACAAAATGCCCTAATGGGTTGGAAACAAGACCTGCAAATTGAAGATAATATGTGTGAAATCACAGTGATTGACCTTCAGTGGTGACAACTTGCATTTTAATAATTCTCTGCCAACAGGCTTTGATGCCTGCAAGGTCAACCGAGTCATGTGAAGAGAAAGGCTGCCTAGGCTGTTGGGTTGTAAACAGAACTCCCTCTGACTTATGTTGGTTGATTGCAAGATGATTAAAGCAGCAAAAATGTGAAGAGAAGGCAAACAGACCTTTAGTTTACTTTTTGTTGAAGCATCTGTAGCAGAGAATTTTTTACGATTGGTTTGACCGTGATGTAAGGTCACTGAAATGACAAATGCAATATATTTGATGAATATATATACATATACAGCAGTGCATATGTATAGTTGTTTACCCTGATAAGCAAGACTGTGCAAGCTCTTGTATGCAGAAGACCTCCCTGCTGTAGGCTTTGTGATGAAATGCTTTTTGTCAGGCAGGGCTGTCATGCTTCTTGATAACTGTGATTGGTGGCTTCATTTTATATGGATCGTCGTAGGCTGTGTCAGTGAACTTTTGTATTCGCAAGGAGGAGGCGTTGTATCACCTGTGACCTCTAGGCTTATTTTATTGCAGACAGGTGTACTGATATTATTTAACTTGATGTGGAATACTGCACTCACAAACAACAACTGAAACGACTAAAAATTTACAGGTAGAATAATGTATTACTGCCATTCTGCTTTCTTTCACATGACTTACAACTATTGTATTTATAATCTCAGTACTTTAATAAACAGTTTTGCTGTGATAATAGTGGATGGATGGTTTTAGTTATGTTGATGTACAGTAGAATTATGAATCTACTGACATTGTTAGTAACTTTTAAGGGTGAGTTACCCGATCACTAAGCTAAAACTCTGCTTTGTTTTTATTCTTTCAGAAGCAATCGATCTCTTTCTTAGCTTCTTCTCTGCACATTTACCAGTCATAATCTGACAACAGAAATGGCTGGGATTGTGAAGAAGAAGCCACCAGTCGACTCGTCATCTACTGGTCAAGCTAATAACCCTAAGCACATAGTTGCGCCAAGACAGAGGGGAATTCCCACACGGGTCTACAAAGATGGCGATCGACGACTCGATGGTAATCGAAACCTGAGGCCGACTTCACGAATCCAGCTGTCAAGCAGCGAATCTTTAGAAAATAAGGACCACAATTCAAATGCCAAATTGGACAATGCAGACGCCAAGACTGGGTCTGTATCGCGGAGATCTGCGGGTAGTCTTTCTAGTCCGAGTGTTTCTGCTCATAAGACGAACTCTGTGAAATTGATTGCAGAATGTGATAACCGATCTCAAGTGATTTCCTGTGGGTCGACATTTGTCAGTGACCAGGATGTAAGCAAACCAGTTAACCGAGTCAAGGCATCTCTTCTATCCACATACAATCCGGCAAAACTGCGACCTGTTGCAAAACCGAGCATTGACCAGTCATCTCCCGTCCACACTGCGCATGTCACTGAGTCTTCTCACAATTCCTTGAAGAGCCCAAAGCGGTTTACAGGAAGCAGAAACTGCTTCAATAAAAACAAAAACAAAGTTTCGTCCAGTGAGGAAACATGTGCACTGAAATCAGCTGAAGAATTACTGTGTTTAAATGGAGCTTCGGGTAAAGAAATTTCTGTTTCTGCAGACCACATTGCAGTTAGAGATGAGCATAGCAAAAGCATGACTGTAGGACTACTTAATGCAAATGAAGTTTTTGTGAGTGATTCATCTGTGATCTCAGAACCAGCTGTCACTGGATCGTGTTTAAAAGAAATCTCACCTGAGAAAGCAAATGAAAGATCCTTAGAACGAGCCGCCGAAACTAAACGGCTCGTCAGAGGCCGTCCTGGAACCGAAAATCATGGTAATCGATCAAATCTGCGACCTCAGAGTTCAGGAGGGCTGACCACTTTGAGGAAAAATCAGAAGTTTCGACAGTCGGCTTCAAATGAGAGGACAGCCACAAGCATGCCACAAAACACAAATAGCCAGCCAGCATCTGATGTTGGGGGTGTGAATTCCTCAGAAATGGAACAAGAAGGCAACAAAAGACGGAAAGGCAGTGGAGGTAGTGGAATTAAAGTTTCATCGTTGAAGGAAACGAGTGGAAAATTCGAAGGGCCCAACAGCCCCAAGTTCCATGGTGTTGTAAGAAATCAAAATGCTGTTGCTTTTGGTGCTGCTACTAAACCAGACAAAGGCTTAAAGAATCATGTGAACATGGCAGTTTCTGGTCTGTACAGAAACACGGCTGTTCCATCCAGAAAAGCTGAGGTGCGAGGCAGAGATACCAGCGCAAAACCCCCATCAGTACCGAAGATTCTAGTTTCACATGAACCTCAAGATTTAGAAACGGTTCCAGTGAGCAGTCAGCTAGCGTCCTCTATCAGTCAGCAGAAGAATGAAGTCACTGCCTGCAAGACTTCTCTGGTGTCTTGTTCAGTGGCAGAGGTTCCTCCAGTTAATGACGTACACCCATCTGACAACAGGCAGGCCCAGCCTATGGTGCAAACTATGAATGGTGATACAGATGAAGATTCAAGCAGGTAATCATTGTGTTTCAATAAGGATAGTTGTAACATACACTGAAGACTCTTTTATGACACTCATTCTAATGTAATGCAGCCAAGGCATGGATCCTAAATTTAAATTAAAAGTGAAACAAAAGTTTAGTTCCTGAATGAGATTTAGTGGGTCAATCCATGTCAAATCGACAAGTAAAATAGCAATTTGCCACCACAGCCCTTTAGATTTTTCTAAAAAATTTTTTACATAAACTACCAGGTGCAAAATTAGGAATAACACTGAAAATTTGAGCAGTATATCTCATAATTTGACCAAGATATTAATTTTTTAAGTTAATAAGCAAACAAGTAAAAATAAGTCAATTTTACAAGGCACATGGGCAATTATAAAATCCATATGCATACCAGCAAATCAGCTGTGAATCAAGTCACAAAATACTCTTAACAGCAACTCGTGATGCTGTAAAATTGGTCAACTTCCAAAAATGATTTATGAGGAAAGGAGCAGAACACCATCCTGAATTTTTCACCAATGACAGTTCCTGGTGTCTGCATCATATGGACAAATTTTCATGAATGTCATTGACTATACATTTTCACTTTCTGGGTAAGCCATAAACCCCACTTTGACAGTCATGGCAATGAAAATGTCCTTGGAAGCACTGACATAATGAAACTAGGTACTAATTAATATCTCGATCAGATTTTGAGATATTCTGCTCAAATTTTCACTGTTATTCCTAAATTTGAATGTAATTTATGTGTAAAATTTTCAGAAGAATCCAAAGGGTGTGGTGTACACCTGGTTTATTTAACATGGAATGACCATGATGGTACATAGGTAAAATGCAAACTTCCTGTTTTTCTGCAAAATCCCAAGATCCTAGAAATGGGGCCAGTTCTTAGCAGGACTTGTAATTTATCCCAGCTTATGCTGGTACCAAATCATACTGCTTAGGAACATACAAGAGTGAATGAAAAAGGGCCCACAAAGCCATGATCAAGATGTAATGTTCACACTTCGTCTACCACAATTCGTCTAACGACATTTCGTCTACTAGTGTATCTGTATCCATTACGGCTAATCAACAGAGGCCGCTTTCTTATAGTTTCGCTAAAACGTGCTATATATTCTCAGGAATCCAGCTTCTAATTACTGACAAGATTATTTTCATCAATCAGCTTGTATTGAATGGAAACTTATTTTCATCCATGCATCCAGGTTGATTTCCAGCTTCTATTTACGGAAAAATAATTTATATCAATCCTGCTTCTATTTCAACACAGGAATGCTTTCATCAATCCCACTTCCATTTCGGGAAACTGTTTTTTTCATCAATCCAGCTTCGATTTTAAAGTGACAATATCAAATAACTTTGTAGACGAAATGTCGCTCGACGAAGTGTCGTAGACGAAATGTCGTTCGACGAGTTGTCGTGACACCATGATCAAGATGTAATGTTCTTTATTGTGTCATGCATTGATAAGGAACTTCATCACATTGTTTGATCACATGTAAATGTAAAGACAATGGACTTTTAATTATGTATATCTAAGGCTTTGTGAGTATGCAAACCAAAGATGTGATTGATCTATATACAGTAAACAGTTTCCTCAGTTGGTTGCTGCTGTGCATTTTGCCTGATGCTGTGGCTATGGTGTCAAATTGCTGACTGTACTGTATAACATTGACATTTGTGTACCAGAAACTACAGTGCAAAACACTTAAGATGAAATGGATAGTACAAAATGTTGCTTAGTACGAAATAAACGCTTGGTCCATTCCAACGTCAATGCATTTTAACGTTAAAATATTACATAAGATGAAACCAATCAGACAAAAATATTGGTTATTACGAAACAACCTTCAGTCCCATGAATGCAAGTCAATGCATAGTCTTTCAGATATGACGAAATGTTGAATGATAGAGATTTTGGCTTTGCGCTTTGTATGCGCATTGCACCTATTATAGTTTGACATCATCAGTCTTTAATAGAATGTCACTACTCGAGTATAAATGAGACAGTGTACTTGCTGATATTGAGACAGTGTACTTGTTGATAATTAATTGGATAATTGATGGTAAGAAACTCTCATAACCAAAGACCAATAATATCATAGGACTTAAAAGTAATCATTAAATGTTGTGTGACAAGTTGAAGCGCATATATGTACTACAATCCAAACTATCGCCTGTCACATGTAATATTGCAAAAATTTATTCTATTTAAAATTCTTGCCAACAGCTTTTAAATGGAATATTAAACTTAACTTAACGGTGTAATATTTTGATACCCTGTCTTTTTTCGTAACCAATTTGAACTGTAATCCTGATTTGCACCGTAATCTTGTCGAGTTATCAACCTACTATGTATGATACCAAACTTGACTCATAGACTCACTGACTGACTGACTGATTATCAGACTGACTCATTGACCAACTACCTGAATATTGACTGTTTGACTGACTGCTAAGGATTCAGGTAGCTAAGTGGCTTATAAGTTATAAGGTTGGACTGGGATTATTGGTCACCTTCCACTGATAATACGGTCTCAATGTCTAAGGACCAGGATAATTAACAGTCACCGCAACACAGACATACCCTTGTACAAGACCCTGTACTGGTTCTGTGCCTGTTGCTCTGCCTCAGGCCCAGGGATCCCCAGTTAATGCAATATTGCAATTTCAGTCAAATGGCCTCTAGGTCATTTGCCATAGATGATGGACCAATGCCAAATGTCATGAGGCCATTCAGAAGGCAGTGATACAGGCTTTCGTATCAAATTCATGCAGCCTGACTATTATATATGGGGAATCTGAATTCAGACATAGTAGGCCCTATTCGCGATGCAATCGCGCAAAAATTCGCGCAACGGCGCAGCAATTTTCAAAATACCAGAATAAATCGCTGTTTTCTTCATCTGATTCAAGTGGCCGATGCGTAGTAAATTCAACATAGGTCGATGATAATTGCCACGGAATGGGACTATATTATTGAAGTTATAGAGGAATTAGTAGTTAAGGATGTTTCTGTTTTTAATGACTCGTAGTCTCAAAAATTCTAAAAATGCAAAATTCGTTAGAATGTGCCAAAAACAGTCACGCAACAGTGACCCTTCGCATAGTGCCAATATGTGTCGGCTCGTTATCGAGGAATTCATAGAGTTACATACGAAGATGAAGGGCAACCATCCTGGTGAGGCGTCAGTCAGTGTCAAATTCATCAATAATTTTTAGGAAGCCTGACTATTATAGCCTACTTTTTATGCGCGCAAAATTAGCGTTTTTGCCGCGCAAATTTTTCAATTTCTTGGCGCAAATTTCTGTAGGGCCTACATAATGATACCAAGCAATGGCCCGTAGAGTCTGAGCAGAAATGATTGGTTCATAGCATGCTGGCGGTGTGTCCAAATGCTATATTTCAGCAACATCCTTGTCTGAAACTGCTTTCGCGCCATTTGGGCAGCAGAGTTCTCTTCCTCATCTAGAAAATACTACCAGAAAAGAGCTTCAGGCATGTTGAGAAATCAGAAGAATTTTTTTCAGAACTGAAGAAAAAAATACAGTCTGAGCTTTGAACTGCGCTAATAAGTGTTTCTTTTCTCAGTAAAGAGACTTTAAAACTTGGTCGTGTGTTGTCAACAAGCTCTGCCATTAATGTTAGTTTGGCAGACACGAGTTGTGACAATGTACTGAACCCTGGCGTGCCAGAATGACTCACGCTTTTTGCTTTAGAATTGGTCCTCAGTAAGTTTAGGCCAAATTTCGCACAATTTAAATCTATACATTCTTGAACAAAGTACACTGTTTAGAATTATTTTTTTCTGCTGTGTACAGTGAAGTTTAAGATCTCTGGACTCCTGTTCATTTATATTGTGCTATGGAATTATTTTTGTAAGTGCATGCAATTTTTGCAATAATATGCATTCCGAAATGAACCTGCTTGCAACTTTTATTTTAGATCGTTTTTAGTCTCAATCTTGAGGATGAACTTTTAAAACTTCTAGTCTCAATTCTGGAGCTGTTATTCATTATGTGAGATATTTATACCATAAATCTAGGTGTATATATTTTATGTGGATCATGAATAACATTCCTTCTGAGTCAGTCTGAAGAATGTTGACTGTTATATGTGTGCATGAATGTACCTATGGGGAGCAATGGACTTGACAAATGACAGAGGATAATGGAGCTCATATATTCGTACCCATCGCCGCCAAATGGCTGGCATCAGGAACTGATGATGATGTACCTATTAATGTAACATACCCTCTGAGCATCTATATTCATGAAGCCTTTAATGACTTCTTTAAAGCACCGGTCTAGCTACAGATCAAGAACATACTTACAGTATTGATTATCGTATTGGTGTGGATAGTGATTTGTCCATTTGTTAATTGCAAATAAGGTGACTGAAGGGATAGGATTGTCTGGCCAGACCTGCTTGCCTTCTTCTAATTCCTCTAGTTCCGTTGGTCTGAGTTGGCCCTTTCCATTGTTCAATATTCACCACCTTGCTCCAGTGATAAGCCAGAGAAAAGCTTTGGCAAAGGAGCCCTATGTGTAGGTGTTGTAACTATTCCTGATGCACACGGTGAACAAAAACAGGTTACTCACTGTTCCATTCAAATGCCAACCGGTATACACAAACATCTATGGTAAATGAGCTCGAACTATACCTACATATTTGTCCGTATACCGTATCTCTCCATGTATATACTAGTATGTGTATTATGTATGTAGGATACCTACTTCTCATACAAATATATTAATGTATTCATCATACAGATAGGATCTCTCCTGTGCATATGTGTGACTTTCAGCAGCTAGTGTTGAGCAATTTGAGAAGTCATGTGTCTGTCAACTGACCTAGGGGCACAAAACTGTTCAGAGCCTGCTGCCTCTGTTAAGGGCTGCATACCAACCGGGCAGAATGTGTGACGAATGCTAGCACACTGGGTGTTGCTATCGTAGAGCAGCCAATGGCCTTCACTCATTTGGCTAACTGTACTTGGTTGATGTGTTGACGTGTGACTCGTAGGGAAATATTGTTTATTGTAGGATATTCAAGTGACGAGCAGACAGTTAGAAACTTTCCTGTAAAATGAGTTTAGGGTGTATAAATTCAAACGGCATACTAAATGTGGATTTACTATACATATTCTGGATGCTTATCGAACATACATATCCTGGCGTTTGAGCAGTGATACTTGACCTAGATGTTTATCAAAGATGCTAATTGTAGCAGATGTTTAACCAGACTGCTACTCTTGTTAGTAATTACCAGGGGTTTGCAGCACTGAAATACTGTATGGTGGTTGCAGAGGACTTAAAACTCGTAAATTGGATATCCGTCTCGAAATGACGTGTCATTAAGTGTTGTGAAGGCAGTGGGTATACAGTTCAACCTACTGTCTTTTGAAAAATGGGAGAATGGTAGTTACAGAGAAAACAGTTACAGCTCCATTCAATGACTGTCGCCTTCGGTTTAGTGGTCATGTGTCTTGATGATGTGGTTATGGCATTCTACAGGCGTCTTTTCCGCAGTCGACCGCATGCTGCCGATACGGATGAGCGCCCCACGATGGGCGGTTACGTGGAGATGGAAGATGTACAGTCGAAACCCTGGAATTATCATCGCATGGACTCAGACGATAGAAAGCAATCTTCCGAATCAGAGAACATTGTTGTGATGGATGGAGAGACGTATGAGCAGATGAAGGATGAGTTTAATGCACTTAAGGCGACCGTACTTCGACTGCAACATGTTCTGATTGAAGTAAGTGCTGTTTATTCTTGCACTGATTATGTAAATGCTATAACGGAGTCATATTTTAGGTATTTCTCTTCTGACTTTGAGGTTGATCTCAAGGTGGAAGAATGTGATACGGCATTTAATATGCCAACCACTGACCTAGAAAATTAGGGAATATTACCATGGCAGCTAGGAGCACGGTTTTCTTCATTACTCCTGTAAGTCAAAAACCGAAGCCATAAAACATGCCTATACTCATCAGACTATTGGATATCATCCCAAAACTATGAAGAAAACCGTGCTCCTAGCTGCCATGGTAATATTCCCTAATTTTCTAGGTCAGTTGTTGGCATATTCGTTGGTACAGAAGGCTGGCACTATGCTTGTCTTATGACTGAGCAGCTGGAGTTTAAAACCTGAGGCAAACTGCTAGCATGTAATTATTTCCTTCTCAGCAAGCAGTGCTCATTGTTTGGTAAAGATATGAACCAGAAAATGAAGAGCCTGAGGCTCACCACGAATGAAGGATGTTAGAGTTCATGCCTTGTTAGCCTAGAGGAGTGTTCTCCCATACATGTGCTTGCTTAAGAGTTCAAGGGATATGTTTAGGTATGTACTATGTATATATTATTTAGTTGTGGAACTATTTTGGTTCATACAGCATATTGTTCAGCAATATAATTGAGTCACCTTTATGCTCTGGTTAACAACAGTCCAGTGCACTGTTTTGCATGGATGTTGGCAGAACTGCAATTGCAGCCCAGCACTTCACAGGTGAGAGATAGTGGAATTGCCTCCAGTAGAAAGGTTTGCTGTGGAATAAGTATGGATTCCCTGGCGAATAAGGAGTCACGGACCCACAGCAGCGCTTTCATCAAGGTGCAGGGCGAGTAGTAGCATCGTCCCTGACAAATAACCAGACACCCAAAGACAAGAGCATGATATGGGGAGTACAGGCTGTCATTAACCCCACTGCCAAGAGGATGATTCCAAGAGAAAATTTGAGCTATGGGAGATATTTCAGACGTCAAATCTGGCAAAACTGATATTTTAATGTATATTTGATGTCTGCATTGAACTGGCTCTACACCAAGTGATCCTGGCATGTGGCTGGGAATTTCTTTCTGCCTGTCTATAATTGTTAATGGTATTGCCACAAGCAGGGATTGTAGATGAGAACTCTATGGTACCAGTCTCTGATACTACACTTCTTTGGGAAGTTGTTGATGCTCCAGAAGGCGAGGACCACCAGAGCCTGTTGGCCGCCATGAGCAATCCTCTGAGGGATTGGAGAAGATCACTTGCTCAACCTGGGACTACTTGGACTCGAGTCATAGACACGGATCTTGCAGAGCTGAATATTGGCTAAGATTTATACAGCATGGAGGAAGGCCCAGGACAGAACGGTGTCACATCACATTGTGCAGACAGCTATGCTCAGCTGGAGTGTGCCACCAGAAAGAGACTAACGAGGTTGCATCTAAGCGAGTACCTCTTAAAATGATGGAGCAAAACTGCATGACTGAATGACCTTCATAGATCCCATTATCGGTTTAAAACATCAGTTAAAGGCCATGTGGATGCATATTTACTTAGCTCATTTACATAGCATAAATCTCTCAATGTCTATCCAACAGATATGCAGTCGTGTGACTTGAGATAAGCTACAAGTGTTTTTGCTCTTTTTCATAGCAACAGTAGGAAGAGTTCCAAGAAGGTGGACCAATGCACAAGAAAGCCTGGTGTGCTTGGACATCAGTATTCAAGTTCCCTGGGGCTGTAACATGATGCTGTCACCATACAACTGGCTCAGGACGAGCTCCCTATGGCGTTGTTGTAGCGTAGACTTCAGTGTGACATTTTTTGTCCACATGTCTGAATGTGTAAATTCACGTGGCTTATTAAACTTGAGCATGTGTCTTTTGTTAGGGTGATACAGTGGAATCACAAATTGGTGATAATAACTTGAAGTCGACCATCAAAGCCCACTGTTACGATGGAGGAGATGAAGCAACACCAACTGATGGACATATTCAGTTGACCCACGTATGCCAGGTATGGGATCTTAGGAGGATTTGATAACTTGATAACATTGCTTCTCTGTTGCTCCTTGTTTCATCTCTCTGAAAGGAGGTGGAGGGGAAGAAACTGGGAGATAGGACCTCAGCAGTTTCTGTAATTTGTTTTTATTGGTTAAATAATCTAACGATTAATTTTTTAATTTCATCACTTCTCAGTAACTTATTTCATTGAAAATTTCTAACAACAATACATTTTAATTTTTTGAATTTGTAAAAATTTCTTATTTAATTCTTTTTAACTTATTCATTCATTCATTTTTCTTGAACTTATTCTAACATCAACATAGAAGTGATTAAAAAAATTCACAATCGTTGGATAATTATTCTGTGTCCTTGCTTCAGTATTCACAAATTTATGCTAATGTTGTTTCTGGTAGCTGTAGATTATTATAAATTATAATTAATGCGGTTGTATTCATTAGGAAAACATTCGTCTGCAAAGCAAAGTTGATGAGCTGGAGAAATTACTTCAGGAACAGGAACGGATGATTAGCATTCTGAAGCAGAAGTCGGTGAGAGACAAATCGCTAATGAAACTTTGTCAATTGCTTCAAGCACAGGTGCACTCCAGAAGCCTTTACCATCACTTGCTGCTCTACATTTTGTTACCAAAGTATATAACTTTCTCGAAAATAACTGGTATTGAATTCCATTGACTGGAAAAAGCAGCCTGGCAGCAACTGCTTAGTGCAAATTATTGTTAGCAAAATAAATATTTGGGAAAAATGAAGTCAATAGATGCAAAGAACATTACCTCAAGTAGGGAATGCTGCATTTGCTCAAGGCCTGGAACCTTGCCAAAATCTTGCAAATAATTTACTCTCTGCTCACTTTGTCATTGCACAGTATGATGACTGTGTTATTTTGTGTACCAGTATATACTAAAGCAATTACAACCAAGGATGTGAACAAAATTTCTACCATGAAGTGCCTTACTGTGATGTATCTGTTGTGGCCTATAAGTTCCGTGTTGTATCGGGTTAACACAGTAACATTCAGCAAATCCTGTAAACTAATTACACATGAATATATGAACTCGTACATTCTGCTACATGCTCAACACACCCTGATGGGTTACACAAAGGTTATTATTGTCTTCTCTGCATGTTGTGAAAAGTGTTCATTGAAGGATAGAAGCACAATGCAAATCCTGTTATGAACTGGCCTAGATACACACAGATAGCCACCAATTAACAATTTATCGCATGCATGTTAAACAATCTCTCCATTTTCTTGTTCTCGTGTGTAGCATTTTCTAACAATTCAAAACTATGCTTCAGTTTTATCCTCTGTTAAGCTGTTGTTGTGATACTGCGGATGGATGTGTGTTTTTATCTCTGAGGTACTAACTGCATTGGCCTTCCTTTTTTGCAATGATTTCAGCAAGTGTTTGCAGTGTTAGTTTTGTCTTGTCTTGATGATTTGTTCATCTCTGCCTGCATTTTTAATTATCTTAGCCAGTTGTTGTGCTAATTGTTTGTTTTCAGGCTCCATTTGACATTAGGATGTTGCCAGGAATTGAAAGTGCAACGTCAGAGGCTGAGTGTGTTTCTCTTAATTATGTTAGATATTTTACAACTTGCAAAAAAATGGCTTGATGATATGGATTTGGAATAATAATAATGTGGTAGTATTTTGCAATTTAATCTTACTATTACAAATTGAGCTAAACAATCCTTATAGAGGTTTTGCTGTATTCAAATATGTTTCCTCCAGGGGTAATTTTTTTAAATTGTTTGTTGAGTAATATTTTTTACCGGTTTCACTTTCCAACATTGGTTCTCTTCCCATATTGATAAAAAAAGTATTGATTGTTTAAGTTCACTTAGTTTGTTTTTTCTTTATTTATTGATTATGGCTTTTAGTATGTGTGTGCATATGCATGTGCCTGTGTAATAATAATAATAATAATAATATTTTCTTTAATTAAGCGCCTGACAAACGCACTGCTCTGTACATTTACATGTTATGCAATTGAAACAATCTTAACTACTAACAGAACAGACAGCCTGCAATACACGGCGCTAATAGCAGCCTACAAAGCATGTCCGCCCTACGGGGCTCGAACTCGGTACCTCTCGCTCTCTACACCAGAAGTTATCCAATGCGCTATCGGGCCCCCGTGTGTGTCCATTGTCCACACCTAACCCCGTGTGTGTGCCGCTTTTTACACTTAGTTGTTAATGTTTCTTCTGCACAGTGGATTTTGTTGCCTTTAATTTTATGGTGTTTTTTTTTGTTTTTCCACTTTCACTTGTTAGTTTATGTATTCTTTATTGTTTTCATTGTCTGCTAAAAGACTGCATTTGTGTCACAAATCTTGGTTTTGGGATGGTCACTGTTGAGGTTTATTATAAATACCTTCTGGCAGCAATATGACATTGACTTTCAGCTTAACATAGTCCTGAGAAATGAGAAGTTGTCTCTTGTTAAAGTGTGAATTTCCGTTTAAATGCTTTGAAACTGGTATGCATGCTGTATGCTACTTAACTATTGCTTAAAAAGACTCCTTGTGCTTTCTGAACTCCTGGTCTTTGTGTTGAGTCATGATGCTGGATTCTTACGGGTTCCCATGCACTGGATTTTTCATGGGTTTCCATGCATTTTGTTATATGGTGTGAACCAACAGTCTGTCTTTGTCAGTCTTTCTTTTTTTCCTGTGCTCAGATTGTTTCTTTTCCACCAAGACTTCTTTTATGAGATTCCTAGGCTTTCCAACTCGTGAGAAGCCAATAGGTATGGTTTTATTGCTGTAGCCTCAGAATCATATTGCACTACAATATATTTTTTTATAATTGCAATAGCTCTGTCTTTGAATAAGGAGGTTCCTCTGATTAAGCATTTTTGTAATGAAGAAATATGAAGTTTATGAGCACAAGTGGTTACTAAACTAGTTTTCTGTGTTTTGTTTTTATTACATTTGTTCTTTTTTCACAATTTATCCTTCCAGATTTAACTGGCATGTCTGTCCTGCACCCATTAAGTTCCACCTAACAGTTAATTGTGGTAGTTATTACTAATAATGCATGACATGAATTTTCAAGCTAACTCTGAAGAACATACTTTACCACACACCACATCTTTTGCACCTCGTAACAGCTGCCTTGAAAGCACTGTGATGGATTGAATAATTTTGTTAAAAAATTAATGTTGTTTATATTTTTCTTGTTATTAAATTTTATTATGTTCCTATTATTGTTGTTTTTAACCAAACATCGTAGACCTGACCATTTAGAATCATTGGCTGAATTTAAAGGATGCAGCAATAAAATTACTTGGCATGTCCACACTGGACAACCGCTTAACAAGTAGCAGGTCTCCAGCGGATTATATTTGGTGCCCCTACTCCCATGACTAACACTGGTTCTTCATTGCTCTATGCGCCTGTCTTCAAAGTGACTGCCACAAAAGTGTCGATGTGGATTATGGTTGTACAGTGTAGAAACAGGACTTGATTTTGAACATTTGTCAGAAACTGTTACCTTGTAATGGCATAGCTGTTTTTACAGTTATTGTTATTATTATTATTTCCTCCTATTCCAGGAACCTTAAACGTAACCCTTCTTCTCTATTGGGGCCAAACTGTTCTTGATTTTCTTGAACATTTCTAATACTTTGATAAAATGTTCTTGATACTTTGCTGTAGTCATTGATCTCCAAGTGATGTAATTCGTGCTCTGCCACTGTGCTTTGTCTGAGAACCAGAGCAGGAAGTCTGCTGGTGTCAGAATCTTTCCTACTGTTACATAAGGGGTCATTGCATAATTACCTAACGCTCCAGGGTGGTTGGTGTCCTTGAAAATGTTATGAAGCGTTAGGTGGGTTGGTGGGTGTGTGGAACTGAACGTTGCATAACGCTTTTACCAACAGTTTAGTTATAAATGAATTTTAAATTAACATCGAATGACACTTTAGACACGATGTGATCGAAGTTTGAACTTCGTGCCATTGATTTAAAACTTAACTCAAAATACGCAATAGTATAAATCAACACTAAGTTAGTGTTTAATACACTGTCATGGTGCAATCGAATTCAAACTTATTTTGAATATTATCTGCCATTGAGTGAAACCTGAGGATAAATTAAAAATGCGCTATATAAATCTAAAATGATTTTTCGTAGCAATAAATATGTAACGCTGGGGTGGGTTGGTCTAGGGAAATGTTACGAAGCGCTATAGGGTGTGTGGGTGGATCAAAAGCGGTCATTTTCGGCGTTACGTAATTATGCAATGACCCCTGAGCACCACTGCATGATATTGTTCATAGTCTCATCCCCACAGTTGTGCTTACCATATGGTTAGAGAGGCACTGTAGCAAAGCAGTTAATTGGGACCAGCCAGCAGCAGCGTGAGTTGGGTGTGTTTGTGGGAACTGCCTATTGACTCAAACAAGCCTCATCAGACCTTGAATGTTTAGGTGGCTTACCACAGTCTGTTTGACAAAAGTGATACTCTTTTTGGATAGTCTGTACTTGGCAGGCCATTCAGTGTATTGGGCATGGCATCTGTGATTGCATCTTGAATCTCCAGCGACTAGTGGTAGGGAGGTGCTGTTGGAGACTGCATTTTGTTGATGGTGTTGATAAGCAAATGTCTTGATGTGCTACATAGCTCACAACAAATGGCCAAGTCAAGCCATTTTTGTGTGTCTAGTGCAGTGATGTGAAGTAACGCACAGTACATCCATTTTGGCTTTGCAAGTCATTTATGGCACTGACATTTGTGTCATGGTGAATAAGACATGTATTTCTTGAGATGTCTTTTCCATGTTCAGAATGACTTGCAGCATAGAATTGACAGTTCAACCTTGTACTGATTTTACCCTTCCATTGTACAGTTTTCCTGTGTTGAATTTGTTTTAGTGTTGAGTTGCATCTCAAAAGCAACTGCTGTGCAACTGAAGATGTGAGTGTATTTATTTATTGTTCCTGCATTTTCCAGAGTTGTTAGCTAGAAAATTCAAAATAGTCTAATTTTGTTTTAAAATCAGTTAACCATTAGTGATTAGCATATATTGCATGATGCCTTTTAGAGTGTCTGGACATGTGTGTGATGCCTTCCAAACACCTGTTTAATTCAGTACTATGAGCAGCTGTTCATTGGTGTGCTAAATATGTTAAGCTATACATGTGGTGGCTTGGTGGCATGCATACACTGCTGACCTGCAGAGTGAAATGAGGTCACATCACGGTTTGTACTTGAATGGAACAACTGTACATGGAATGTAAAATAATCTGGGCTGACTGAACCCATGATTCCTACATGGTCCAGAAACAAGTACTCAAAGAAAGTTGTTGTTTAACAACGGTATCCTGTTGTTTGATTATTATTATCATGTACAAATACTTCACCTGGAGAAGTCTTCAACCCTTTGATCGTGCTTCTGAGACATTTCTACTTGGCGTGTTACCTCATCTTTTACTCTTTTGTATTGAAGAATCTTCAAGCAATCTTTTCATTATCAATTTTAATTTTTTGGAATGGTTGAATTACTAAATAGGTGGAGATATGATCTATAACTGTCATAATTCTGTTTGACTTTCAGAATGTTGAAGTGCCAGCCTCATCGCTGCCAAGTCGCTTAACCATGACAGATGAGCCGCAGTCCAACCTCCATCTTTCTAATAGTGTTGCATCACCACCTAGTTCTCCTCAAAGAGCCAGATTTCTGCACGCCACTCCAGTCCATCATTTTGCTGAGAAGAGTGAGAAATGTCGTACCCCCACCGGCAGCAAGGCTTTCGGGAATAACGATTGTGAAATGCGTTATTCATATAATGATGCTGGAGAATCACTGTTTCCTCATGATTACAACAAACCTGTAGTGCACAGTTTGCAAGATGATGGCAGAGACGTAACTTTAACGAGCACTGAATCCGCTGAATTGAGTCAGATGTATGAAACAAGTCAAAGTAAACGTCCTCGCAAAGCAACACTAGTTGGATATGAAGAAGATGAGTTTAGTGGAGAATACAGCATGTTTGATTATAACTTTTCGGTCGATAGTGACGGCGAACTTGGTCCGGGAATTTATGATGCACCAGAGAGCATTTCTTTAGGAGTGACAGATGTTCGACACGGTGGAATGCCTTTTGTTGGTGCTGAACACTGCATCCCAGACAGAAGGCTGATGAACGAAGAAAATGGGAATCACAGATTTGTGGGAAGTGATTCAAGACCAGGCACCGGTGATGTAGGTCATGCTGCTTCATGTGCTGACGCTGGTATTGTAAAAGCAGACACAAGTGACAATGATGATGTGCCAGGGTCAGCTCAAATCGATCAAAATTTTAATGGATGTTTAAATGAAAATGGTTTATGTGATTGCCTAGGTAAATTTGATCAGAGCTTTTCGAGCAATTCTACTGTCTCCCCAGATTGTGATGGGGAGGACAGAAACATTTGTAAAATGCTACATTCAGTCGAGTCTAGCAGTCAACGAATCTCTAAAGACACTGAGGATTCTGCCTTCAATTTGCCTGTAAGATTTGAGGAACGAGCTGCAGAACTTTGGTCACGTTATGACTTGAAGTCAGAGAAATCGATCAAACAACCTCCTAAATGTCAAACCAGCTCCATTCCAAGTTTCCCTTGCAATTCAGTTTCTGGTGAAATAAAACCTATAAAACCCAATCAGACCTCACAAAGTTCAAATGTTACACTTAGTAAGATTCCAAATCAGACGCGGACTTTGCTTCGAATACCGAAATGCAATGTTAGTACTGGTATAAATCATGAGGTCGAAGAGCGCACAGTCGTAACGTCAAGTGGCTCTTCTGTGGCTTCAGCGCCACCTAGTGGTGTTTGTACTTCTTCAGAGGCAGTACATGTTGTGCCTGAAGTCACAAATCTCAATCAAAGACAACTGAAAGAACCACCCTCGTCAAGATTACCATCGCTGCGACTTTCCAGAGTTTCAAAACTGCCATCTTCTGTTTCAAAATGAAGTCCACCACAAACTCTGTGTTATTATGGAAAAATATTGTTGTGCACTGTGCCACAGTTTTGTCAGCATTTTTAGCCTAGATATTCCATGCTTTCTCCATCATCTCATTCACTTTTCAGCATTTGAGCAACAATAGTTAATCACTAAATAGGTACACAGAGTACATTTCATGCAGTTTAACTGGTTTTCATTATCTTGATTGTGGAAATTTATTTAAATAATTCGGACTATATAGCCTTCTGGTGCATGGAAGTGTATCAAGGGTTTCTGTTACATGTTTTAAATTATTATTTTAAATTATTACTAGATGGTTGAATTTGAACAGTTTTAGTATGTGTGTACACTTATAGTTTTATTATGTTTCTTGAACGAGTTGTGTTTTGTCCATGAGTCTCAAAGCAAAGAGTTATTTGTTTTAGTCAGTGAACTATAAAAAAGAGGCCAACCTTGCAAAGAACACAGTGACTCGCTTTTGTACAAGTGGATTCGTATGCCACTGAGGATCTTTTAAAGTGTTCATGAATGTGCCAACATGTGTAATTCACCATCTCCAGTCTGAACTTTCTGCCCTTTTCTATGATGTCCATTGTCCAGTCACTTCTATAAGCATGCTTTAGTGTGTGTTGCTGCATATTGCATGGGATGAGTCCCATCGGCCTTGTGCGAGTAACAGTCGTCATCTACCACCAGGGTGGTGCATCATAGGCTGTGGTTGCTACTGCATGTCATTGCTCCGCACTTTCGATGTATCTTAATCCAAAGCCTCTGAACGTGATGTTATTTGTCGACTGGATAGGAGTCCATTGGTAGGGCTCTGTGGTGTGTGCACAAGCCCACCGCTGGCAACTCTTCTTGCTTTCTGTTCATTGTTTTGCTTACTGACAAAATTTCTGTTGTTAATTACATTTGACATTAGGTTCGAATTGAGAGCGCCTCTGATTAGTATTTCCTGGTGAAATCTATTGGCGCTATACAGATTTATAATTACATGCACAATGTACTTAATCTAACTTTATCTGCAGCCTTCATTTGATTTCTGCAATGTGTTGTGCAGAATTAGAAGGGTTAGAATTTTTGTGTTGCATTATTTACCAGATCAATGTGTTCATGTTCCTGTGCTTGGACTCTATAATGCACGTGAAAAGCAATGTTTTCAAGCTTCTTTAGGTGTTCGTACGTTTTATTTTATAGCGTGATATTTTGTCATTGAACAATGTTCACTTTCGGTTTCTGTACTACTACAAATCCTGCAAACTGTTTTGCTTGCTGTTGTTACAATCAAACATGTGGAATTTTAGTGTTGTTTGTGTCTTGCAAGCGCAGTCGAGGGAGTCTGTGTTTTCTACACAGTGATTTATAAATTCAGTGAAAATTTAACACATTTTTCATGGAAAATACCCAGTTTCTTTCTCATTAAGGTTAAAGACTTGGCAACGTATCAGCTGTGAGTTAGAAACTGTTGTACTTTGCATTTTCCCATTAAGTGTTCATGTAGTATGATACATGTAGAGTTGTAGACAGTCAACCAAAAAATAGCATAAAAATTAAAACGAAATGGAAGAGGTCAATATTAAGAAAAGAAACTGGTACTTTGATTTGTCTGTGATGATCCAGTTTGTATGTTGACATTACTATTTGCCATCTAGTTAATAAGATGCTTGAACGCATACTGTCAAAGAACTGTGGATTATGAGGAAACTGTAGAAGAGCCTTCAGTATGACTATTCTAAACTACCATCAAACAAGATTGGTTCAATCATCAAAGGAATGAAAGCAGAGCATTGTGGAAGATTTGTTGCTCTGGGGTACCAGCCTTCTCCCAGGCCATATATTGCACACTGTTGGGCATACACAATGGAGCTTTTTGTTGCATAGTGGAAGCTGTAGGTCCGGTAAGGCCAACAGAAAGTGCAGGGATATAGGTTACAACTTGGAAGCAAGGGGCACAGGGACTGCAAATCCCATGAGTACATTGTGGCACAACTGAGCCGTCAGTTGAGCAGAAGTTTATAAATTCACTTGTTCTTCTGTAACAAAAATACCAATGCAATTACACGTACATGTACATGTAAAAGGAAACTAGAGTTAAGTATCTGCAAGAAATTAGTTACCAGTGGTTAAGAACACCGTTTTACTATAAAGGCTGTTTGTATTGACTTATCTTGCCTAACTTATCTACAAAGTGCTGCACAAGAATGAGAACATTGGCCTCAGGCACTCAACCAGAAATACACCTTCAATTGTTTACGTTTTGTTATTGCACTGAACTGCTATATTACCTAATATATTTTTATATAATCACTGGGGAGATGGACAGCTACACACATAAACAAAATAAGGAAGTTTTCTGTTAGAAGATATATGTGCCAAATGCAGGGGCGGCGCTGGCCGGGGGGTCCAGGGGTCCGGACCCCCAGCTGTCGTTCAGACCATTTCTCCAATTCGTGTAAATCCGAAGAGATTTTTTTGGTGGGGGTGGGGGGTCTGGTTTCGCTGACAGCCTTGCAACTAATGTCATGACTTTGTAACTCTTTCCAATATATTAAATTAATATTATGATCATCACTATTTATTAGGTCTACTCAAATTCTTTAAATTATATTTAACTTACTTACTAAACCTCTCTGCACTGCGTGCTTATGATTGGTACGTCATTGGTCCGTGTGTACAGTGTTGACTCTTAGTGAAAATAATAACAATAATAATTTTATGGCATCATTAAATAGAAATCCGCTTACTGAACTGGTTGATGATATTGATTATGTACTTCATTGTGGATCAAATCAGCCCAAAGGATTAGTATTTAAAGCAACTCTGTTCTTGTTGCTGGACGCCTGAAAAGCTTGAAGTTTCAGGAATCTTGGTACGACGGTCGGCCATGGCTGGAGTACAGTCTTGCTGTTTCTACTGCCGATTGTTTCAACCAAAAATCAATGGTATTTTATGCAACTTGTAAATTACTTTACTGACAAGTAATGAAACGTTGCTAAACGTAGCTAAATTTGTCTTAAGCCCAAGAGGTTTTGCCACTATAAGAGAGACAAAAACTTATAAGCAATAGTTAAATATCTTTTAAACTTGTCACGACACATATTGATGTTTGATGTTTTCTTCTGTTTCAATGTTTTAACTGGATGTTTACAAAATCAAATTAATTAAGATAAAATAGTAATTACATGTTTGCAAATTTTTTGACCAAGTCAACGTAACAACTAACAAATCAAGTTCATTTTTAAGCTATAAATGTTTAGTTCAGAGTGGCTAAAATGAGCTCCATATGGCAACATTATACTCCAAAGTGCTGGGCTCCGCCCCAGACCCCGCTGGGGGAGCTTACGACGCTCCCCAGACCCCCTAATCGTGGGAAGCTTGGCGCCTTCGGCGCTCGCAGTGCCTCGCACGCGGGCGCCTGCCACGCAGCTTGCAAGTAAATTTCATCTTCGTGGACCCCCCAGAACTAAAACCCAGCGCCGCCCCTGGCCAAATGCCAATAGTATATGACTTCATGTTATCTAAGGTAAGTAGCCTTTTTCCTCTTTTAATAATGCAAGTCAAATGCTCACATTTTACAAAATAGACAGTTGATGTAAAATGCTACTGTAATTATAATTGTACACTTCTAAAGCACCACTCAAAAGCCGAGAGCAGGGCACCAGCTTATTCACTAGAACTGCGTCAAGTCCAGTGCTTTTTTCAGTTGGAGCGGTCCGGAACAGCGTTCCGGGACCTTTTTTCAGCTAGTAAAAATAATTTGGTTAATTTAAATTTTTAATAAAAATTATTTAAAATTACTTAGATACTTTTAATTTAATGTTAGTGCTTTCAGTGTTTATTGATACTGATACATGATATCATATCAAATAGAAATATTAACGTAAAATATGCCCCTATAATTGTTCTGAATTTGTTGAGTTCCGGAACTTTTTTTTAGAAAAAAGCACTGGTCAAGTCACAAGAGTTTTCCAAAGGGTAGTCAAAGGAGGTCCGAGCCCGGTTTCCATGGGGTCCAGCTCGAGAGAAGAAGCAGAGCAGCTGCTAAGGAGTTTGTCATTTAGGTCAAGAAGAAATGGAAGGTGGAGGAGCAGATGATCGAGTCAGTGTAGAAATTCTTGAACAGGTGAGACTTTAGTTTTGAGTGGAAAGCCCTAGGGGTGATAGAGGAGCCTGAGGCAGATGATGGAGGAACCGAGAATTTGCGGAATTTGGGAGGGGATCGTTACAGTGTTAACCAACAACTGAAAGCTTATACATTGTGTGCGTAACTGAAATTGGATGGGATCACCATAAGTAAATACAAGTTGACATCATCATCATATTCGTTTATTTAACACAAAACTGTCGACAAAACGCAACAGAATACATGAGTTATTGAGAGTGGCAGTTTTTCATCTAATAGACGTTTTTGAAAAGCATGCGTGGAACGAAGATCTTATTGTTCTTTGTTGTAAGTTCGAAGGGTGAGGCCTAGGGCGTAGGTTATAGTTCTATAGGGCTGCCCCATATAGGCCTATAGTGTAGTGTGTATGCACTAGGTCTGTATAAAGACACTTTAAACAGCGCTTTTTGGGTACATCACAAAAGCTCTGAGGTCTGAAGTTCATTATTATATCTGCGCAGGAAGAAAATATTCTGTGATGTCCACCAGCGCCCCTAGCGAAGTCGATTATAAAAACGAGTACGAGTAGGCTATGCTTAAATTGCTTAATCGTTCTCATAAGCACGTGCAAGGCTATAATTTTCACCAGTGGGCTACTATCAATTGAGTGTTCCTATGACCGCTATGCCAATTATTCAGAATGTGTAAGCAAACTGCAAGAAACCTACATCTGTGATTTGTGCTATAGGCCTACCGGAGCATCGCTAATAGACGGGTTATTTGCGGTAACACAAATGTAGGTATTATGTAGGCTTAACTCCGCCAGGGTTTACTGTATCCCTCAAAATCTTGCGGTGGCCGGACTGTCATTCCGGAACAGGTTTCATGAACTTTGCGGATATAGGCCTAAAGCTTCTTTTCCTTTCTAATATTATTCTACGCCTCCAATTCAACAACTCTATTCGATCGTGGTCTCGTAGGTCAAAACTCTGATGGGTTCTTTAAGAACCCCAATCTAATAAAAAATTATGCACGTAGGCCTACAAAACTACAAATTAATACGCCCCACTCTGAAACATTAGAGCAATTTAATCTTTAGTTCACGAAGTGTTGCACTCGTTAATTTATATTTTAGGTACAGAAAGGTTCAAAACGGCATAAAGACGTGAAATGAAGAAGCGTCGTGCCCAAAAGTTAGTCTTAATAATAGCGCCTAAAAACCTGATCTTTGAGCGCCTGTCGAATGGCGCTACATCAACGGGTTCATTCTTGTTGCATGTTCTGCACTGCAAATAGAAAGATTAGAGTTTCTTATAAAAGGAGAAAATTTGATTGCGATTAAATAAATTTTTAAGAGATTTAACTTCGAAATGGAGCATCCTCAGCCGAGTAAAACGTGGGAACTGAGCCTGTATGAGTTGCATCGAACGCCGCAGGAAGCCATTACTGACAACACGGAGATTGCCGTTTCTCCGCGGAGCCTACACAGCGAACTCATGTGTCCCATCTGCTTAGACATGCTCAAAAACACAATGACCACAAAAGAATGCTTGCACAGGTATATGGAGTCATATTTACTTTTGGGTCGCCTTTGGCTGATCACTCTATAAACAATGTGGCTGCCCAGACTGATAGATCATGCTATAAACAACATGGGTGCCCCAGACTCTTATAGAATAGTGCAATGCGGATTAGAGGAAATCCCTCAAGTAAATAAGTAATGAGTAACGAACAATATGTACGAATGTGAAAACTGAATTAAGTGTATGTATGACTAAGTGATATCTGGGTACCGAATGTCATTAAATTTTGCCTGGCGATACCAATAACCACACGTATTCAAACGTGCCTATTCCCATCTGATCCTGAGAATTTTCTACATTTTCAAAAATTCAACGCCTCAATGGAAAATGGTTTCTTTTAATGTTTACTCATATTCCAGATGTTGTCATAGGCAGATCCTTTCTTGGATGCATAGGTCAAGACAGTTTGGAACCAACAATGAAAGGATCTTTTAGCAAACACAACTACAGCCATCCAACAACAATGCAGCTATTGATAGGTTGCATAGGTCAACAGTGAAATGTCTTTTTAACCTCATACATACAGGGAATTATACCTTAAAAACAAATGCAAACTAGTATAGTTCTACCATTCACTGCTCAGCCACATGTGTCTGAATTTTAGTTTAAAGCTTCAGTTTGTAAAGAATTTAGTTCTTTTTTCAGGTTCTGCCAGGAGTGTATAATAACAGCACTTAGGAGTGGCAATAAAGAATGTCCCACTTGTCGTAAGAAACTGGTGTCAAAGCGCTCTTTGCGACCTGATCCAAATTTTGATGCTCTCATTTCCAAGATTTATCCCAGTCGAGAAGAGTATGAAGCTCACCAAGAGCGTGTTCTTGCCAAGGTGAAGCAGGTAGTGAATCCTGCAGCGCTGACACAGAACATTGAGGAGGGGCTTCGTCAGCAGTCACTAAACCGTGCCCAACGGGTGCGTAAACTCAATACAGACATGGATTCACGTCTGGAGGGTGAGAGCAACACGCCATCGGAAGGCCCTCCGAGGAAGCAGATCCGGGTCACATCAGATGAATCTGCTGGTGAAAACTCGATGGGAGATCCATCTCTGGAAGGCAGTTCTGCAGGAGTTGGTGGAAATGAGCCACCTCCAGAGATTGAACTTGTGTTCAAGCCACACCCACAAGAAGAATCATCAAACTTTGGCATTGCAACTCGATACATCAAGACTACAGCAAATGCTACTAGTAGGCCAATTTACTGTTTTTAAACAACAAGTTGTTCATGATGATGTAGGGGTTAGACTAGTGCTGACCTGTTTTTATTGGTATATAGCATGTGCAGTTCTATAATACGGAGACCTTCCGAACCCCTTAAAGGACTTTGCGACAAAACAGGAAGAAGTAGAATTTCCAAGAAATCCAGTTGACCGAGACAGATTACCTGGGTTGGGAGCGCCTCTGAGTAGTTATCTTGAAGGGGCACTATATAAATTTCATAGATAGATAGATTTATGACCTGATTGTAGGAGTATCCAAAAAGAATTCATTTCATTCATTCATTCATTCCGAGAATTTTTATAGCGCCTCTTCAAGAGACCTACTCAAAGGTGCTCCCAGCCCAGCCACGGCTATAAAAGTGTGATTTGAGATACTTATAAAAGGCAGGCGAATCTAGCCGAGGCATCAATCGCAAGTCTAGTGGGAGGCTACTATATCTGGATCATACCCACATTTGTGCAAAAGTTTCTTCTGCTGTGATGAAATGAATCATGAGTAGCATTCTTATATTAGTTGTTATTTTTCTGATCACAGTTGATCATCTGTCGAAGTATCTTGCAATGAGGATTGCCCTGGACAAGCAACCATTCAACCCAGATTCTGGTATGTATGCTTAGCAGAATTCATTTTAAGATATTTCGTCATTTTACAAATATTCAGAGAACTCGTTCTACATTGGTTTTTTTACTCTCATAGCAGCCCATGAGTTTGTGCTACTAATGCATAACTTTGTAATTCTCAATTGGTTTACTTCTGTAGTGCTGCTATCATAATACATGAAAATGATTGCAAATACTTGTAATCATATGTCAGGTCCAGTTGATCAGAGAGAATGAGACATCAAGTTATGGTGAATCGCCTTTGAAACAGTATGACTTTATTATGTGATAAACTGAACTTACTAGAGAGTTAGCAGAAATAGGGGCTATAGTCTAAAAAGTTAACCATCCACTGAGAAATCGCGGATACTCAGAACTCTCTCTTCCTGTCCAAGATAGAGCACGAGTCAAAGTCTTTAGTTATTGAGTAGAGTTCTTGTGGGCCAGCAGGACGAGTGAGCAATGAACAACAATAGTTTGACTAATTTTAATGCAATACCTTGTAAACAAGTTAAATTTTGAGCTGTGTTTCTGATGTGGTGTTGCATTAGTATTTGAGAGTTTTGTTATGACTGTGGCCACGGAGTTCTTCGCACCAGAGAGAGATATATATATGCTTGATCACATGCTGATCCTCTCCATAATGAAAATCCAAGGTTGTGAATTTCTGACTTCTGACTCCCAGCTATGTATTATTGCTATGTATTGTTTGCTAATGTCAGTTTCCTGTTAGTGTTGTTATATTGATAAATTCTTTTAATCGTTCTTTTAATCTTTAAAAGTTTCTATGGACAAAATCCTACATTTCTCGTGATTCCACAGCATGTTGTTGATTCAGTTCTTCAAAATGGTTGTGATCGTAAAATAGCAGCTTTACGTCATTTCATTTTTTTCTTTTTTCAGGTGTCTTAGCATCTTCTCCAACTGACAAATACAACATCCATGTTGGGTCGTCTGGCACGATGACCCTGTTATCAGGGTCATTGTCACTGATGCAGGTCAATGAGAAATACTGGCGGTCGCCAAAACCTCTTGAGCTGTACTACCTGTTAGACAAGCCAGAGGAGCTGCAGTCATCAACTCCCCAGCCTTCCGCTGCCCAGGCACCAACTTCCCAGCTGACCACTGCCCAGCCTCCTGTCTCTCAGACATCAGAATGATGCCTAGAATGACTTTTGCGAACGTGTAAAAATTTAAAAGACAGACGCTTCTCATTTGCCGACGATGCTGACTTCGAGTGCTACATGGTATTGTGTTCGTTTTTGCCAGTTGTACGCTGGTACTGCTGCTTTCCTTTTGGAAAGGATCGTTTTTCTTACATGCTTTGACTGTTCGATACTCTATGTAATAAAGCATAAATTTTATGCCATAAAGTTTATCACACAGGCCTTAATAAGGGCTGATTCTGTTTGGTTGTATGTGTTAGCTGATCATGGTACTGGTGCTTGTTCAAGTGTGGACTCTTATATTAAGGATCTTTCAAGGTAATATGAATGTCCATAAAACAGGAATGGATATTGATATACAGTTTTTCCGGTTTTGTACTTCCTGGTACGTCAGATAGTTCTGTGCAGTGGTGCACTTCATACTGATAGCTCATATAATTAGTTCTTTGTAGAAATAGCCAGCAGCTGACCAAGTAGCTGTGATTAGATGCTACTTGTAAAGTATTTCTCTCATGCTGTGCTAGTGATCATGCTTTAGATTCATTCATTCATTCATTCATTCTGAGCATTTATATAGCGCCCCTTCAAGGAACCTACTCAGAGGCGCTCCCAGCCCAGCCACGGCTAAACAGAGAAGACTTGAGAAGGCGGCAAAAAAGATAAACAAGAACCGAAAAATTTCGAATATACACAAGCCGCGGCTGACTAGAGTTCACACGCGCAAGGCGCCACTCCTGGATGTTTCTCTCAGACTTGGTTTGACTACTGAAGTGTGATTTATGATAGATGTCCATTCATGTTATGTGGTCAGTTGCTGTGCATTTGTTTATGGAATCCCCAGATTTTGCTGCATTGCTATACTGTATTATTTTTCTTTACTAGTGTGTTTAATTATTTGGAAATGCTGTGGTTGGAAAGTGTCCCGCTTAGAGCAGCAGTTTTCAAACTTTATTTTTATTGTACCACCAGGTAAAAAAATCGAATGTTGGTGTACCACCAGCAAAGGTCAGATCAAAAACAACAGGCGAGCGCAAAGTTCCCTTGCAATTAATTATTAGGGGAAACATCGTAAGTTCTCTTGCAGGATCTGGGGCAGGTATTAGAGTCATAGGTAGACAAACAGTGTAATCTTATCAACAAAAATGAAATTGCTATTAGAAAGTGTTTATGTGAGCTAAAATTTAAAGAAAAAGAAGTGCCTGATGGACGTAGAATACTAGTCAGAGAAAGATACGCATAAACACATTGAAAATTTAAAAAAAATAATTTGCATACCACTTAGCGACATATTGCGTACAACTAGTGGTACACTTACCACTGTTTGAAAACCGCTGGTTTAGAGGTATAATTTGTAGCTTAGATTGAGCTAGAAGTCTGGGTGGTCATCTTGGTTGCCAGAACTTCAACTTCACATTTTAATTACTAAAGTTGCAGAAATTTGGTTTGATATTTGTGCTCCACCTGCACCCCTTAACCAACTCAGCTATGATGAGTACAGTGACCATACACTGTTGGTGGGAAGATGAGACGGTGAGGGAGAGGATTGGCCACCCACCCTCATATGCCGAGGTTAAGAAAATGAAGCCGCTAACACTGCCTCAGCATTGGCTTAAGGGACTGCTAGAGAAAAATGACACAATATGCATTGTGCTACATAAAAAAATTTTGGAGGATTTTCAGGCCAATAGGATGCAATTATGTTAATGATGAAGAATTTTAGTTGTTATATTTGAATGATAATTATTGTCTTTATCTGGTTTTCAAATCTTGGTGCATTATGAAAGCTGCAGTTTACTGTGAGGAGAGCCATGAAGTAATGACTGTTATCTGTTGCTGGATTGCTCTTTTCATATGTGCATTTCATTCTAATGTCATGATCGATCCAACGAGACCAGGGTTATTACCGATATAGGTGCATAATAAATAAGTTATTACATTACCTTTGGGAAGATTTTTTGACAGCACATGATGTAACATTGTAAGGGTAATCTGTTTCACTTTGGAAGTCTCAAGCATGTGATGGCAAAGTTTTTTTAAAGTACTGGTACTAAGTACTGTATGTGATGTTGCAAAATAGTGGTATTGTGGCTGATGATCAAGTTGAACAGTCAAGAGTTAAACTCAAGGTAACATGTTTAGTTTTTTTTTATGGTGGCCTTTGAACAAGTTGCAAACCTGCATGTTGGTTGTAAATCATGCAAATATACTGATGTGAAGCAGGTAGATTTAACCCTTTAGCGACGAGCTGCCTATAGTTTCCCATACATTTTAGTACACACTCGTCATTAAAGGGTTAAAGCATCCGTTGTAATTGGTTGGTTGGAATTATGTTCCTGTGCTGTAGATGAATATAACCATAACCATAAATATGAAATACTGTTATAAAATATAATGTGAAATAAATGTGAAATTGGTTTACTACTTTAGCAACAAGAGTGTACTAAAAGAGACTGGGAGCCAGTGCAGCTTGTAGTCGTTAAGGTGCTAAGTGTAATTTTACACTTGTTCAAACGTGATTTAAGTTTCATTTCTGGCCACTGCCAATTCTGAAAAGACTGTATAGGAATACCCATGCATACATACATACATGCATCATTGATCTAATTAATTCTTTGATGTTGTACAATAATCATTCAAAAGCCATCTGTATATCATCACTTGACGGCTACTTTACGGGTAGTCATTGCAAACCATTAAACAAGTTAGTTAGATTATTTTGACTTTAAACATGGAAAAAAAGCCAAACAACTACCCTTTGACACCAGCTGCTGTAATTAGATAAAGATCATGCTATCCAGCCGTCTGCAGTGCTCTGCACCACAAAGAATCTAAAATACAGGTACTAAGGTGAACAGTAGCAATAATTTAAAGTAAAGTCCCTCCTTAATGTAGAAGTTTGAGGTCAACTGATCTTTGCTTGGGCTAGAACAGTCCATGCATGGAACTTTTGTAATGACGTAAATTGTAAACTCAAACTTTCTAAAGCACCACTTGAAAGCTTAGCGCAGGGCACAAGGTTATTCACGAGCGCTGCATTAAGTCAGAGGTTTTCCAAAGGTAGTCGAATGAAGCTTTCACCATCTGTACCCATGATATCAATTATTGAAAAATGAGCAATGTCTAGACCAGTGCTTCCCAAAGTGGTGGTCCGCGGTCCGGTGCCGGTCTGCGAGCCCTCAGTTGCCGGTCCACAAAGGGAGTCAAGAAACTGGTCAAATTGTCTTGGAATCAAGAAATTACTATTTTTATTTTTAAAAGTCATAACAAAGAGGCTGATTAAAATAGCATTTAAAGAGTAATAGAGTCATATAATTGGCTAACAATGCATTGAAATAAATTTTTGAGGAACTTAAGTGATCGAAAACGAAACAGAGAAATAATGAATAAATTTGGCTCCGGTCCAATGCCTCCGGTCCTCCTGCAGTGGAAAAATTCCTGCCGGTCTGTGACACTGAAAGTTAATTCCTGCTGGTCCGTGACACTGAGAAGTTTGGGAAGCACTTGTCTAGACTCTAGACCATGGGGTAACTATAGAAAAACATGTATGTTTACAGCTATGTATGTCTACCATGAAAGGACCTGTTGTAGGCCTACCTAGACATCAGAGAAGCAGGTTATCGTTGGAATGAGAACTTTATACTGAGGCCCTCTGGGGATTAACCAGATATAAACAGCTACAACTACTGATTTTAAACACTCTTAAAGCCAATCAATCAAATCAATTTTATTGTTCACCACTTCAGTTAAACAGTGTTTACATGTAAAGACAAAATGGTAAAGTCGTAGTTTACGTTGCTAAATTATTCTAATGTCTTCAATGCCGTACTTGACGTTGGTAAGTAAGCAGTCTATCTATGTGCATGTTAACTATCATCAATCCAGCTTCCATTTCATAGAGAAATATTTTCATCAATCCAACTTCCATTTAATTGGAAAAAATTACTTTTATCAATCCAACTTCTATTTGACGAAAGAAATATTTTTCATCAATGGAACTTTTATTTAAGCAAAGATCTGTTCTCATGGATCCAGCTTCTAATTACGGAAACAATTATTTTCATCGATCCAGCTTCTATTGAATCGAAAACTGAATTTATCCATCCAGCTTCTATTTACGGAAAAAATTATTTCGATCAATCCAACTTCAATTTTGAACGCAGGAATGTTTTAATCGATCCCGCTTCCATTTAGGGAAACAATTTTTGTCATCAATCCAGCTTCCATGTTAAAGTGACAATATCAAATAATTTAGCAACGTAAACTACGACTTTACCGACAAAATATAAAATCCAGTGACAAGGGATAATAAATACCCTAAGCGTTAAAGAGCCTCAAGTTCCGCTATCAGGGTAGCCCTAGTGCGAGCATAAGTCAGTCTAGTCTAAACAGTGGCTATTTTTTAATGTCTTCATTTCTTAAACATCATTGTAATTAACATACAGTAGGCCCTACTTGTAGTTCACATAGTTATTATATAACGTGACAAAAATTATTATTATTCGGCAGCAAACATTCTTCTTAACCAGTAACCCAATGATCTTTGACGTCATCGGAACCCGTCAAACAATTCTAAGGCTTTGCGAAAGAGGAGACTGCATGAACAGCTTACCTATAATGTTGCTATAGAGAGTGAGCGTGAATTTGAGGTGACTATGGAAAGACATCTTAACATTTCTGCAGCACCAAACAACGAAGTAGCGGGAACCAGCTTATTCACAATGTGTGACACTCAAGCCTATTATGCTCTAGCGGCCAATGTAGCTAACTGAGCAAGTTGGTCTGGGTAGTCACCTCCCATTTTCCGACCGACAGTGTAGGCTACTCTTCAATCATTGCTGAGTTGGCTGGAAGGTGTAGGTGAATAAGAAATCTCGGAACAGTTTTCTGCCCTGGCCGGGATTTGAACCGAGCTCTCAGTTGACACGTCAACCCGCTAACGACGATTACGACAGTGTGTGTGAAGCCCAATATACAGGGTGGGCCAAAAAAAGTAACCACTAAGGTTTTGCTAATATTTCGGCCAAAAGTAAGAAATTTAAGCCAAATTTTAGAGGCTTAAAAGTAATTCATGTCTAGCCTACGTAGGCCTACTAAGGCCAAATTTCACCGAAATATCTCAAACAGAACAAAAGTTATATCACTTTTAGTGAGCCCACTCACTGTTTTTTTTGATGGTCCAAAAACATGTAACGCAACAAAAAGGTAACAAAAACTATTTTATTAAGTCACACCTCTAAAATTTGATTTAAAAATTCTTACTTTTGGCCGAAATATTAACAAAACCTTAGGGGTTACTTTTTGGCCCACCCTGTATGTCGATGGTGTAAAGCATCCTAGAAGTACATGTAGCTTGCAACTGACGATTCCATTGAGATTGCCGTAATTACAATTAGGCCTACAATATGAGTAGCGTCAGGGCCTATATAACCTAGTAGTTTTATAGTAGGCCTATCAGTAGTGAAATATTTTCTCCTAGTAGTTTATTTAATTTTTAGATTAATTTATCTTCTAAATTTCGTAATATAGTCAAGGTCGATGTCAGAGGATCAACCGGCTAGGCTACATTTTTCGAGGACGAATGTTTCTTATGAAACCATTGCCGATTCGTGTCCTTGACAACCAGGGCTCAGATAATTCGCGACTAGTAGGCTAGGCTACCTTGAAGACACAGAACGACGAAAGAAGCGCTGACAGCCGACTGACAGCTTCCATCCTGCTAAGAACTGCGATAGCAGAACGGCGAGAATCGATTCAGCGGCCTTGGTTTGAAATGGAGACGGCATGTAATTGCACTAATTGTCTACGTAGGATATGCAGGGAGATTTTCTGTCACCGTACCCGGTATGTTCTTTATATACAGAGGGCAGATAATAAGGAATATATTGCCTAGAGGCGAGCTTTGCTAATCAACTCTTCGGCCGTGATCGACGAATCTCTCCGCTGTAATTGGCACCCGCGAGTTCAAGATGGTGCGACAGTCTCGCATGTGCGTCATCGGTGACGTCATTGGTTGCAAATTGAAGACGCCGTCTGCCAGCGATTTGAGCCTGTAGGCCTGACGATCAACGCTCAACATTTCATAATTACAAGTGGGATGTCTTAAGAAAATGCTTTGCCGTTGATTAAAGTCGCATATATATATATATATATATATATATATATATATATATATATATATATATATATATATATATATATATATATATATATATGCCAGAAGAGAGCGAAATGGAGGAAAGAAAGGAAGAGAGCGAAATGGAGGGTAGGGAGGAAGAGCGAAATGGAGGGTAGGGAGAAAGAGAGCGAAATGGAGGAAAGGAAGACAGCGAAATGGAGGAAAGGGAGGAAGAGAGCGAAATGGAGGAAAGGGATGAAGAGAGCGAAATGGAGGGTAGGGAGGAAGAGAGCGAAATGGAGGAAAGGGAGAAAGAAGAGCGAATGGAGGAAAGAAAGGAAGAGAGTGAAATGGAGGGTAGGGAGGAAGAGAGCGAAATGGAAAAAGGGAGGAAGAGAGCAAAATGGAGGGTAGGAGGAAGAGAGCGAAATGGAGGGTAGAAAGGAAGAGAGTGAAATGGAGGGTAGGGAGGAATAGAGCGAAATGGAGGAAAGGGCGGAAGAGAGCGAAATGGACGAAAGGGAGGAAGAGAGCGAAATGGAGGAAAGGGAGAAGGAGGTGCGAATGGAGGGTAAAAAGGAAGAGAGTGAAATGGAGGGTAGAAAGGAAGAGAGTGAAATGGAGGGTAGGGAGGAAGAGAGCGAAATGGAGGAAAGGAGGTTGAGAGCGAAATGGAGGGTAGGAGGAAGAGAGCGAAATGGAGGAAAGGGAGGAAGAGAGCGAAATGGAGGGTAGGGAGGAACAGAGCGAAATGGAGGTTAGGAGGAAGAGAGCGAAATGGAAGAAAGGGAGGAAGAAGAGAGCGAAATGGAGGGTAGTGAGGAAGAGAGCGAAATGGAGGGTAGGGAGGAACAGAGCGAAATGGAAGTTAGGGAGGAAGAGAGCGAAATGGAGGGTAGGGAGGAAGAGAGCGAAATGGAGGAAAGGGAGGAAGAGAGCGAAATGGAGGAAAGGGAGGAAGAGAGCGAAATGGAGGAAAGGGAGGAAGAGAGCGAAATGGAGGGTAGGGAGGAAGGGAGAGTCAATTCATGTGAAATCATCGAATGTGTGAAATACCTTGTTTCGTCTCAGATTTGGTTGTAATTTTTGCTATTTTATTGTTTGATAATTATGTTTGTGCATCAATTTGAAATTATCAGAAGCCTATCGCCATGTATCTGCATGGGATCATCATCATCACCACCACCACCACCATCATAATATTAATCATCAGTTTCTGACGCCAGCCATTTGGCGGCGATGAGTACGAATAAATTATCTCCATTTCCTCCGCCATTAATTTTGTCAAGTCTCTTGTTCCCTTAGGCTTAGTGTTAGTCAAAGTGATGTTATGCAGTGTGTGGTAGGCAGCCGGCTAGCCTATTCTTGGAGTCTCCGGGGAGAAATTACTTAATACCTGTTGAAATAAAAGTTAACTCTCTCCGACATAATTTATTATTATTTCTTTTAATAGATACATTCTATCAAAGTTAACGGTAGATTTTAAATCACTATGTTTTAGTTAAGTTTTATCACTTCATTGTATTTGTTTGATTGATTGATTTTTTTATTGATTGATTTTTTATTCAGTAACCAAACACATACCAAAAAGGATAATCGACAACAGAAATACATCGGTAAAACCAAAGATTTTAGAGTCGTAGTCTACGACTCTAAAATCTTTGGTAAAACTATATATAGCCTAGGCCTAGTTAGGCCTATACTTATGACACGATGACTTGAATCTTTTTTCGCAAAAGCCGATAGGAAATAAAATGCAAACAATTAAGCTCTATCAGAATCAATTAGGGCCTAAGTAGACCCTATAGGCCCTCAATAAGTGCTTGCAGTAGCCTATTTTTAAATGCTTAACACAGACTGAAGGAGATTTATCGTGGTTCTGGCTTTCAGTGTCTTCTGGAAAGAAACTCATTCTAATCCGAATAATTCCTTGGTTCAGCAAAATATTTCAGACGGCTTTACCTTCTTGAAACAGTCAAACAGCTATTCTAAGAGTAGGTCGATCTGCTCAAGGTAATTTTTCCACCAAAAGCGATATTTTCTTCTAGCAATGACGTCATTCGTGTTCTATTTTGGTGCGCTTTTCGGAGCCGTGGCATGGCTGTCCGACGTCCGTATTAATATAATGTCGTCGACTCTGGTTCAAGTGATCATTTTGCAGCGACGGCGCACAGAAACTACAGCCAGTCTAATTGCATATGGCAGACTAAATTTGGCAAAGAAGAAAATCTCGATAACGAAAGGAATTATATCTGAGGTTGGCCGAACGACAGATGACTGCATTGCAAATTGTCACACTTGATCAACGCGGCCGGTGAAATTCTCTGGAAGAATCTTGTGGGCAAAATGAATGGCCACTGGCGTAGCGTACAATCTCTTAGAGTCAACGCGACTCGAAACCAGATGTAGTCAACTGGACTCTCTAAGCTTAGACCAACTGACTATAGTCATTTTCTTGGTCTTTCCGCAAGGACCTGCGGCGCATATCATCGACTATTGTACGTAGGTCGTTGTTCGATTTTCTGCGTCATTTCGGCAGATCAGTTTGTCTCAATGCTGACTGAATTTGTTCAGTGATTTCTAACATATTTAGCCTACTGTTTCTAAGTTTGCTTACCGAACCTCAAGCGGAGTCAAGCCGCCGCGTAGGGACCCTGGGCAAGTTCGTCATTCGCAATTGCTCATGCGCTTCCGCGTGAAACTCCGATTCAGTGTCCGCGCTGTAGTCGGGAGCGCCTCTAAATAGCAATCTTGAAGGGGCGCTAGAACAAGTGCTCATACATAGGCTACATACATACATACATACATACATACATACATACATACATACATACATACATACATACATACATACATACATACATACATACATACATACATACATACATACATACATACGGTTGAATCGTTTCTGCTGTGAAATTTGTACGCTTGACCGTATTTTCTTCGCATGTCGTCTTGACTTATACGTGACTCTATGAGAAGGGACGCCCGGGCTTCCAGAAAGAAGGTCAAGTAGGAACTGTGCACTCGTCTGCAGCCGGGTAAATTTCTTCTCGGCCCAGAAGAAGCGCCACGGGTCCTTGGTGTGACCTCGACCGTTATAATCACTGGTTGTGCTCAGTGTTTCCGTTAGAGTAAAAAAAGAGGACGTACGTACGTCCCGACCTGGAATTTTGGACGTAGGCTAGCTCATTTCTAGCGGCGATCACGCCGGGCGTATATGACATAATAGAAACAATATAGGCCTACCATCACAAACTTTATTATCAATATTTAGGACAATATTTTGAACTACGGCGCCAATTATATAGGCCTACGAGGTAACTCGTACTGTACCACACTACAACCCATGCATAGGCTGGCGTACTAATGATTCCATTGGCGTATATACGTAATATTATTATATTGCTAGACGTCATACAACATAATTATAGCGAATCAATTATAGCGATTTTTATAGCTTGGAGAAGGTACTTGATTGCAAGTTATCTACATGGGCCGTGTTATAGTGCTGTAGAAATTGCCGTATTCATCATCATCATCATCATCATTATCATCGTCGTCTTCTTCATCATCATCATCTTCATCATCATCATCGTCGTCGTCAATTTGCCTGTAATGGCTAGGGCTTTTTGCATAATTTATATGAGGCTGTGAAAGAATACTGTAAATATATAGTGGATTGTAAAGTTATACGAAATAGTTATGAAAATTGTAATGACTATTTTACAATAAAACACTTTCCAACCGGTCTGCTCCGCCATCCTCTCTGGTAGTCGCTCCTCATCTTTTTAAAAACTAAAATCATGTCTTTTCTCTCGGGGTTGCTCGCACTGGGAACGCTTCTGGAAGTCTCCTGCTGATAGAAGCGCTTTATAAATGACCAAATGCAATACAATACAATTACGGCATAATACAGGTATGCTGTAGGCACGTCCAAAACCGCTAAAGGCCCAAAGCAATCGGTTCAAACTTCAAAATCCACAAGAAAAGTACAATGCAGTAGTTACCTGCACCCTCCTTAACGAAGCACAGTTGTCTTTATTGGCCGCAGAGCAGACTTTGCAAAACATCCGCCCATCTTTATGCGTGACCCAACAATAGGCCTAGCCTACGTCTTATTCCAGTTGCTGTTGTATTTCAGCACGATCTTTGTCGATGGTACTTTAGTGGCCGTATTTGCTTTTACGACGTTACATAGCAAATCGTTTATAATTGGCGCAACAATATCTTTCTTAACGTTTATATGTCGCTCCTCGGTGGTATTACTTCCACGTGTTGCGCCTGAACGCACGACGAACTTCCACATTCTTCCTATTGTTGCGTCAGCCGCTTTCTAGGAAATGAACTAGTGAGAAGAAACTGTCGAGTGAGTCTGTGAAATTAGTTTGGTGCTGCGGTCCAGCGGCTGACACGCATGAAAGCTGACACGGCCAGGGCCAGGGCGATGTACTACAGACTAGGTGGAAAGATCTTGGACTAGCACACTACCAAGATTACCCCACTAACTTGAGGATAAGATCAGTGTCAGTGAGAATATAATCGCGTTGACCATCGCTGACCGGTCGGTGGGCGCCCGGCGCCGTGGAACAGTATCCCGTTAGCTATCAAAATAGGCCATCGTATGTTGTAAACAGAGGCACCCAGCTTCAACCTGCAGACCAGTCCACATAATGACGAACTAATATCTAATTAGCCTTAGTGCTTGGTGTGTATACGTCCGACGATAGACATCTGGACGTATTCAACTCACCACTGGAATTTTCCTTACGCCTTGCCCGAAGAATTTGGACGTTTTGGACATTTTTTAAGGACGTAAAACGGCCATTTGGGCGTTAACGGAAACACTGGTTGTGCTTCGATCTACCGATCGGCACGCGATGTCTGCTCCTCGTGCACGCGTTGGTTCGCGGGATAACCGGACTTGCGTCATCTCCCACCAATTATGGGTCGCTGGAGGCGTACTGTGTCTTGCGAATGCTCTCGCCTGTCGACCGCTCCACGTTATCGACGTATACCTTGGTCCACAGAACACGATGCCATTCTGTCAAGTATAGGACCAATGGACAGGAATTTGTTGGGTCGGCTGCACGTGTGTGTGTGTGCGCGTGCCATTAGAGACTCTTCTAGTTTTCTGTGCGCTGTTTTGCTTGGAAATGATATTTCTGCTTTTAATTATAATTAGCATCATTTAAGATAAGATAAGATAAGATAAGATAAGAAGTGTTTAATTGACCAATTGCTATCCGCATTTTGGTGTACACACAATCTCATGGTAATAAATATAGGCTACATCATAAATAGACTGACGTGAGCAGTGCTTTTGCGATGTACATGTAGGCCGTACTTAAAAGGCGTTATAATAAGTATCCAGATATAAACACACATACATACATACATACATATATACATACATACATAGGCCTACATTTTTTCAATTCAAGACTTTTTATTGACACCACAACACAAATAATTCTTCACAACAAATCGAGCAATTCACTTCAGTCCAGTTATCAATTATACATGCATCAATGTTGTCTACCATATTAAGTCAATCAGTTTCCTAGTGTCAAAGGGTTATCCCTAAAGGAGCAATAATGCTCCACTGCCAGGGAGCCCCATTTTCCTTAATTTTCTAAGTAGATAGAAGAGCAGCTATAGTGTCTCCAGTGTATTTCTTCATCAATTACAGTTAATTCATTCCAGTTCGATAAGATACTGTTTAAGTTTCATTTTAAATATTCCTAAAGTGTGCACATTAGTCAAAGGAATCGGCAGCGACTTCCATACACACGGTCCACGATATGAAATTGAAAACTGACGAGTTTTGGCACGTGCATAAACTTTATGGTAGGCCTACTTATTACAGGATCTGGTCTAGTAGCAATGTACATCCGTATTCAATGGGAAGCTATTAGCAAAAGTGTCTGGTGGTAATAGCTTATGTTTAAATCTATACATGAATATCCCAGTCTGCATTTTATTTATGTTTAGCAACGACAGTATTCTAAGTTGTTTCTTAAAGTAAGTAGAAGTGCTTTGATTGTATGTCGCACCACAAATAATAGGCCTACGTACAATGCGCTAATTTCGCTTCTGTAATACCGTATCATATTAAGTCTTGTCAAGTGTGAGTGGTAGTTTGAAGCCCATACAATATTACAATAGGAGAGGTAAGGAAGAATGAGAGTGTTATACAAGTTCATCAGGATAGGTCTCTGTAGGACATGTCGGATCCGAGAAATGATGCCTCTGTTTTTGGACATTTTTTGCTATTATTGAAACATGATCATTGAACGTTAAATGCTCATCAACATATACCCCTAAGAATTTTGTAGTAGTGACCTGACTAATTTATTTGCTATCAATTTTCATTCATTCATTCATTCATTTCGAGCACTTGTTCTTTGTTATCAATTTTGATGAGCAACCAGAATCAAGGATCCGGCTGGGACCGAACATACCCCTACACCACCGCGCCCCACAATTTTGATTCAAGGACAGGGGAACTTGGAACGAAATATATAAATATAATTAGTCTTAGATAAGTTTAAGGATAATTTATTGGCTTTAAACCATTCAGATAAACTTTCTAATTCATTACCTGCCCTGGTGTACAAAGTTTCAAGAGACTTATCACATAGAAATGCATTAGTCTCATCTGCAAAGATTATGAAATGAAAACTTGACGAGGAATTTGAAATATTATTTATATATATCAAGAATAGCAATGGTTCTAATATCGAATCTTGTAGGTTCGATATCACTTGCCCTGCAGTGTACATGCATGCATACATACATAGACATACATACATACATACATCTGGGGTCTACTTATATTGTTACAAGGTCCCTAAAAGAAAACTAGAAGGGCTCATAAGGGATAATGATAAACAGCTCTTCGTATAATTATTCGAGTAGGTTACCTACAAGTAACAATATACTCTTGCGTACATAGACTACTGAATTAGATAGCGTCTTGGCCATCCATTCAACAATTAGGCTACCCTCGCTTCCCATTCGCGCCCGTATCGCTTTCAAAAAATGTCCCTCCTGATGTATCATATCTATTCTGAAAAAGCCCCCCCCCCATGTATGACATCCATGGTTGTGCCATGTTCTGCTTCAAATCCTATAGGCCTAGAGGACTCAGATCGGCTACTCGAGGAGACTACCGTTTTCGCACCAAGAGGAAGTTTAGAAATCGACGAATCGTGCGTTTGCTGTCTCAGGACCCACAGAATGGAACAGTCTCCCAGTTATAATACGTCAATGTTCATCTGCAACGCAATGATTTAAATCAAAATTAAAAACTCATCTATTCTCGCCACAGTCCACACTATGGATAAAAACATAGCGCAACGCGCCCTTGTGCAAGACTTGTCTTTTCAAAGCGCGCTACAAAATAATTTCTTATTGTATTGTAGCGCTACAAAATAATTTCTTATTGTATTGTATGAACCAGTATGAACGAATGAGCGGCAAATTGAACGCATACTAGAACATGATTGGGTGTATGTCGCACGTGATACAAATCAATGAACATGATTGGCTAATGACTGGTGACGTCATAGTATAGAACAAACACATGTGATGACGTCATATTAGTTGCCAAAGCAACGCGAAAAGGCTTCCTCTCAAATCTGTGGTAGCGCTCTTAGATTTGGTTTTAATGTTTTTCTCCGATTATAATTATTTCGCTGAAAACTGGCGTTTCGAAGTTTAGAAGCAGAAATTCAACAAGGTAAATGATAAAGTAAAATATTATAACTGTTTCTTATCGAAATTTTCGAGGAAAACGATCCCATCGTTTGAGTAAACTTTACTCAAACGATGGGATCGTTTTCCGCAGTAAAGGATGAAAGAAAATGACTGAGATGTCGAGTAAATTTTGTTTAGTTAAATCTTATTAAAACTTTATAATTATACGTGTACTTCTGTAGGTAAAAAACTCATTGATAATCACAGTAATGTTTCACTAAATTTGTCCAGCAAATTAGAAGACAAATCGCTGCATTTGATGAAGGGAATGAACTTTACAACTTGTATTATGCATGAATTTTTTATATGATTATTCAAGATATGGCCCTATATTTGGCACTCGAGTGAGTTAACAAAATGAGCGAATATTATTAAGTCTTGGACGCCAGACTGAATCAAATTTTAGCTGCTTATGGTTCGAAATCCATGAGCTTTCGTTTCATATCTATTCCAGTTATGGATTATAGGCCTATAAACAACTGATTGAAATTTTCCAATTTTTACGTCTTATATATATTTATGACTTCTTGTATAACTTCGGAATATTTAGCAGTTAATTCTGTTATCTGATTTTCAGATATGTGTAGGGATGGAAATAGTTTGATGATTGCCTGTTACATATCTTTGTCATTTTATTGGCTAATCCTTTCTCAGTATATACTGTATAAGTAAAAATACATAACATGAAGAAAGTCAACAGAATTTAGGCCTAAAGCCAACTTCAAGCAAAGCCCATGAGGTTCAAAACAGAAGACCATTACAACAACACAGTAGGTCTACTTTTAGGCATAACTGACCTCTGGTACATATATTTATGTAAATTTAGGTTCTGAAGTTTGTATTTCAGCTGGAAAATACAAACACGAAGAAAGCTAAAATCAAAATTAAGCCAGCAATAAACAAATGTCATCATCTATAAGGACAATGCATATTAAAGCAAATCCCAGAGGTTGAGAACACAACACTAATAATTTATTGATTTCTTAAAATTTTAGGTAGGGCCTACTCTGTTTCATATATTTATGTCACTTTAATAGTTAAAACTTATTTTCAGGGGATTAGAAGTAAAATTGAAAACAAGAAAGCCGCCATCACTACAAAGCACAAGTCATCGGCAGGTATTTCAAAATTTAGATTCCTCTATTTCTTACCTGTTTCATTTTAGTTGGTAAAAATTCTTTTCAGCGGGTGATAAAACAAAAATGTAAAGAGAGCCAATAGTTTACAGCCATGCAGGGTCAACCACGGAAAAGCCAAGAAGTCCAGAAAACCAAGTGGGGAAATGCACAGATAGGCCACAGAACAGTAGTCCTATAGGTTATTTATAAATTAGATTTAAAAGCATCATGTGTTTCATACTTGAGGACATTTTTCAGCAGATGTAAGATTAAAAAGAACATCAAAGCAAAGCCAACACCTAAACAGGCATCATCAAAAGCCAGAGAAGACTTCCAGGTATTTTTCAAATGAAGATTTCTCTGTTTCATATCTTTATGTCGCAGTATGGACGAAGTCTTTTTTAGCTAACCAAATCATTTATGTCAGGAGAAAGCAGGGTCATTCCATCTCAATTCAAACAATTTTACAGAAAGTTCCAGGTCGACCATCTCAGATTTCAATGAAAATTTCACAGAATGTTTATTATGGTATTAGCTCTAGGAAAGTATGCAAAGTTTTAGGTAAAACTTAAGAAATTTTGAACATATTGAGTTTCAGAGGTATGGGGTGACCTTGTTTTGGAATGTGCGTCTAAATTTGTAGTGACTTTCAGAAGCTTATCACTTCATTAATATAGCAGATAATACTATGAAATTTTCAGGATATTTAGTCTATGTTGTTTAGATGAAATGCTGAATAAAAGAATGGCCAGTGTTTTCTCATGATCGGTTTTTTGCTTATGAACTTCAAAAATTAATATGAGCCATGCCGGGATACAAAGTATGATCATCAGACATGCACTTTTTTGCCATTTTCAGATGGGTCATGATATCACAGTTTTCAACACTGATCTTTATTTTCTTCAGCATTTCATGTAAGCAACAAAGACTAAATATCCTGAAAATTTCGTAAAATTATCAGGGTCATTCCACAGAAAAGTCAACCAGTAAAATAACAATTTGCCACCACACCTGGATTCTTCTGAAATTTTTTATACATAAACTACATGCAAAATTAGGAATAGCAGTAATTTGAGCAGAATATGTCAACATTTGACCAAGATATTCATTTGAAGTTTATATTATTAGCTTAAAAAATTAACTTAATAAGCAAAAACTGGATTGCGAGAAAACGACATGATCCACCAAGTTTAGACTATCATATCTAGTCCAGAAAATGAGCCAGAGGACTGAAATTTTTCATGTATTCAGTTTGTTGTGCTCTTTCCAAATATACAAGAATCTGGGTGGTGTTACCATGGGCGTAACTTTGCCCCAGAAAGTGGTGGTGACCGACCCCTTCCTAATTTTTAACGTACTACTGCCATGGAAAGCTAGCTAAGCGCAGGGCATCAGCTTATTCACAAGCGCTGCGTTAAATCAGAGGGTAAATTGTCCAGAGAGTGTTCGATGGTGTTCTAAGTCCAGTTGCGAAGGAGACAGTAGACTCTAGCAGCGTCGAAGCCTCAGAGACACGCTAACGCATTGTCCGGCTGCTACCGCGACTTTAAAATGAATATCGTACTTATAGGCTACTATAATTGTACCACCAATAATCGACGTTATGGGACCAATAGCCTAGTCATTATCAACGCTATAGATGGTTTTCCCGTAGTTTAGGTTGGTAAATTATTTTAATGTATTCGATGCCGTACTTGACACTGGTAGGCTAAGTATAAGCAGCTACATGTAGTCTACCAATGTCCATGATAGGCCTAATTGTCATCAATTCAGCTTCCATTTACGAGAAAAATTCTCATCAATCGAACTTCTGTTTAGGAAAGAATTATTGTAATCAATTCAACTTCTATTTAACCAAGAATTTTTTCACCAATCCTTACGTCAATCCATCTTCTATTTAGGGGCCGTCCATAAATGACGTCACGCTATTTTGGCCGATTTTTTGACCCCCCTCCCCCCTCGTCACACTTCGTCACAAAAGGTAACACCCCCTTGAAAAATGACGTCACAAAGCTCTGACCCCCCTACAACCAAATTTCCATTTGATAATAAAACATGTTTCAAGTCACATTTATTGTCATTGTAATAAGTATTTAAAAATCTTATGGTGAAAAATATTTAAATAATTAGAAAATTATTAATAATGGTGCCCATATACATTAAAATAATCAAAAAAATTATGAAAATTTTAATACTCAAAATTTGTGCTGTTATTTTAAACTTAAAATGTTGTTAATTGTTAAATTTAATTACACAGACCTGATGTGACGTCACACTTCATCACAGCCCCCCCACGTCACACATCGTCACAAATTTCCGACCCCCCCTCCTCCCTAGGTGCGTGACGTCATTTATGGACGGCCCCTTAAGCAAAAACCTTCATCGATCCAGCTTCTAATGAAACAAAGACTTAGTTTAATAAATCAAGCTTCTATTTACGGAAGCAATTATTTCCATCAATTCAACTTGTATTGCAACAAAGAATTACCTTCATCAATCCAACTTCCATGTTATTTTGGCAATATAAAATAATTTACCAGCCTAAACTACTGTTTTACCCGCCAAATTACCATAGACTGCAGTTAGAGCTTACAGACTACAGTATACCACCGAAAGTGGTATACTGTAGTCTGCACAGTTATAACCTTTCGCGGTCTCTTTACAATGAATCGATCCATTTTTCCATATGAATTTGATAATTTGACCTTTTATAGAAGCAAACATTGATGACATCACGAAAATTATGAAACCAAGTATTAGTATGTAAGGTAGTGTGGACACATGTGCACGGAGGCCTCTATCAGCATTGCCGCCATTGCGATATTAAGTATGCATGAATAGCCTATAGACGGTAGACAGCCAAATGCTTTCATGTTAAAAAAATATTTCATTGCAGGATCAAAAAGTGGTGGTGACTATCACCACCACTTTTAAAAGTGGTGGTGACCGGACACCACCGTCACAATAGAAAGTTACGCCTATGGGTGTTACCATGGGTGTAGACGAGCCGGAGCGGTCCGGAGCGGCGTTCCGGTACTTATTATTTAGCCGGAGCCAGTGTTTAATCTAGACACGTCTCTTGGGTGGGAAAGTTGGAGCGGCGTTCCGGTACTTATTATTTAGCCGGAGCCAGTGTTTAATCTAGACGTCTCTTGGGTGGGAAAGTTCCCCTAGGATCGAGTTTTCCCACGCAGAAAAATAAATTAAAGACATATAATTTTGTACAGAAAGTGTGAAATTTAGGGATAATTCTGCCCCCACGAGGGAAAATTTTGTTGGAAAACTGTTGTTACAGGTGCAAAAAAAATACCAGGTTACTACTAAGCCATCATTGAAGCCAAATAAAAGATTGTTAGGTACCCCCTCGAAAATTTAAAGTCAGTCATATATTTAAAGTTTTAGACTATCATATCTAGTCCAGAAAATGAGCCAGAGGACTGAAATCCATTTCATGTATTCAGATTTGTGTGTGCTCTTTCCAAATATACAAGAATCTGGGTGGTGTTACATGTGGTTTTTAATCTAAAAATTTGCAAATATTGCATAGAAGCCAATTTAGATGTTTTATTATTTGGACATCTATATAATTATTTAGATATCTTTCTTTCCTGTGACTCACTGTGGTAGATATCTACCAAATAACTTCAAGAACAGAGGAAGATGAAGAGATTGAAATCCGAGTAAACTGACTCATTACAGAGATTATTTCACAATATAATGCAATGAAATTGACTCCAATATAAACTCGATGAATGCAGGAAACACGTCTGACATAAACGTGTAGCATGAACAAGAAGAGACACCATCACTATTTTTGGTGAACTTACAGTATCTGTCTGATCTGCTGTTTCCAATGATGTAAGTTGGTCGACCTGGAGCCACTTGTTGAATTGAGGTGGAATAACCCAGCAGTAGTCAGCACAAAAGCAAAGATCAGAAGTACAGTGCAAAAAGTCACCAGGTATTTTTCAAATAAAAACTTGTCAGTTTCAACTGTTTCATGTCTTTCTCACGGTATTGTCAAAAGTGTTTCTTTTAGCATACAAAGTAAGTATCAGTAAAGCCAAAATTAAAACAGCAACTTTCCAAGCAAAGTGACTATGAAACAATGCAAAGCCCAGTGGTCAAGTACAGAATTTCAACAGGTATTTTGAAATTAGATTTCTGTGTTCTATATCTTTATGACATTAGCAGGCCTAGTTTTCTCTGTTTCATATCATAGACATAGGCATACTGGAAACAGTTCTTTCAAAAAATATATATCTGAAAAAGCCAACACTGAAAAAGCATCTTAAAAGCAAGAACATGAAACAGTTCAACTGTGAAAGATAAACAGGCATTTAAGAAATTAACTTTTTATGTCATTTTAGCACTTTAACGACAAGTGTACTAAAAGTGATTGAGAAACCAATGCAACATGTCGTTAAAGTGTTAAGGGCTAGAACTTTATTTAGCTCATCAATTCAGAGAGAAAATATGAAGAAAGCTGATGTTATATTAAAACATGGTAAAGTTAAAAACAGACATGAGATAAAGAACACAAGTTTAACAGGTATTTTGGTACTAAGTCTGCTCATATGTTGAATTTTTAGGATGTAAACACAAAGAGCAAGCATGCCAAACTCAGAACAGAGCCATACTCAAAGTCCAAAGAAGATTGGCAGGTATTTTTTAAATTAAAATTATTCAGTCTTATATGAAGTGATGAAACTTGTTTAAACAGATAACACAGAATACCAAAAAACGCCAAACAAACAAAGCTATCATCAAAGGCCAGAAAAGATTGCAGGTATCTTCACAAATTATAATTTTCTTCTCATATTGAAGTCACTTTAATAAGGACAGTTTTCAGCAGATAAAGACCAAAACCAAAAAGACTAAAAGCAGAACAGCGCCATCCTCAAAGCCAAGAGAACACAGAAGATTAGGTATTTTTTCAAATTAAGGTGTTTTGTATATTGAAGCTGTTTTAATGATGAAAGTTTTTCAGCAGATGAATAAAAAAGTGTAGAAGATGAAATTAACCAGAAAGACATTATCAAACAAAGCCCATGGAAAATTGGCAAGTATTTTTCAAATCAACATTTCTCTCGTATCCAAGTTCTTTTAATGGTGAAGGTTTTTCAGCAGATAAAGACCAAGAACCAAGAAGACCAAATTCACAACAAAGCCCATATTCACAACAAGTCCATCATCAAAGCCGAGGAAGATTGACAGGTTTCTTTTACGTTAGTGTTATTCTGTCTCTTACATAGAAGTTGTTTTAATTAAAAGTTTTTCAGCAGATAAATTCAAAAGGCCAAGAAGACCAAATTAACAGCAAACCATTGTCAAAAGAATGCCAGCGAAAATTGGTAAGTATTATTCAACAAAGATTTCTGTCACATATCAAAGTCATTTTAATTATAAAAGTTTTTCAGCAGATAAATACCAAAAAAGCAAGAAGACCAAATTGACAACAAAGCCGTCATCAAAGACCAGAGAAGATTTACAGGTATTTTCAAATTAAGTTTTTACTGTCTTATAATTATTGCAGTTGTTTTAATGATGAAATGTTTCGGCATATCCAAAAGACGAAGAAGGCCAAATTCACAACAAAGCCATTATGAAAACCCAGAGAAGATTTACAGGTAGGCTATATTTCAAAGTAAATTTTGTCTGTCTTATATATTGAAGTTGTTTTAACAATGAAAGTTTTTCAGCAGTTAGGTATATGCCAAGAAAACAGTACGACCAAATTGACAACAAAGCCATCATCAAAGCCCAGAGAAGATTGACAGATTCTTTAACAAAGTGACGATTTTCTGTTATATATTGAAGATGTTTTAACTTCGAAATTTTTTCAGCGGATCCAAACAAAACCAAGAAGACCAAATTGACACTAAGCCAGCATCAAAGCCCAGAGAAGATTGGCAGGTATTTTTAAAAGTAAGGTTTTTCTATCTTATAAAGAGGTTGTTTTTAATTATGAAAGTTTTTCGGCAGATAAATTGAAACCCAAGAAGACCAAATTAACGAGAAGGAAATTATCAAACAAAGCCCAGGGAAAATTGGCATTTATTTTTCAAATCAAGATTTCTCTCGTATCGAAGTTCTTTTAATGGTGATGGTTTTTCTGCAGATAAAGACAAAGAACCGAGAAGACCAAATTCACAACAAAGCCCATATTCACAACAAAGCCCAAATTCACAACATATCCATCATCAAAGCCCGAGAAGATTGACAGGTAAATTTACATTAAGGCTTTGGGGGCCGTCCATGAATGACGTCACGCACCTTCAGGGTCGGGGTCGGAAATTTGTGACGATGTGAGACATGGGAGTTGAGGTTTGAGAAATGTGACGTCACTTCAGGTCTATGTAATTACATTTGGCAATTTAACAACAATTTAATTTCAAAAATAGCAGCACTCATTTTGAGTACCAAATTTTCATTTTTTGATTATTTTGATGCATTTTGGCACCATTATTAATAATTTTCTAATAATTTAAATATTTGGTCACCGTCAGATTTTTTAAATATTCATAGCAATATTAAATAAATATCCATTCCACAGGATGAAGGGATCCATGCTCTTCCTATTCGTACACTGAATGAGCATTTTGCCTCGCCATGGGAGAAGTAGGAAGCATATATTCTGTAAATTTTTGGATAAATTGTTTATATTAAACATTTTAATTCTAATGATTCTACCAGAGCTTTTATTTCTGTGGAATGAATATGTTATTGTGGTAATTCGGCTCTTTCCACTTTGCTTTGTTCTACTTTGCTTTGTTCTACTAATATCAATACTATAAAATATTCTGAACTAGTCCCCGGCGCCGCCGCCATCCGCCGCCGCCGCCAGTCGCTAAGCCCTCAAGTCGAAGTCAGTCGCTAAGGCTATCGACTGGACCAAGTCACCGCCGCCGCTAAGCCCTCAAGTCGAAGTCAGTCGCTAAGCTATCGACTTTGTCCACTTAATATATTAGCAGTTACATGTATTTATTGACTACCTTACAGCCTACCTAGTAGGCCTACTTACTTTACTAGATATACACTAACTTCCAAGGAGTCCATATTTAGACCATCGAAGCCTAATAGCCTATACGTCGATGCTGTCAACAGTCAGATTTTTCTGTCACGTACTCACGTTATCTCACGTGGCGCACTTCTTTAATTGAAAATGGCGTCTTTTCGAAGCAAACGTTGCGTTGAAAACACGCTGGTTTCAGTGTCTTTAAACACGCTACAACTAAAGATGATTCTGGAAAAAAATTGATAATAGGCTATGTTTGTGAAATTAGGGAAAATAGGCGTCCATTTGCCCTTTCGAGAGAAATCCAGTGTTTGGGTCCATTTTGGCGAACTACTGGTAAGTCTGGGTGAGACATACATATGTACCTACAATAGGCGTAGGCCTACTAATATACAGACTTGAATGCTGCATGCTTTAGTTTCTTATCTGATTTAAATGTAACGCGATAATGTCTTGATAATTTTGACTTGGTTGGTGTAGGCTATAGGCTAATATTTGCTATTAATTTAGATGTAGGCCTACCACTGCTTTATTTGGCCACAAACCATTACGTGCAGCGAAACGTGACTTTACAGTAGGCCTACGCCGTGAAATGCATTTTATTGTTAGGTAACTAATAGAGGTACCCGAGAAGTCGATATCAAGTCGTTAAGTCAGTCGATGAGCCTAAGCGACTTAGTCAGTCGATAAAGCAAGTGACTTGGTCAAGTCAGTCGCTAAGTCAGTCGCTAACTCTCCAAGTCAGTCGCTAACGCTTCTGTTAGCGACTCCGGGGACTATTCTGAACATCTATAGTAATTGGCTAGACGATGAATATTCAAGTTAATTTCATGCTTATATTAGCTTTCCAATGACTCCTTTTAATACCTGACTTCCTCCTTTAATACAACATAAGAGTGCAGAGCCACATTAAATACTTATAAGTTATTACAATGAAAAAAATGTGATTTGAGACATGTTTTATTATGAAATGGAAATTTGGTTTTGGGGGGATTCAGAGCTTTGTGACGTAATTTTTCAGGGGTGTTACCTTTTGTGACGACCTGTGACGAGGGGGGAGTACAAACCGGCCAAAATCGCGTGACGTCACTGTCTTTTATATTGTTGTTTTAGTTAAAGTTTCTCGCAGATAAATTCAAAAGGCCAAGAAGACCAAATTAAGAGTTAACCATTGTGAAAAGAAAGCCCAGGGAAAATTGGCAAGTATCATTCAATAAAGATTTCTGTTACATATCAAAGTCTTTTTAATGATGAAAGATTTTCAGCAGATAAATACCAAAAAAGAAGACCAAATTGACAACAAAGCCATCATCAAAGCCCAGAGAAGACTAACAGGTATTTTTCAAAGTAAGTTTTTCTGTCTTATATATTGAAGTTGTTTTAATGATGACAATTTTTTAGCAGTTATATGCCAAAAAAAACCAGGAAGACCAAATTGACAACAAAGCCATCATCAAAGCCCATAGATGATTGTCAGGTTTTTTCAAAGTTACATTTTTCTGTGTTATAATAAATTTGTTTTAATGATGAAAGCTTTTCAGCAGTTGAATACAATGAAAATCAAGAAGACTTCACAGCCGTTAACAGGTACTTTTCCAAAGTAATGTGTTCTGTCACATATTAAAGTTGTATTAATTATGAAATTTTTCAGCAGATGCAAAATCCAAGAAGTCCAAATTCACAACTAAGCCATTATTGAAGCCCAGAGGAGAAGAAGATTGACAGGTACTTCCAAAGTAACGTTTTTCTGTCATATATTGAAGTTGTTTTAATTATGAAATTTTTTCAGCAGTTATATATAAAAAAACAAGAAGACCAAATTCACAACAAAGCCATCATCAAAGCCCAGAGAAGAAAGACACGTACTTTTTCCAAAGTAACGTTTTTCTGTCATATATTGAAGTTGTTTTAATTATGAAATTTTTTCAGCAGAACCAACAAAACCAAGAAGACCAAATTGACAACAAAGCCTTAATCAAAGTCCAGAAAATATTGGCAGGTATTTTCCAAAGTAAGGTTTTTATAAGGTTTTTCTGTCTTATAGAGATGTTGTTTTAATGATGAAGATTTTTCAGCGATAAATAAAAAAGCCAAGAAGACCAAATAAACCAGAAGGACATTATCAAACAAAGCCCATGGAAAATTGGCAAGTATTATTCAAATCAAGATTTCTCTCATATCGAAGTTCTTTTAATGATGACGGTTTTTCAGCAGATAAAGACAAATAACCAATAAGACCAAATTCACAGCAAAGCCCAAATTCACAACAAATCCATCATCAAAGCCCGAGAGGATTGACAGGTAATTGCTTCATTAAGGTTTTTCTGTCTTTTATATTGAAGTTGTTTTAATTTAAGTTTTCAGCAGATAAATTCAAAAGGCCAAGAAGACCAAATTCAGAGTAAACCATTGTCACAAGAAAGCCCAGGGAAAATTGGCAAGTATTATTCAGTAGAGATTTCTGTCACATTTCAATGTCTTTTTAATTATGAAAGTTTCAGCAGATAAATACCAAGAAAATAAGAAGACCAAATTAACCACAGTGGCATCATCAACGCCCAGAGAAGATTTACAGGTTTTTCAAAGTAAGAACGTTTTTTGGCAGATAAATAAAAAAGCCAAGAAGACAAAATTAACCAGAAGGACATTATCAAACAAAGCCCAAGGAAAATTGGCAAGTATTATTCAAATCAAGATTTCTCTTTTATCGAAGTTCTTTTAATGATGAAGGTTTTCAGCAGATAAATACAAAGAACTAAGAAGACCAAATTCACAACAAAGCCCAAATTCACACGAAAGCCATCATAAAAGCCCGAGAATATTGACAAGTATTTTTTGCATTAACGTTATTGTGTCTCTTATATAGAAGTTGTTTTATTGAAATTTTTCAGCAGATAGATTCAAAAGTCCAAGAAGACCAAATTAACAGCAAAACCATTGTCAAAAGTAACTCAGGTAAAATTGGCAAGTATTATTCGATAAAGATTTCTCTGTCAAGTATGAAAGTCTTTTTAATGATGAATTTCTTCATCAATCATGAGGATTAAAGTCACAGCAAAGCCTTCCTCAAACAGGCAAGAGAAGATTGGCAGGTATTTCCAAATTATCGTTTTTCTGTCTCAGATATTGAAGTCGTTTTAATGTTGACAGTTTTTTTTAGCAGATAGCCTAATACAAAAATAAAACCAAAAGACAACAGAATCATCATCAAAGCCAATGGAAAATTTGCAGGTATTATTCAAATCAAGATTTCTCTGTCTCATATCGGAATTGTTTTAATGTTGAAAATTTTTCAGCAGATAAATACAAAGTACCATGCAAGTAATCCAACATCACAACAACGCTTGTCAAAGCCCAGAGAAGACTGGCAGGTATTCAAATTATGGTTTTTATGCTCAATATATTGAAGTGGTTTTAATGATAAAAGTTTTTCAGCAGATGAATACAAAGAACCAAGAAGACCAAAATCACAAGAAACCATCCTCAAACGAAGCCCAGGGAAAATTGGCAAGTATTAGTCAAATTAGGATTTCCGTCTTCAATTGAAACGTTTTAATGATAAAAGTGTTTCTGCAGATTCACACAAAATACTAAGTATATAGACCTAAATCGCAACCAAGCCATCTGCAAAGCCCATAGAAGATTGGCAGGTTATTTTCAAATTAAGATTTTTTGTTTTGTGTATTTGAGCTATTTTAATAAAAGTTTTTCAGCAGATAAAAACATGAACCAAGAAGACCAACATTTCAAAGCCCAGAGAAGATTGGCACGATTTTTTATAGGCCTATTATGGTTTCCTGTCTCGTTTAATGAAAAGTTTTTGTTAGCAGATAAATACTAAAAAACAAGATGGCCAAACTAAGCCCAGGGAAATTGGCGGTATTTTTCAAATTAAGGTTTCTCTGTCGCCTATTGAAGCCGTTTTAATGATGACAGTTTTTCAGCAGATAAACACAAAATACGAAGAACGTCGAACAGCAAAACCATCATCATGAATTTTGCCCTACGCCTATGCTAGCGCGGGAACGTGCGCGAGAGGCTCGAGGAAAAGGCTCTAGGCCTAGTTAGAAGAACCCAGCGAAAGGAGAGAAAAGGCGCCGGAAGTCGTTGTCTGAGACACTTGAAAAAGAGATTTGTTGAAGAGATTGGCGGCGCGTGGGGGGTGCAAGGGGTGCGGTGAACTGCGGTAAGGCGGCATTGGCTACCGAGTCAAGATTGAATATACAGACGTAATTCTCGGAATGCTTTCAAGTTTCAAGAGCTAAATGAGCAAGAAATTACAGCCGAGCTTAGATTGAGCATTCTATATATAGGGCCTAATTCAAGGGAGAAATTAACAGAAAGAAAGAATTCAGTTGAAAAACCTCGAATTGAGTGTTTGCTGATCCTTCGAGCATCGTCCGATATCAACCAACAAGAAAAAGTGGAACACAGAATCACGACAGGGCGGGAAGGCTCTTGATGAAGTGCCTAATTTCCTCCCCTTGTTCGCGTCTGTAATTACCCTAAAAACTCCAACAGAATACTAAGGCAGGCAATTCGGCTACCCTGCTGATCGTGCAGGGCTTAGGCCTACTGCATAGCCTATATTGCGGGGTTGGGTACTTCATATTGCTACGTCCAGCAATTAATCGGGACTTAGATGTCGTCCGATCACCTGAGCCTCAATGCATCCAAAAAGCAATTTATGCGACTCGGAAATAAACAGCAGCTGAGAAAAATAGATGCTACAACTGCCGACTTCGCTCATTTGTTATTTAGCCTATATATTTTATGCAATCTTGGGGTCGTCAGTTCTAAGCTCGTAGGACCTAGGCCTATAATTAGCCTAAGCTTATGTCGTGCTTGTTTTTTTATCAGCTGCACCATTTGTAGGTAATTTCTTGTTCGCTACTTCTCTTTCATCCAGCGTTACACTTACTTTTGTCCATTCGTTTGTCAGTATACTAGGACCGACGTCACTGTAGTCAATCCTACTATTAATCACACTATACTAGGCCTGTACGTCATTAAAAAAATTGATCGTCATTAATCTGACCCCAAAAATTTAATTTAATTTCCATGGCGAATGGAGAGCATTAATTTGGTATCTGCTAACGTGACAAATATTGAAATACTGTTACAAATGTAATAATGGTGCCTGTATACATTAAAATAATCAAAAAAACAATGAAAATTTAATACTCAAAATTGCTGGAGTTAGGCCTAAAACTATTCAAATTGTTGTTATTTGTAAAATTTAATAACAGACGTGATGTGACGTCACATTTCTCCAACCCCCAACCCGCCCCAATGTCACACATCGTCACAAATTTCCGACCCCCTCCCTCCCCTAGGTGCGTGACGTTTCCTATCTGTTACAGGTAACAGATAGGAAAAATTGCACATTACATTTGTCACCATTTTCGACTTTTTCATCATCATTTGCCTTCTATACAGAATAATCCATTAATTTTGCACTCAAACATTTCACATTATCATTGTTCGACATATTGTTTAGGTCTATAGGCTACTCCGGAAATGGGCCCCTCAATAACATGAAATAAGTAAAAAAATTATCGAACAATCCGAAATTAATCGATTAAATTTTTTTAACGATTAATCGATTAGTTACTCGTTAAAATCCGCAGCCCTACTTTATATTATAGGCTACATTACGTGCAGGACTTTGGTAGTTCGAACGTGTGATGCCTCTGTGTCCGTTAAACTTGCGTGTCATTTTAAAAATTGACAAGGTCACATTGAGGATCCTGAGTGGCCGAGTGGGTTGGTAGCCTGCTCGTCACGCCGGCGCCCCAGGTTCGCTTCCCGGTCGGGTCGGTTTATCAGAGATTAATTTCTCGGATCTTTACTGCGGGTGGCTCGGTCGCATTATAAACGTGGAGTACAATACAACACACAATACATACACATCACAATACAACTGGGGCGCGGTGATTTAGGGGTATGTTCGGTGCCTTGCAGCTGGAGGGTTGCGGGTTCGAATCCATCAGATGTTGCCGCGTAGGGACCCTTGGCAAGTCCTTCACTCGCAATTGCTCATGCGCTTCGGCGTGAAACTCCGATTCAGCGTTCGCGCAGTAGTCGGGAGCGCCTCTGAATGGGAAATCTGGTAGGGGCGCTATAACAAGTGCTCAAATACAATACAATACAATACAATACAATTATATTCTTGACGTAACTTAGGCCTACTTCATTAGCTACCTATTTCGCAGCGTACCGGTATTGAATTTAAGTATACTTAGGCTTACTGGGTGGCGATGTCATTTGGGGTATAGACCTACGCTGCTTACTTACAGAAGCTAGGTCTATGTTAGGCCTACCCCATTTCAGTTGACTGGTCGGCGGCCGCATAAATCTTCGTTTCAAGACTCGAGGCGAACTTTTTGCATTCATTCAATTAACATCATCAACCGGACGGATGGTGCCTTCCAGGTTGCTTCCTAGTCATAGCCTACATGAGGGTTGGGCGCCTGTTTATGGCTGCCGCTCCTTTGTGATTACATTATTATTACTATACCTTATTATTACTTCTGTGTTTTATTTTCTATTCAGTTTCGATGTCCAATTGTGCGTTTGCAAATGGAGTATTAAAGGCTATACTTACTTACTTGCTTACTTACTAGTTCGACAGTGTAACGTCGTGCTTTTTCAGAGGTTAGACCATCCATCTGAAATAGCCTCCATCTAGATCTGCTTGTTATTTAACCCGGTATGCCATACGCACTTCCTACAAGCCCTTGAAAACAGTTGTCTTTTGCCGGTGCTGGTCAGGGAGTCGGTACCTTAGGGAGGCGCTATGTCAGTGCTCTAAATGAGTGAGTGAATTAGATGATGATGAGGAACAGTTCTAATTTGTGTACAATTATAGATAAATCTGTGTATCAAAAATTATGCTTTTCAAAGAGGTTTTAATCGCTTTCGCTGATAGAAACAGAATAAATCATTAATAATCTACGTTAAACTTGCTTACTGTTTGAATCAATATGCATTCTAAATCAATATGCATTCTAAATGATAATGATGAAACTAATGATAATGAAGATGATGATTCTTGGTTTTCAGTGTCATGGACTATTTGACTCCTGACCCTGGCTTTCATACGACTAGCTTCCACCGAAAACAACCCTCGGACTCTATTAGGCGTAGAGCTTCTGTCTCCAATCAGCAGGGTCAGCGCTGGTGCCACATCCATAAGATGACCTTGTGTCCGCGCGGTTGGATATTAACTAGACCAATAAATAACTATACACTGTCTTAGAGAATGCACAGCACGTCTTCATGCAGTGCTATGATATACTGATAAATGTCAATATTATCATAGCCTACCTATCTATCTACCTACCAAAATACATGCAAACGTATAAATAAATATACAGATAGGCCTACACAGAAACATACTGTGACATACAATGTCGTACACACACACACACACACACACACACACACACACACATGAACACAACACACACACTTGCGCACACATATTAGATATAATAAGAGAAACTAATGACTGGGTCTAGAAACGAAGGCAAGTGGCAGCAGGTTGTCTCTGTTATGTGCTATATATGCGTGCATGGAATATGTCGTGTCTGAGTATATATATATATTATAAACCGAGACGACATCGAGGCCCTGAGGCTATAAATACAGTCTACACCGCATCTGGACTCAGTATATAGGTATATGACGCTCCTCCTGTCAAGAACGACGTAGGAGGAGAAGGCACTGCATGGAAGCACGAAGCGCCTATAGAAGTCGATCGATATTTCGAGCCCTGAAGAGAGTGTGACAGACAGAAACAATGACGCTGACAGAAAGGTAGATACAAGAGAGAGAGAAAGAAAGCAAGAGAGAGAGAGGGTTGTTGAGCGATGTATAATTGCCACGAGGCCACATTAGCATTTTTGCGTGGGTTTAATGATGTCACAGTAGTCGTTACCCAGACAAATCCCCGGCGTTCTAGAACCAATGACGGACACGCGCCATACACGAGAGTCAATTGAAAGCCTACGCTTGTTGGCGATGACTAATATTATCATCATTCTCGTGCATATAAAATAAGTAAGTAAGTATATCTTTTATTGCACCAATTGCTACTGGTTTACATTCTACAGTGACCTACAGTGTATAATCTCTAATGTTACATTTTAGCAGACGTGTATGCAGTGGAGGCGCCAGGATTTCAGGTTTGTGGGGGCTAAAGCTCCAAGCCCTTCCCTTTTGTCCCCTCCTCCCTGTGATTTGCATTGATTTCCCACTTTGGGGGACTGAGCCGCAGTTAGGGGGCTAAGCCCCCTATCTCCCCTGGCGCCGCCACTGCGTGTATGTACCTATAGGGCGTTAATATTCATTAGTGGCGCTTTAGAAATTGGTCGTAAGGACTCGTAATCGTAAGCGCGAACCTTTCTAAAGCGCTACTTATATGCTAAGCTAAGCTCATAGCGTCACCTTATGCATGAAAGGGCAAAAATTTGGTAGAGCCTGCTATCAGGAAATTCAAGCTCATGTAAATAAAAAATGAACAGTGCAGTGTTGCCGAATTGATGTGTTGGTTTCCTTTGGCCCGCATGTAGGCCTATAAATTTTCGATAATTTGCGTGTGAATCCTTTGGATCAACGAAATGTTGGTCATGGACAATTTTTGCATGCATGTAAATGCTATTGGCCAATCATGAGATTCCCCGGTATGCGGCCCAACCATGCATGACAGCATGCCAAACGATAGCATACCGTATTATTACCGGAAACTTAAGCACCCCGATAGTAGGCTAGCCTACATGTTTTTCCATGAAAGCTCCGTCAAGTCAGATCGAGTGGCTGTCGAGAGATACTTTTGTGATGAACAAAAGTGGTTGTCAGTAGGCCAAAGATGGTCCATGGTAGTCTATGATACGAATCGATGTGATCGCGCGCCTAACATACAAGGACATTTTGATGTGCAGTGCAGTTTGGCCTCACATAGTCTATGTATAGCCTAAGTAATCCGGAGCTATAGCAGTTAAGGCCGCACATACTGTAAATAACCCTGAGCTATAGCAGTTTAGGACTTTAGGCCGCTACTATAAGTAGCCTAAGTCTGAGCAATATGAAGTTTTCTTTGGGCACCTGTGTATATATTTCCCTTGTCTCATCTTTATCAACGCTAAAGAAAATAATGCGACGTTTAAGACCGATCGTCGCATTTCTTTAGCGTTTATAAAGATAAGGCAAGGGAACTATACACAGATGCCAAAAAAACTTGATCGACGTGGCAAGGGTTTGATCAGCTTGGGTTCCAGGTCAAAATTCGAAAGGTAAGGGGCAGAAAGAAGGCTGCGATGGTTGGTGATTTAAACGACATGGAAGACAAAAAGTGGTAGAAGGGTCGGTAGTGCATGGTTTCACAGTAAAGCAATAATTTAAAGTTTGGAATGAAAGATGTCTAGAGTAAGTTGAGTGCTTAGAGAAGGGTGTGTCATAGAGTCTTATTATCGAGTTGTGTTGGGTTCTTTCCAAAGCGGTATAATAGAATGGTTTAATTCATCAGTTGAGCGACTAGGCCTACTGGTTGTTTAGCTTTGCTAAGTAACATACGGATGGAGCTGAGTAGGATAAAAAAAATGCCTTTAAAATGAGGACAGTTGGTCACAGCTGTTAAAATTTCATAAATCACCAGATGCTAGGCCCTAATATTATTCATTCACTGCGAGAATTTATGTAGCGCCTCTTCAAGAAGCCTACTCAGAGACGCTCCTAGACCAGCCACGGCTAAACAGAAGACTTAATTGGTTGGCAGAAAACAGGCATATTGGTGCGAGGCAACACGCGCAGCTCGAGTGGGAGCCCATTCCAGATGGAGGGCCCAAAAATCGAGCAGCTGAGAGATGAACGGGCCCGGGGACAAGAAGTTCTCCCTTGGCCGAGGAGTGCAGAGTCCGACGGGGGCCGACGTCGGAGTCAGGAGGACAGAGGTCAGAAAGGTAGGATTGGGCACAACCAACGGGACACCATAAACTAACGCTGCTATCCTATAAAAGATGCGCTGCGGGGAGCCAGCGCAGATCATTTTGGAATACGACCAATAAGTTAGTCGGGCAGCTGAACGGAGGACCCGGTCAAGGCTACGATTATGTTGTGATCAAACTATAGCTCAGCTGACCACCTATTCCTGCAGACACATAACCCACCTGCTCGATTAGAGACTTCTTATAGGCATGGAGTAATCAATCGTGTCATTTTACGCCCTATACATATGTACTTACTAACCTACTCTTGCCCTACATTTCTTTTACAAATGAATGCATACTTCAATGCATATAGTTTCAAATTACATACGAGGACTAGATCTGCCTGCGCCTACTTCCAGATTGTTTCCTGCATTTTAATAATTCAGCCAGTTCGTTTACTTTGTGCACACGAGGCGATTCCATGCATCGCCGTTATTCCATGCAGCATCCATGGCATGCATCCGTCGTCGTGGTTTCAAACCGACTGCTGCTGCTGCTTCTGCTTCTGTGGATGCTGCTGATGCTGCTGCTGCTGCTGCTGCTGTCGTCATCTCTGACGATGCGACGTGTAAGTCGAGAACCGTTTTAATTATGAGCTGCTTCCAAGGATTTCTCTTGGCGCATCTTTGCTGGAGCACTTGTGCAGATGATTTGTGATTAATGACTTATTTATTTCATCAGCCTCCTAGACATAGTTCTTGAAAGGTAAGCTTATGTAAAAGCATATAATTATTATCTAGGTGTGTATGCTTTTATGCTTCATTATAGGCTTAAAGGTAAGGTATTTTATATGTTTTATAGGCCTTTTATTTCACGGCCCTTACAGTCCTAGCTGTCACGGATTATGCATGCAGGCCTACAGCCCTACATGTAGGCCCGAAATATACAGTGTTCATGGGCAAAGTGACCAGATAGGCCTACAAGTAAAATTATTCATAATTATAGCTACGAAATATTCATAAATGCATGGAAATTCAAATAGATTTTATTCATTCATTCATTCCGGAAATTTATATAGCGCCTCTTCAAGAAGCCTACTCAGATTTAATCTGGAATGTCACGACTAATTGTTTTGAAATCCTGCACGGCCCCCATTGAACACGTCATAATCATCGTCATAATTATGTAGACCTAGGCCTAATCAAAGTTGCAAACTACGATAAGTGGCGTTCAGCGAAGAGGACAAAATATTAGGCCCCTAATTAAAATGTTATTCCAAAAAAAAGAATGTTGGAACCAATTCAAACTTACTCGGATAAATTCCAGAAGTGAGATGGAAACTTGGAGTGATCGAAGGCCCTTCTCAGAAAGATTGGTAGAACCGAATCGTCAGGTCATTAAGTAGGCTAGGTAGCGACAGACCAAGAACTGTGAGAAGTAATGAAAACAACGAAAAGGTTCAAGATCTCGTTTTGAGTCAAGACTGTCAAGAGAACAGACCGCAAACTCATCTCACATAGAGAGTAATTGCACGAGAACTGGACATTAACCAGGGGCGCAAAAAAACAAGTTTTTTTCAAAAAGAAAAGTTTTTTGTTTTTTGTTCTTAAGATTTTCCTATTTCGGATCATAAAACTCATAAAAATGGCATAATACCGTTTAAATTACTCAGATGCATAAATGAAATTAACTAGAACAGTAGAATGTCATAAATTATAACGAAATTAACAAAGACCATACAACATTTGCCAAGAGAGTTGAAGAGACGCCATTTTTGGCATTTATAATTTCTAAATTTGCCCTGACATTAACTCCGCGTTCAGTAAATGAAATTGTCATTGAAAGACATTGAAATATTTCAAAACGTGTGAAGCTACTGGACTCACAGAGGTCACCAAGCAGGCAAGACTTTAGCACTCCAGGCTTTTGTTAATGCGTTATCTTGCGCTTATGGTTCATTCCATTGGTTCACTGATGAAAAACTTTTCACCGTCGCTGTATCATCGATATCGAATAGTCAAAATGCTTGCTTGTTTAGGCTATATTCTGCCGTTGGACCCGGAAGAAGAAAATCCCTGGGAATCGTTAGCTTCGAAGTCGTTCGACCTTGAGTCAGTTAGTAATGTTTCGGTCGGTGTGCCTTCACTTGGCAGTGCAAGGATGGCACAAAGCGTTAAAGCTTAATGGTAATACTTCCGGAAGCTCTTACAAGACATGATATGAGAAATTCAGAGTATTGAACATTCCAGCAGATCGGAGCTCCAGCCCACTGAGCTCATGACATCGTTGAGCTGTTGATGAACGGAACTCCTGATTTAATACATCCTACACTTTGGTCTTCAAACAATCCAGACCTAAATTCTGTTGACTGTAAAATCTGGATGATAATGCAAGAAAAAGTATACATAGCAAAACTGCTGAACGTCGTTGAGCTACTACGTCAACGGTCAACGTATCGGGCAGACGTGGAATTAACTGGACGTCGCATAATTGAGGTTGCATTAAGTGAGTGGCGGGTTCATCTCACTGCCTGCATCGAAGCTAAAGGACATTTTGAACAAAAATTATAACTTAAATGCGACGAACGTAACAGTTAAATGGGCTGTTTTTTAAATCTGATTAAAATTTGATTGTTAGTAATTTTAAATTTCTAGGAGTCTTTTTTTCAACTCACCGTTTATGTATATGCCTACGACGTCGTGTATTCTCATCTTATACATGCCTGTATACGTGTCCTATCATGCTCCAAGCTTATGTATGCAAAGTGATAAAACAGTTCCATTTCCTTACGATTTGTACAGACTTCATGTATGATGTATATTTGCAGAAAGTCTGCAAAATTTAATGAAACGACAGAGACTTCCGTAAAGCCGTTCTATAGTAGGCCTACTGGCAAGGTATCAATCGATGGTAAAAAACCCGTGCAAATGTGCGAAACCAAAATGAGTAGGCCTAAGCTTATCGCTAAGACGGCAAAAGTAAGGTATGTATATGTGTAATGACGCCGGTGGGCAACCCACGCAGATGCAGTAATGAGATATAGTGAACATACAGATAGAGACAGAGATAGAGTGAAGCAGGAGGACGGACTCTCTGTCTGTCCTTCTGCTTCACTCTATCTCTGTTCTCTGAAAGGTGTGACGAAAACTGTTCCCTATAGGAATCGAATAAGGCTTGGTCACTGGTCAGTCGTGAAAAATGTATCCTAGGAATCGAATAAGGTTTGGTCAGTCGTGAGAACTGTGGACCTGCAGCACTGGTCAGACTGTCACTGCCCAAAGCCTATATCATTTCTACATCTATCTATTAGTTGCCCTTCTAGGAATTACTTATATTGCTGTGAATTAATTACATAAAAAGCAGCAGGAGAAAGTCAAGAAAAGCCGAGCTCAAAATAGGATTTCGACGAACGCAGATTAATTTAGGAAACCGAAAGCAGGAAATGAAGCCAGTACCAGTAGTCACGATTTGAATCAACGGTCAATAGCTGCACGGACGATACGATATACAGTATATATATATAATATATATGTAATAAATATATATATATGTAATAATATATATATATGTATTATATAGGCCTATATAATTCCACCCGCTCCATTACATGTATAGGCCTATCTATTACATATGCATTAGGCTAGTATTAAAATGGTAAGGTTAAGGAACTTGAAACTGAGCTTCTATGTCATATTATTCATTTTCGTATACAGACTTTGTTTGAGTGAATTTTCACATTCAGTAAGCAGATTCTCTTGGTTTAGCGCTTTGTATTTAAACAATCGGCCTACTTATCTGTTGTTCTCTTCGTGGGCCAATTAGGCCTGCGTTAAATGTAACAATGCTATTTCAGTGTGCCAAAAATAGACGAACTAAAGGTTGATTTTAAAGAAAATTTATAGGTTACCCAGAGGAAAAACTTAACTCCCTGCAGTGAACATGAGCACTTTGGTGTATTCCCAATACAGTCTATTTGACGAGTAGTATAATAATATAATATCTTTTCTTTAATTTTAGCGCCTGACAAACGCACTGCGCTGTACATTTACATGTTATGCAATTGAAACAATCTTAACTAGTTAACTACTAACAGAACAGAATAGTAGGGGCCTACGTTGCTTTTATTAAACCGAGTTCTCAATCACATTTATCGTGTTTTGAATCAACAAAATCCTTGCCATCGTACAGATTTGTTTCGAGATTTTCGGCTCCACTTGTACCCCTAACAGTAGCGGCGCCAGGATTTCAGGTTTGGGGGGCTAACACCCCAATTCCTTCCCTTTCTCCCCTCCTCTCTGGCATTGGCAGTGATTTCCCACTTTTGTTTGGGGGCTGAGCCGCCGATAGGGGGGGGGGCTTCAGCCCACCCTAGCCCCATGCTGGCGCTGCCACTGACCCCTAATTAGACCGTGAGTGCCTCTGAGTAGACATCTTGAAGGGGCGCTTTATCAAATTTATTTTGATTGACTGACAATAAGGTCACAAATTTATTTTGATTGACTGACAATAAGGTCACAGAACGCTGTCGGTTGGGAGATGAAGCGGCAATCGAGGACTGCCCACCCGCCATAATATGCCGCTACTAAGAAAATTGAAGCCTCGAACACGTTATTCTCATGACCGCCTCTTGTATAAATCTGATCCAAGCTAGTGACTTCCATGACGCCGTTGTAATATATCAATCTTTAATTCGCCAAACATTAGTAAAGCAAAACAAGAGGATTATGAAAAACAACAAAAAGCTCAGTCCTATCTTGAGCTCGGCTTTTATTGGACCTTTTTCTGCTGTTGGACTTGGCCTATTTGTATAATTCACCGTACTTCATAAGCAATGCAAGGAATTCATGGAATGGCTATTTATAAATTATACATAAGTTCTCAATCAATGGTCTCTTCAAGAGAAATCTTAGTCAGGAATCATGACCAGGGCCGTTTTAAGGTCGTCGTAGGCCCTAGGCACTCTTGCATTCGTAGGCCCCAACTCCCAGCTCTGCATTGAAGCTAAGCTCAAAATTACGCATTCACATTATTTATTGACGTCATGTTTAATCATGATTCACAAACACACCCAGTTTGATTTTAAATCTCAATTTACTTTTTATCCATAAGGTTTAATAATATCTTTTCTTTAATAAGCGCCTGACAAACGCACTGCGCTGTACATTTACATGTTATGCAATTTAAATCTTAACTACTAACAGAACAGACAGCTTGCAATACAACGGCGCTAATAGCAGCCTACAAAGCATATCCGCCCAACGGGGGCTCGAACTCGGTACCTCTCGGTCTCTGTGCCAGATGTTATCCAATGCGCCACGGCCGCAATATTAATGCAATATTTCCGGTGTTACTTTTGCTATCTTTCGTCTCTTTAGTCTTTACAAGATGGCAACTGCTACGGAACTCGCGGCTTTAACAGTTTTTAAAATACTAGGCCGTTTTAATTTTAAGTGGAATAATGAATCCAGTCATTCAAATGATCCAGCAGAATGGGAGATTACTGCAGATCTCAGAACTTATTATGCAAATAATATCCCTTCACAGAATTTGGAATCTGATTTTCTCTTAAAGGGTAGACAATATGGTGATAAGATCAGATAGGCCTATGCACACAAAGAATATTTTGTGAGAAAATTGACAAATGGAGAAATTGTCAGAAGAGATTGGCTTATTTATGCTCCTTCATGTGGTAAAGTGTTTTGTTATGTGTGCAAGCTATTCGGTTCCAATGCTGGCAGTGCCAATGAATATAACAATCAGTTTACAACTGGTTTCGATGACTGGAAAAATGCAACTGCAAGGATTAGCTCACATGAGAAATCGAAGGACCATATTGCTGCTCTGTCAATGATTTTGCAATGCCAGAAGTCCACTAGAATTGACGTAGAACTGCAGAAGGAGAAGGAGAAATTGTGCAAATACTGGACGGAAGTTCTGAAGAGAATAATTGCAGTGATACAATGTTTTCCAAATGTAAATATTGCTTTTCGAATCTATCTTTCCAATTTTGGAACAAGTTCTGAAGGTGAACGTTCTTTTTCGAAACTCAAGCTTATCAAAAATTATCTGCGGTCAACGATTGGACAAGGACGACTATCTTCCCTTGCGCTACTTTCAATTGAAAACCAGTTAATGCGGGAAATGGCATTAAATTTTGAAGATCTTATATGTGATTTTGCTATTGCAAAGAGCCTTAAAGTTCACATAACTTAGGCTGTTGAACAACTTAACTGTAAGTTCACATCTTAAAGTTAGACTGTTTAAGTACAATTATAAAAATTATTAAAGTAGAATTTGAAATTTCTTTCATTTTCGTGTCAAATTCAACCATTAAAATTATTTTTAAAATTATTTATTTTAAAATTATATCTCATTTTCAGACTTTCGTGGGCCCCTAAAATGTTCGTGGGCCCTAGGCACAGTGCCTACTGTGCCTAGTGGATAAAACGGCCCTGATCATGACTCGGTGGCAGAAGCACGATCGAAATCCAATTGGTCAGGAAACCAGAGCATCAGGGATGATCTACAGTGGGTAAGCGAGTTGAAAGAGGTGAGACTTAAGTTTAGACCTGAAAGACAGCAGAGAACTGACAGAATGTACAGAGCGGGGCGGCGAATAATTCCGGAGCTTCGGACCAGGTATACCGAGCAGACCCATGAGCACAATACAGTTCTTGTGCAGGAGTTAAAGTATATCCGTGGATAAAGTGCAATATTTGCTTGTATAAGGGATGAGCAAGAAGAAGAGATGAAGATAACGGGTAAGACGGCTGATCTATATGTAGTAGGCTACCTTGTGAACAATAACCTACCACAGATTTTAAGGTGTGCACAACACCTGATAACTGTAATGTATGTCTCATGAGTCATGAGTGAAAGCGTTGTTTCTTGTATGTTGCATAAGATGGTTTCACCTAAACCGCGAGGAATGACTGGGTGCAAGATGTATGGAAAGAGGTCGTGTCATGTAGGCGTTGTCATTGCACGAAGTTTTTTTGTTATTGCTGGTTTCAGTTATCGTGGCGTTTGCAACCTATCGTGTGACAGTTCGTGACGTTGAGCAATATGTCTGCAGCGGCCATATGCAATATGCAGTGTGCACCGAGTTCCCTATCGACAACCAATATCATAGGCCAGGTCTTTCTTCTCCCGTCCCAGATTTTTAAATACTGACCTTCGAAGGGTAAGGAAGCCTTTATGGAGACGATTCCTGGATATGGATCGCAAAGGTCGTTGAGGGTTGTTTTTTCTAATTGTGTCCTATTAGTTGAATATTGTTATAACAACGCTGTACATTAGCACACGCACGCATGATTCGAGCATTTCTTTAACATTAGAGCCTACTCGCTTGTTTTCGGGTTAGAGACTCTACGCTGACATGACTTGGATAACATGCAGCGGAATATTAGGCCTACCTCAAGTCGTTGTAAGGCACCAGTATCATTATGACGTAATGAACTTCATTCTCGTGAACGTTGTGACAATTCATCCCAATTGATGCGACTTCGACAAATTCACTTCAGTGGGGGAAACACTAAAGACATTCGAAGCGCATCTAAATTGCATACAGAATTTCTCATCTTTGAAGAGCTAAACCGTAGCACAACACGACACAACACAAAATAACAGTTTTGTGTTATGTCATAACATAACTCAGCATAACCCAATATACAGTATCATAGGCCTAACAAAGCCTGAAATGACATGATAGGACACAACATAGCTCAATTCTGTACAATTCAACTAACACCACACACCACTGTATTACACAACAAGTCAACGTTCAGCAACATACCCACTCCACCACTTGTTAATATCTGCCATTCCACAGTATACCATTACGTAGCATAATAAAAAGCAAGAGAAGTGCATAGACTAATATAATGGCTGCTATTCGTTCTCCGTCGTCGCTGAGTAGCATGACGAGCGTCGACCTCCTTCGCAGCGCCGGTGCCACCCTTCGAGCGCAGTGGTCGACGCTGGAGACGGTCGGTCGGTCGATGCTGCTCTTCTCCGTCGGCTTCTTCGTCGTCGGCGTCTTCGTTACGGTCCTCGGCTTCGCGTCGACCGGACTCCCGGCGTCCCAACGCCTGCCTATGCAGATCATGGGTCCGGCGCTGCTCGCCTCCACCGGCCTGATGTGGCTCTTCGGGACCGTCTTCTCCTGCCTCTGGACGGCCGAGGCAAGGCGACAGCGACGCGCCATCGAGGCCGAGGGCAGACTGGAGCTCCATCGACTGGCCGTTAAGATGCTGCTACACGACGAGTCTCCGGAACTCAGACCGACGAGGATTTCCAGCCAGGACTCAAATCTGAGACGAGAGATGCTTATCAGACTCCACAACGCAAGGTAGGCCTTGCAATGTATCTATTATTATGTATAATTCACTCTCGCAGTGGAGAAAACTGCATGATTACTCCTGTCCCCAAAGTTCCTAAGCCCTCCTATGAAGCAGATTTCCAGCCAATATCCATCACTCCCATTATATGACGGATACTTGAAAAGCATGCAGATTGGGCGCAGGTTCTTTACCAATTCGAACCTGACTAACTCCCTGCAAAACCGCATATATTCTGATCAGTACTGGATCATTGCCTGCCTTAATGGTAGCCAGCATTGTACGAAATTCTAAGGGAAGTATCACCTTACATTGACATAAATGCAAGTATGATTCAGGGATCGGACTTTGGACCCATGAACTCATCACTGTAATAATTACCAGTCTTAACCCAGCCGACCCTACAAACAGGCTTCTGAGCTCCTCAAATATGCAGATGACTGCTACCTTTTAATCCCTTGCTCAAATAGTGCTTATGTGACTTTAGGATTGGACCACATCTCCCGATGGGCTGCTGACTGAAACATGAAGTTTAACCAAAAGAAAACCAGTGAAATAATTACAATTCACCGCCCGAGTGTGGGTCTTGGTCACCTTACCGCCCCAGGACCACCAAAGGTCTAGCCAAGGTTACCAACATGGTGATCTTGGGAGTAACCATTTATGATGACTTAAGATTTAATGATCATATCCCACGACTACGCTGTCAGGCCCGCCAATCCTATTATGCTTTGCGAACTTTAGTCGCCCATGGCCATCTTCATGCGTCGTGCGCGCCATTACCCTGGCAGGAATGCTGTATGTCTCACCTGCCTCATGGGGTTTCCTGGGACAGCGTGGCGAAGATAAGTTTGAAGCCTTGATGCGTCGCTTGTTCCGCTATTACGCTCTTCCTGGAAATCCCTGTCGGTTGAGCAGTTATGCATAAAGACAGATTCCCGCCTTTTCTCATCGATCCTGACGGATAAAGGGCATGTGATAATACATGATTTGCTTTCCCAAATGAAAACTTCTAAGTATTCCCACCGCCCTCGGGCTAATGATCGTATCATTCCTCATGCAGAGAAGTTGATGCGTAAAACTTTCATCACTAGGATGACATATATATAAGGTCTGATCAAGAGAGACTGTCTTTCTTAAATAAATACGAGACTATGTTGATTATACACCAAGGCATTTCTGTTCCCTTAGTAGAGTAACACGTGGTGGATGTTGTTTTCTATTGCGCAGTTCGAGTGAAACGATTCCGTCTCAGAGGACAGTCTGCAGTGGAGCCAGTGGAGATTCGAGGCGATGCAAGACCCGACGCAACACGGAAACGACGTTGCTCTACCAGTCGCCCGACAGCCGTAAGTCCTCCACATCCGGATCAGCCTCCTATCGAGCCGTCCTCAAGTCCTTCGACTTCCCCGGAATCCACATCAGCCACATCTCGACGGTCGACGTCGAGGACGAGGAGACGGAGGAGGAGCTGGAGCAGGAGGAGGTCGAGGAACGTTGCAGTGAACCCATGCCCCCTAAATATGCTCCTGGATTCAGACGGAACGTGCTTCTGAGCGACGCCTACAGCGACACCTCGCGGGTCTCCTTCCCGTCGTCCGAATGCTCCGCGTTCGCCGGCAGCCGATCGAGGGGCAGCCGCCCGAGCAGCCGCGAGTCGTGCGTCCTTAGCCCCCGCCTCTGGGACTTCTCTCCGCGTGAATCCGACTCTGACCTCGGTACCCCCATTGACGTCGTCTTCAGGGAGGACTTCGTTCATCGGTCGGGCGGGGCGAGGGACAAGGGGTCGTGGACGCCCGCAGAGAGAAGAGGACCGAGCGGAGGAGGACTGGAAGGCGTATCGTGCAGAGGATTCCGTGAGAGCGGTGGTGGACATTTCGTTCATCACTCGAGAATGCCTCGCAAGGGTTCGCTGGTCACCGTCAATTACGTGAGGACGTCCAGTCGGGCGTCTTCGGTCAAGTCGAGCGTGAGGTCATCACCCTGACGAACGACCTTGAGGTCATCACCCTGACGAACTGTTGAGACTTCGTTATAACCCCGATTGATTTAATTAACGCTGTGACTGACTACGCATTGGATTGTTACTGCTTGAACCTATACATAAAGAGACGTAGGCGTGAGCCATACACGTCGGAATTTTGCCTTCAAGCGGCATAATTCCCCAAGCACATGTATTTTTCTTTCGAGTACAGTCTATCGGTCAACATGTTATTTTGTCTATGAGCTTTCTTCGAACGCGGCATTAACCTATTGACAGCCGCGCTTGCGTTTACTGGCTGTCGTGCTTTGCCAAAAACCACGTGGACGTAGCCTAGGTGGTTAAAGCACGTTCGACATAGTACTTCAATCCCTGGTCCAAGGCTACCCATATAGAGCAAGCACAGTTACTGTAGTTGAGAAAGAGAATCAATGCTGCAGATTAGGCAAGTCTATTTGGAAATCTATCCAAGGCAACCCGCTACCAAACCAAAATGCATTGGGTTTTCTCAGAGTGTAGCCTAAGACGGTTGGACGAAATTCAAGCACCAAGTACCTCTGATGTGCAAAGCATTTCCTCCACAAAGAAGATAGATCCTCTACAGCTGGGCCGTGGACATAATTCCCGACTGTAATCAGCGCACTGGTGATCTGCAACCCCAAGAAGAAAAGGACAATTCTTTATATAGCCTCTGCGGAATTATCATGGTTTGCGCCGTATCATGATCACGAAGCGAATTTTATCGTATTAAACCAATGTGAATCTGTTAACTCTATAATTATCATGCTAGCGAGATTGGACCGTTGCAGAGCCGTACTCACGGGCATGCTGAAGTTAAAAACACTTCAAAAACAATCTGTTCCCAAATGCAGTACCAGAATTGTGTATGCAAATCTGCAAAGAACTCGAACTACATATGAGTAATATGAAAGAGACACTGCGCTGGTTTCCGGACTAGAATTAAGGGGCCGTCCATAAAGTACGTCACGCTATTTTTGACCATTTTACCCCCCTTCCCCCTGTCACAAACTGTCACAAATCTCGGACCCCCTAAAGTACGTCACACTTTCAACATAGAAATAATAATACTTCCGAAAGCAAGGCTAATACATAAACAACGCTTCGCAACAGCATTATTACTAGCGCTCCTAGCGAGAGGAATCGTGAAAACACATTCAGGAGAATGCATTTCATGCTATTTTGACATAAAACTAATTAAAATGTTTCCGAAAATTTTTGAAAATTATTTTTAAAGCTATGAAATTCTACTAAAAAATAAAAAATAAATTATAAATAAAATACTAAAAATAAATAAATGTGTGACGTCACACATGGCCTGACCCCCCCTCCCCCCTGTCACAAACTGTCACACTTTCTTAAGCCCCCCCCCCCTGGGCGTGACGTACTTTATGGACGGCCCCTAAGTTGATTTTCGGCGGATCATATTAACTCGTTGCGACAGTAGAACACATCAGGAAGATTTGTTTCTGCCTTTAGCGAACTGAATCGCCGAGTCCACTCCAAAAATTAAATGCAATGCAGGCCTAATAATATAGGTTAGATAATAAAATGTCTTGTCTTTGGTCTGCGTTCATTCACAGTTGTTGGCCCTTATATTTGGAACTCTCTATCTTTAGATGTTCGCAATTCTCTTACAGAGAATAGCCTATCATTTGATTTATTTATGATGATCTTTCGTGGGCTCAACAAAATTTGGTTGCTCTTTTTTTAGATTATCGTTCTTACTTCATCAGTTTGATTTGCAGGACTTATCACAGAAATTTTGATGAATTTGCTATACATTTCTCAGATGTTATCGCCTTTTTATAGTTTCCCAGGATTTTTTACTAGTTTTTTTGATAGTTTAACCTTTGCCCAAACTAGTATGTTCTATCAAATGGATAGGATGGCCGAATTGTCCTTTGGATCCACCCTTACATTCATAGATGTTAAATACGCATGGCTTTTCTGAAGTGGCCTAAGAAACTGACGTTTTCAATTAATTAATTAATTAATTTATTAGTTTATTGTGAATATCTATAATGCTTACTTTTAAGCAAAGGTAGCGACCTGAGCTATGTGAGCGTAGGCTTTGATTGAGCGTGCTGCCAGCCTAATCGCTAGAACCTGACGCTGTAGTCAAGCGCAAACAAGTTCGTAATCGTAATAATTAACTCCAAATTTCTAAAGCGCCACTTGAAAGCTAAGCGTATGGCACCAGCTTATTCAAGAGGGGTTGTCCAGAGGGTATACCAAAAGGAGTTCCAAGTCCGGTTGTTAGGGAGGTCCTGAAAAAGGGGATAGAGGAGCTGCTAAGGCGGGTCTCGTTCTCGTCGATAAGATTTGGAGGGCGGATGATAGATGAGTCAGGGACTCAGGGTAGGAAGTCTTGAAGAGATGAGACTTTAGCTTTGAGGCGAAAGCCCGAGGGGTGATGAGTAAAGGCGCTTGAGGCAGATGATGGTGAGTAATTAAGAAGTAATAATAATGAAGAAGGAACAGAATTATCTGTTGAACAGATAATTTGCAGAGTTCAGGATTAAGGTCGGAGGCGAGAACGACTGAGAGAGGAGGAGGATCGGGTAGAGCGGGTTGGCTGGATGGTGAAGAGTTCGCGATGATACTAAGTCTTAGGCTGGGTGATATTGTAAGGAGTAGGACTGTTGTAGGTTAGTGAAAGGACTTTGAAGTGGATTCTCTCTGAGATTTTCAGCAACTTCAGCCAATTATGGAGTGATTTGAGGATGGAAGTGATATGGTATTCCTGCTTGTCTTAGTCACTAGGCCATCCGCTGGCGAAACACCCGTAATACCTGCCAGCGACATTACACGTAAGTTTTTACGTTACACTACGGTTACAGTACATGATGCGCCTCTCACCATCAACCATCGTTAACTTAGCGTATTAAACTATCGTGTGCTTCGGCTATAGGTTTTTGTGTATCAGTGGTGTGGCTTTTGTGTAGCCTACACTACAGTGTAGGGGTAAGGCTATCGGCGCTGCCGGTCTAAGGGGCGACAAAAGGGTGGCTAAATGAAATTTTAAGACGTTCTAAGAATTTTTTCCCGAATCGATAAATAACGTCATCAACACTGCCACCATAGCCAAACCCTGCGTATTGTTAATGAAATAGGCCCTAAATATGGTAAGGAGATCGTTAAAGTGTGGATACAAATCTTCATCGCACGCTGCAGCTGAAGATGCCCGCAAACAGTCAACCGTTCTTTACGCCTCTGCATCAACGAGATTTCCATTTTCATAAATTTGGCTTTACACCTTCGAGGTCAGGGTCTGAGCTGGAGTCAAGGATTACAAATTTGACTGCATCAGTGGCAGATACATACAGATAACAGCTTCCGCGACACTCTCGAACTGGTTGTTGTGTACGAGTGCAGCCAGGAAGTAAAGATTCGAGTCGCATGATTGTATTTATGCAGATGACATGCAGGCATACTTGCACTGTCTGCCATCAAATGCCACCTCTGCAGTCTGGGCTATGAGTCGGACACTGGATGCGTTGGTGATGTGGATGTCGTCAAACCGCCTTCGCCGTAACCCGGCAAAGACTAAGTTCATTTGGCTGGGCACCCGACAGCAGCTTGCTAGGCTTGACAGTCACCCTTGCTGCTGAATTCCCCAGTTACACTTTATCCGCTACTGTTCGCGACCTTGGCATCCTACTGGACCAAGAACTTACTCTTGCTCCTCTTCTCCATTGTCTTAGTCGCAATTGCTTTTACCAGTTGCGCCAGCTTCGCACTGTCGCACGCTCACTGACTCCCAGTGCTGCAACCACTTTACTGCAATCCTTTGTCTGTGCTCGTCTTGTCTAGGCCTACTGTTCTGTCTCTTTACTCCGGACTACCGTCTGGTCGGCTGGCGTGCCTCGACCGGGTGCTCCCGTGCTCCGCTCTGCGGCGCGGCTTACTGGCCGAATACCCAAATTCGGTCATGTCTCTAATTGCATGCTGGAAACCCTACACTGGCTCCCTATCCGCCAGCGCATTGTGTACAGGATCGCTTCTCTGGTGTGGCGATGTCAGCTGGGCCTTGCCCCAACCTATCTGCGGGATCTCTGTCGTCCCGTATCGGGCGCCCAGGGTTGTCGCTCCCTTCGCTCCTCTGGGAGAAGGTGCTCATAGTCCCATTTGCCTGCACAGCTACCATGCAAAATCGTGCTTTCTCAGTGGTGAGCCGGGCCCGACCGTCTGGAATGGGCTGCCCTTGGAATTGCGTCCGCTTACCAGAACGCTCTCTGACACGTTCTATACTAACCTGAAAACTATTCTTTTCGGCAATGTTGGAGTAGGGAGCACCTCTGATTAGTTCCCTTGAAGAGGTGCTATGGGGCCGTCCATAAATGACGTCACACAATTTTGGCCGATTTTTGACCCCCTCCCCCTCGTCACACTTCGTCACAAAAAGTAACACCCCCTCTGAAAATGACGTCACAACGCTCTGACCCCCTAAAACCAAATTTCCATGGCGAAGCAAAATGCTCCTTCATGGAACAAATAGGGAAAGCATGAATATTTTAAAATCTAACGGTGACCAAATATTGAAATAATTAGAAAATTATTAATAATGATGCCCGTATACATTAAAATAATAAAAAATAATGAAAATTTAATCCTCAAAATTAGTGCTGTTATTAATCAAATTAAATTGTTGTTAATTGTTAAATTTAATGACATAGACCTGGTGTGACGTCACACTCCTCAGACCCCCACCCCATGTCACACATCGTCACAAATTTCCGACCCCCTCCCCCCTAGGTGCGTGACGTCATTTATGGACGGCCCCTATATATATTATATCTCCTGAAAAAATTAATGAATGAATGAATGAATTTTGATGATTGATAGATCTTTCGTTCAATTGCATCATAATCAGAGATGGGCACAATTAGTTAAATTGTTAAAATAGCCTATCTTAGTGATGGCCAAACCACGCTTCGCGATAACCATGATTAGAATTAGAATTCACTACTGGAATTTGCTGATAGATCAGAATTAGAATTAGCAAAATCTTGTTGCTAATCGATTAAAATTAGCAGCAGCTAATCAATTAGCAGTTAGAGTTAGATTTCGATGATTCATACATGTATTTGCTTCATGAAGTTGTCAAATTTTAATCAAAGCACAGCAAGTTATAGTATTAGGCCCCTAAGTTACTGTAGTCCATTAACTCGCAAGGTTTGCCTTGTTGGCATAATTATATCGTGGAGTTGCAATTCTCTCATTAGATTAGATTTACGAAACCTTCATTTTCAACTTCATAAATAGGTCGCATTGACTGAATCAAGTGGTTTGACCTAGCATGCATTAATCGATCGTCGGTGACTCGACTTCTTTCAACGTAACATCGAAATATAAATAGGCCTAATATTCTGCTTTCTTACGCATTAGGCCTATAGGCCTACGTAACAAACTGACCTAGTTGGTGTTCAACTTCCTCCATGCATTTTGCTAAGTCTTTGTTAACTTGTTACAAGCTTAAGACCGTATAGCCTATGCATTGTGCTTCCGGAAATAAAAAGTTGTCAGTTGTCAGTAATTGTGTCCACTCAATACACGTCGATGGATCAAACAGTGGTTAAAGGGTCCATCTTACCCCCATTGCACCCTATTCCTGCCATTTTTATGAGTTTTATATTAATAATAATAATAATAATAATAATAATAATAATAATAATAATAATAATAAATAATAATAATAATAATAATAATAATAATAATAATAATAATAATAATAATAATAATAACAATTACTGACAGATCCAACAGAGGATATCGATAATAGAGCTACTTTTAGCCAACACTCCATAATAATAATAATAATAATAATAATAATAATAATAATAATAATAATAATAATAATAATAATAATAATAATAATAATAATAATAATAATAATAATAATAATAATAATAATAATAATAATAATAATAATAATAATAATAATCTTCATTTAATGTTTCAAAGTGACAAGTACGCAGGATGATTACAATTAATAGTATGAACAGATTATCACAAATTTTTTCAGGAGTAGAATTTAACTGTTTGGCAGCCATGCAAGGCGCCCATCACGTCCTACTGCTCATTTGCAACGTCACCTAAGCGAATGAAAAGGCTGAGTCGACCTTAGGGAGTGTACCACTGCCCCGGGAAGCGATCCCGGGTCCGTTGCCTTATGATCCGAAATAGGGAACTTTCAAAGGCAAACCAAAAACAAAAACAAACAAAAAATGCAACTTTTCATTTTAAAAAAACTTCGTTTTTGCACCTCTGTTGGTCATGATAGCTTGTTCCCACGACATGAACACGAAAGTGTTCTGCTAGACAGCAGCCTAAACATGACTCAACACATCTCTTCCGTCGCCAAAGCATGCTATTCCCACCTTCGCCGAATCCGACAAGTGAAACGCGCTGCCTCGACGAAACCTACCTTCGTATCCTGATCCAAGCTCTCGATCGTCATCTCTTGCTTCGACTACTGCAACTCTGTCCTATCCGGTCTTCCTTCATCGACACTGCAAACCCTATCCTCAGTTCTACACACCGCAGCTCGCCTAATAAAAGATCTTGGTCCAAGAGATCACATCACACCTACACTGCAACAACTTCACTGCTTCCCATCCCAAGTATCCTCTTCAAAATCTGCCTCCTCATGTATCACATTCACTCTGGATTCTGGAACCTCTCCCTCATACTCATACATGGCATCCATGGTCACGCCATGTTCAGTTTTCAATACTAGAGGACTCCGATCGTCGACGAGAGGGGATTTCATCGTACTGCGCACAAACCGGAAGTTTGGAAACCGTGCTTTCTCTGCCTCAGGACCCTTAGAATGGAAATCTTCCAGCTTCAGTTCAACAGTGCATTATTTGCTGCACAGTTTAAAACAAAATTAAAAACTCATCTGTTTACCTTGCACTATTACTAAGAATGTAGCGAGACGCGCGCTCGTGCAAGACTTGTCTTGTTAAAGCGCGCTATAAATTTTCATTTTATTGTATTGTATGTATGAAGGTTCACGAACGGAGTGAGATTACGCTATTTATTGCGTTTGGTATTACGTCACCAGAGCGTGGACTCATAACCGTATATTCCGCCATAGTTCGCAGCTGACCACAGCAATGGCGCTTAAGAGAATCACAAAGGTTTGTCTCTTATTTCTGCTTATTATTATCCATTTGTCATCCAGACTTAAAACTGTCCGTCGGTGAACCCTCCTGTCCAGTCGGTGGTGTGTTTCGTGTATTTTTGAAGGACCGATGAGCTGAAAATGACCAGAACTAGCGTACGATGTATACGGCATATCCGTGTACCGTATGCACACTCATTGGGATCGGTCACTTCTTCTTTCGTTTCCATTTTAATCGGTGTTCAGGATTTTCCTGAGTTTGATTCATTTGGTAGAAGTAAATTACGATTTAAAAAAGGAAAGAGTCTGTCGCATGTACTGAATCAGGCAATGAAACTGTAAGTTTAACCTTGTCTTACTTAAATGACAAGGCTTTTAGTTCCGCCCACATTGCCTGTGGAGACTGGGGAATGTTAGATATAATCTGATTTTAGTGGTTGCCATGGCTTAGAATAGTCATCATAAAGTTAGAACAGCGAAAATACCGACACTTTGGCACTGGGCGCATGATTTGTATTTGACATATATTTTTTTTAGGAAACTTGTGGAATGCAATGTAAAGATAATTTATATGGTTAAGAAATTAATTGACATTATTAGCCATTAATTTACTATCTCTAACCTAATTAATTCATCCAGTCAAATGATGATGTAATAAGTTTCCAAACCTAATTAACTTTGTGGCGTCATAAGGTTATGTCACCAATGCATCATGTGGTGTTTCATGTTTATCAGTTTAAAATGTTAATGTAAGTTTAACAATTTTTATTATGGTATGTGAATGCTAAATGCTTGTTCAGGTCAGCAATGTGGACATAATTTATGACAGATTTTGAGCAGTAGCGTATCTGGCTTGCACCCATCAGCAGCTCGCTAAGGTAGACCTTGGTTCCATTGCCCTAAAATATCCACTCCTCGCCTTCTCATCCTCGGTCTGGAACCTGCGAGTGGCCGTAGACCAGGAACTTACATTTGTCCAACATATCAATTTCCTTTGTCGTAGCTGTTAGTACCAGCTCCAGCAACTTAGTGTGATATCCTGCTCCCTCTCTCCAGGTGCTGCTTCTGCGCTGGTTCTTTCCTTAGTAGTCTCCCGCCTGGACTACTGTTGCACCATATATGATGGGCTCCCGGCTTAGATGCCTGGACAGGGGTCTTGCGCATGGCCGCCCGCCTTGTGGGCCGCATTCCTAAGTTCAGTCGAGTCTTGGGGTACATGAGGGATGTCCTTCATTGGCTCCCCTACCCACAGCGCATTGCCTACTAGGTCTCTGCACTGGTCCGACGTTGCATTGATGGCCTGGCTCCTCCATACCTGCGGGAACTCTGTTGCCCCACTGTGGCTGTTCAACATCGTGACTCGTTACGCTTGACAGCGCAAGTGGAGTTCCTTGTCCCCCGTGCACGGGCTGCTATCTGACAGTGCTGCGCCTTCTCTGTGGCTGGCCTGGTGATTTGGAATGGGCTTCCGGTGGCACTGCGTCTGATGCCAATAGGGCAGTCTGCTCTGTTCTTTTCTGGTCCGAAGACTGTCCTGTTTGGGCTGGGAGTGCTCCTGAGTAGACTATCTTGAAGGGGCTATATAAAACGGCTGTAATAATAATAACTATATTCTAGTTCCAAAGTTGCAAAGAAATGACAGCAACAAAAGAAATTTAATACTGAAAGCATATTAACTAAGCTTTTTCAATGCAGAATGTTCATAAAATCATATATGTGTTGGCCCATATGTGAAATGGTTGAAGTTGTGACTATGTTGATAAATTTGTGTTGATAAATTTAGGAGTTACAAGACATGTCAAAAGATCCTCCAGCTGGGTGTTCAGCTGGTCCTGTGGGCGAAGACTGTACGTAATTCAACTAATTTAAACTCCTGCAGTTTCATAATTTTCATTAGTTTATCTTATACTACAGTGTAGTGCAGTGTAGACCCATTGCATGCAACCCATTTACGGGCATATCTACTTAATGCGCAATTGCACCATGGCTTTCGACGATACTTAATTAATGTGAAGGATGCATTAACTGTGGTACAGTACTTGCTGTGTAGTGTTACAAGCTTAACAGAATTACTGTAATTCCAGACTAGAAATGAGATTTTCATTTTCATTTTGACTGCCATCCACTGGTATCAGTTTTCTTAGCTTTTTTCTTTCATGCTTTCAGCCTTGTATGACATGCAACTCAATAATTAGTCTCACTTCTAGTGTTTCAGAGAATCTGCTTATGATCATTATCATCACTTGTTTGTTTTCAAATATTCAAGATATTTCAAATGTAAATACTGATCTTTCTGTTCTAAATTTGTATGTTTGCAGTATTTCACTGGCAGGCTACGATAATGGGCCCGGTAAGTGTCTTGTTCTTGGATTTGTGTTTGATAGTTTATATTAAATAAATTAGTTTATCATTTGATCTAAAACAATCTACAAGCTGAAAGATATTCATAATGATTAGCCATGACACTTAGTGAGCCTTGCTTCCCTGCCAAGTAATGTTAAAAATGTAATTAACCGGAGATAATTTAAAATCACACAAAATGTTTTGATAATTCGGGTAACTTTGATAAGGTTGTCACCGGACCACTGTGTATGATGCATATGATTAAAATTTACCATACTTAAATACTGAGCTTGGATGTATGGAGAACTGTTTTTAAAGCAGATGCTTCTTTTGAAATTGTAGCCAGACAGTCCTTACCAAGGTGGAGTGTTTTTCCTTACCATCCACTTCCCAACTGATTACCCTTTCAAGCCTCCAAAGGTATGTGACAGGAAAGCCTGATTTAATTTCACTTGCTATCATCATCTTTGCTATTCTGGTCAAGTGGTCATCTTTGTCATCGACATCTGTCATTATCTCTGTCATCTTCATCACTTCAACTTTTGATTACTGTAACTGAATATTGTTTCTTCTGGTTCCTGTCAAATTCATGATTGTTATTTTGAAAACTAATATGAGTTCAATTATAGTAGATGGGTTTGTTCAGCTCCCTTAAGTGTTGACCCTTGCATATTTTTGTATTATGAACATAAATCAGAAACTCGTATTGGCATCTTTAAGAGGCATATCAAGAAATGACTTGTGACATAGTTAAAACAATCGAATTTGAAATGGTCTATTATAATGAAACATATTTTAACAATTTGTTGACAAGAGTGTACTAAAAGCGACTGGGAAACCAAGGCAGGTCGTTGTTAAAGTTTTGAGGAAGATCTTGCTTATATGTTGAAACAATGCAGAGGTAACCTAATGACCTCTGGAGTATAAATTCAAGGTGTCACGACAACTCGTCGAACGACATTTCGTCTACGACTTTTCGTCAAGCGACAATTCGTCGAACGACATTTCGTCTACTAAGTTATTTGATATTGTCACTTTAAAATGGAAGCTGGATTGATGAAAAAACTGTTTCCCGAAATGGAAGTGTTGAAATAGAAGCTGAATTGATCGAAATAATTTTTACCGTAAATAGAAGCTGGAAATCAACCTAGATGCATGGATGAAAATAGGTTTCCATTCAACAGAAGCTGGATTGATGAAAATAATCTTGTCAGTAATTAGAAGCTGGATTCCTGAGAATATATAGCACGTTTTAGCGAAACTATAAGAAAGCGGCCTCTGTTGATTAGCCGTAATGGATACAGATACACTAGTAGACGAAATGTCGTTATACGAATTGTCGTAGACGAAGTGTCGTTATACGAAATGTCGTTCGACGAGTTGTCGCGGAACCTAAATTCAAGTCCAAAATCAGGATAATGTGCATATATAGCTGGAGTGAAGAGACTTAGCTCTGCTAAGGGAGATGTAGTGTTTTCCAGAGAGTTCTCTTGAAGCATATTTACCAGACTTATGAATAATATGTATAGTTTTGAAAAAGAATGAAGTATGTGCTGAATGTTTCTTTCAGCTTGCGTTTACAACTCGCATCTATCATCCAAATATCAACAGCAATGGCAGCATTTGTCTCGATATACTAAGATCGCAATGGTCTCCAGCATTAACGATTAGTAAAGGTCAGTGATCAAATCTATTAACTTTGTCTTTTGTAAGCATAATCCAAGAATCTGTGTAGTGCCACTGTAATAATGCACAAGACATCACCCAGTGGTTGGTCCTAAGCATATACCTTTTGGCCATACCTAAGATCAAGGGCAAGTTCAGTTGAAAACCAAGTGGAAAATCTGAGAAGACATGGAAACAACGTATGTAGGTAATGAGTCAAGACTTGGTGTCGAAGTTTGACCTTTTAGATATAACTCGATGGAAAATCCTTCTCATAAGATGAAATGTTAACTGATTACAACAGTTGAAGGTTGCAGCAAAGGTGTCAGCTAAGTTGCATTTCGTATACGTGCATTATGATTTGCCATTGTCGGTCTTTGAATAGAATTTCACGTCTCGAGTAATGAGATAGCATGTGAATCAAATAATCCTGTGACTGGCTGTGAACAACCAGCTTCAGGTAGCTGCATTTTACAGTTATTATGACATACTTTATCTGCCATTTTAGGCTCAGTAAAGCAGTGTGATTTTCCTTACAGATTTTATTTTAGTTATAGTTACAGTTATAGTTAATGGTTTTTTATTATAGTTATAGTTAGTATTATTTTTTAGTTATAGTTATAGTTAATGGATTTTTATTTTAGTTAATTTTAGTTACTACTTAGTTACAATAATTAAGGCTATAAGCAAAATTTTGCGTATTAACACGCTGTTTCACAATTTGCTCAGAGCTTTGAAAGCCTTTGAAGCATGGGTGCATTCAGCTTCATGAATACACGAGTTTCCAAAGTTACTGACAAATTGCATAAAAAAATAGCATTTTTCGTTCTCATTTATGTCGAATCGTCCATGTTGCACTTCCTATTTTTATTTTTTTTATTAACGAAAATAAAGATGAATTTTCTTTATTGTTATTTTCGTTATAGTTATAGTTAATGATATTTTTTAGTTATAGTTATCGTTAACGAAGTCATTTTATTTTCGTTAACAAACATTTTCGTTATCATTATCGTTAACGAGAATCACACTGCAGTAAAGTGCCAGTCTCTCTCACCCACTCACTCTACATGTATAACTTTTCACAGGCACTGACACTACCAATCTCCACAAAATTCATGTGTATTCTTAGGCCTATATTTTTGTAGCCGGTACATTTTTGTGGCACAAAGACTAATTTTTTGTTGTTATTCTTCTTTCAGTTCTCCTATCAATTGGTTCCCTGCTGACAGATCCAAACCCAGACGATCCGCTGGTGCCAGAGATTGCTAGGATGTATAAGACAGATCGGGAGAAGTACAACCAACATGCAAAGGACTGGACACACAAATATGCCATGTGAGGTGCCGTGAGGAAGATGTGTCTGGTGGTATCATGCTGTGCGTTTCTAATCTCGGACGTTTCATTTAATGACCCTAGATTAGACAAATGTGTGCTGTTATGCATAAGCCGTCGAGACAATCTTTTACACTGATTTAGAATACCTAAGTGCGTGCGTTTGTAAATGCTTTTCTCCCGTTGATGTCACGTATTGTTCCAGTGATTACCAGTTTTAGGTATATAGTTGTTGCCCAAACGTAAATGGATGACATTACGTGGTGGTTTTCGTTTGGGTTTTCATAGTAATAGATGTTCTGACTGTGAAGGTGAGGGAACAGTCTTCATGATGCACAGCCTGTTTTGAGTGAATTCCAGCACTGTAGCCATTGGTAGGGGAATCCTAGATGTCTTTCATTTAGAATGTCTTGGAATAAAGTTTGGACACTAATACTAAACTGGTCATTTATTGACAAAGTAAAAATAATGGTTAAAAAGTCACATAATTTCTCCTCTTAATATGTTATAGACCAGTTACCTTTGCTAATTGTTAGTGCCGAAAAAACTCTTAAAACTGTCACTTGTCATGTTTAGGTTACTGTATCTAAACTTTTAAACAGTCTGAACAGTTTAAACTGTCCATTGTGTTTAGTTCAATGTTTCTATTCTGATTTGTTTGCTAAATTTAAAATTCCAGTTAGCTTTAAGTGGTAATTTAGAAACAGACATCACAAATAAACAAGATCTTTCGTAGTTAGCAGTTTCATTTCGGTAGGATTTCAAGCCAGCTTCATATCATTTGCCTTACACCTGAACTTTAAAAAGTAATAATTGTACAGCGTGTGAATAGCTGGTTTTTGTATGCATTTGTGGGCCATATACTACTGTAGATGTTGTGAATCTCTAGGATAAGCCAAGTGCAAAACATCTGCTTTGAGGTCGCTATAGTAACAGCTAATCAAAATGTTAATGGTGATGGAATGAGAGTGGCCTGTACGAATTATGTCGAGCTTGACCATTAGTTACAAGATTTTGAGCAAGCGGCTAACATGAATAATAACACGGAATAGCTATTTTGTGTTTCTTCTCTTGAGCAGCACTTGAACTGCAGCTTCACTAGAAGGTATTAAAACCCAGAGATGTGCTGCTGCAAGCTACATTACTGGTTGAAATTGAGGTGTTTCCAAAGATGACTTCTGCTATTATAGTAGTACATTATTCATAGTTAGGTACCTAGTAGGTTAAGCATATACTGTTAATATTGCTATTGGTATTCTTTCTTTCTCTATTAAATCTTTTAAAATATTATTGATTTTATTTTACAGTTTTCATAGACACAGAATGACAAGATTGTTACCAGTTTCATGCCTACTCTAGGATTTGAATCGGAGTAGCCATTTGCCCTACTTGACAGTTTTCTCACCATTATGATGTATTAACAGTTTACTCTAGCAACCATTTAATCACGTCCAGCTTTGACAGCGTATGAAAACCTCTACTGTACAGAATACTACAGATCAGTTATTCAGGTTCAGCTTAATAACTGCTTAATTTTAATGCTACTTGATGTAGTAATGCTTAATCTTTTCATAGTATATTGTCACCTAATGTCATGCTTCACTTGCTAATACCAGTACTGTCATTTGGCACAACAGCAGTATCTTGGTCTGTTTCTATGACATTTTTTCCGATTACCGGTAAGTTAATGTAAATATTCTGATTTTAACAAGGTTTTGTTAATTTGAGAAGTATTAACATTTATATTTGGTGACGTGGTTTTCACATTTTAAAACAGCTTTGATGACATTTTTGCAAATTTTTGTCGTTCCTACATCAAGTTTTTGCATACACTTTTAATTACAGGTCGGTGTAAATTGTTTGTCCACTGTTAGGGTTTGAATACAAAGGCATTTGTTCTTGACTGATGCAGCTCTTAAGAAAATGGCTTTCTACTGAATGGGTTTTTTGTGTGGAATCCTACCATAGTAAAATGTGGGTTTATGTAGATTGTTACATTGACTTCTGGTAAAAATGTTGTACAGTGTAATTGTACTGGCACCATGTGTGCGCCACACATTTAAATGAAAGGGGAGACTGACCATTTAATTTCCAGCAAGTAATCTGTATTTGATGCTAGGATATTCAGTTTTACTTGAATCAAAATATTCTCCACATTTCTCTTCATATCCGGTTATAACTCCAAAATTGTGGTGCTAGATTTTGTGTTGGTGAAAACTAGCTTGCCACCATTTGTATTTGGTACAAGTATAGTACTGATATTCATGGGTTCTTACGGACAATATGAAATTCTTTGGCACGGATTTATCTTTCTTTCTGTAGCTCTGCTCTGTAAAAATTGTGTCATCTGCAGATTTTTGATGTATGCAAATGTTATGAGTAAAGCACCAAATTTTTAAAGTATACGGTCTTGTATAATGAGGAACTAAAACCGTATTATGATAACAATTCCATATTTTCAAACAGTGACACGTCATCAACATTATGAAGTCCTCAGATAAATAAATTGCATGTAAGACAACTACAGTTTGCCCTGTAAAATGCTATGAACATTCTTGTTAAACTGTTGGTGATTCTACAATTTTTCCATTCGGTGTTTCTGATTCTGTTCTTTGACTGCATTAAAGAATGGTTACTGCCTGCATGGCACATAATCTGGCGTAAAAAATATTGAAAAGATAGGTCATGCATATGAAAATTAATAATGCTCGTGTGTAAACATGATCAAGTAACAGATAACATGTAAGAAGCAAATCACAGTAATGATCAGTGCAACATTTCATGTAAAACATATCCTTTAAAATAATATCGAGAAGCAAACCTTTGAAAACCAATCAAGCCAGTTAACATTTGTATTATAAACCAGTAAAATTACCATTCAAGTCTTACAGATCTATATTTCACATCAGTACATTAGTAAATGCATTTTAAATATGAGAATACCAAAAATTGTGACAATCACTTCTTGGCCTTGGCGGGATAACTATGGTGAATCTTAGCCCTTAGCGTGGCACGACCTGGCACAAACTTATACGAGGCTCAGTATACATTAAAGTACAGTATTTGATTTAATTTTCCCAGGAATGCATAGTGCAATAATAAACGATTAGATAAATAATACTACATTCAGAAAGTTCAAAATATTGCATGGTACCAGACTTCTGTGGCAGTCCTTAAAACTAGCCTATCTAATGTAACCTGCTAGCGTAGGTAACAGGTTACATTACCTACTGGTAGGCAGTTCAGTATTAAAGCCAATTCAACAACTTCTTGCAGTTCCAACTGATTGTGGTATTATTACTATAATTACTACACTACACTACACTACAGGCATCCTAGAACTCGGTCCCTTTCAATAAATTTCTTTTGATTACGAACTGACCCAATAATTAATTACTGGTATAATGATAATGTTTCACCTACTACAAATTAAAAGATACTCAATATTAATAGGTCACAGATATTAACACTTCAACCCTTTAATGACGAACGTGAACTAAAAGAATGGGAAACCCAATGCAGCTCATCTTTAAAGGGTTAACAATGAGTACTAAAAGTGACTGGGAAGCCAATGCCACTTGTAGGTAATCAGTGTTTTACCAAATATATTAACAGGTACTAACTTGCAAAACAAGTCACTTTAAATATGTTTAGTAGCTTCTGTTGCCATAATCAACTCAATTGCCATATATGAGGATAACCTTTTGCGGCATATATGACATACTGTTAATTTCAATTTCTTGAAATTTAAACATAATTCCATAAGTTCAAAGTTAACTACATTACTTTACCCATGACTCCACTTACACATCTGAATACCACAAATAAACTAACTTCTGGGAACATCAAGTGAAAACTTATCAAGAAAAAATGCTTTCAAATATCAGCTTTACATATAATGTGTAAACGTATATCAGCCAAGACTCCTTAAAGCTGTATCTTTGATAACTAGTTATAGTGAAATTGTACAACATAATGAAAATTTGGCTGTTGGCGCAGAAAGAATGGAAGACAGACTAGCGGACGCGAGTCACAGCATGTTACAAAGCTTTACACGTAAATATGTAATTAGTATTCATGTAAACTCAAAGCAGATAAAAAGACTTCAAGAAAAAACAGTATATGATTTTTGATAAATAAAAAATTTAGATCATGGGTGTGAAACTGCCAAAGGACCAATACTTGGGTGAAGAAAACCTCGACTGAAGTGGAACAATATCGATGCTCAGCTGAAGCAAACTAAAGACAAAAGAAATCCACCACTGCATGTCTATGCATTAGTGCCAGCCCAAGCCTGGATGAAGGAGGAGGGTGATGCTAATGATCTTTGTTATCACACAGTGTTGTTAAACCGAAACTACTACTACTAAATCAAACAACCAATTCTTTCCTTTTGCATTGTATGGCTTTTTAAGAAGCACTTACGAATTTCATCAGAAATGTGATGACTATTGGTAGTGGCTTTTTAAGGATGTGGGAACCACTACTAAGCAGTGCACTAAATTGGTTTAAAAGAAAAACGTTTTGCAATAATATGGTAGCAGCTGTGGAATCTGACAGCAGAACGACTGAATCACAAACCTCTGACTGAATCGCATTCTTCAAACCGTTGCACATCAGTTGTCTGCCATGAACTTGGCAGCAGCACTGCATTGTTTCTCATAATTGGCACTATATAATTGTTTAACTTCATCACATTACAATAGCTTCAGATTATAATTACACAATTGCAAACGTAACATGTCACCGTTTCAAGTGACTGCCCTTAACCAGTAAAAGAATAACAGCCAATATGCCGAGATCTCAGACATAGAAGATGAGACTACTACAGCGCAATAATTCCTGCTAAAGCGATATTTCATAGCTATGCAGTTTCATTGCAACACTGTAAAGCATAGAACTATCACCTCATCCAACAGAGATATTTGAGAAAAATCTAATTGATGCGAAATGAACAACTTCAAATTACTGAAACGAAAATCAGGAAAGGATCAACAGAAACCATTTAGTCTTGCTCGCTGTAGACTTTGAGCAAACTTCGAGGCTGGTCCACCTGTGAATGACAAAAACAATCACAACAGTAATTCTGTACATACACGAGAGTAGAATTTGCACCAAAATATGCAGCTAAGAAATTACATTACTCTGATTTTCTTTCTCGTGGCCTGGTTTGTGTTTAAAATTACCACATTCTTTTGAAAAGGTGTATAGGACTTGAATGATGGCTCATAAAGTGAACAACCAGAGAATGACCCATTGCAATGGTTTGCATTTGGATTGCTGTTACATTTTCGGCAGGCCATTTGATCGGTCTCCAGGGCCGGATTAAGACTTTCGGAGGCCCTAAGCCAAGAGCCGGGTTAAGACATCCGGGGGCCCTAACCCCAGGACCATGTCTTAATACGTGTCTTTGAACACAAAGATCGATCCGTAGGTACATTAAGCGATTTTTTTCTAATGAAATATTGGCTAAATAATAAGACATGCATTTACCATTGTCAATTTGTCAATTAGGACAATCTGTTTTTAGATTTCCTGATAGTTGGGGCCCTCAAAACGTTTGGGGCCCTAAGCCATGGCTTATTTGGCTTATACGTTAATCCGGCCCTGTCGGTCTCTCATGCCTAGCACAGCCATTGGATGAAAGCGCATAATATAACAACCCACTCAGGACCACATCTGTGGTATATTCCATCAGCACTTTAACCCTCTCGCCCCGAGAAACCGATTTATCGGTTTGAGCATCCGTTACTTATCCTCGAGAAACTGATATAGCTGTCTCACTACTCATGACGCCTGGGAGCGTCGGGTTATGAAAATTTTGCAATGGGAATTCGGGGGCAAAAGGGTTACGAAGCAAGCACACTAAATTAACTGCTTTCCTCAGTTATATGCTCAGTTATATAGCCAGCAACTAAAGATCATGTGCACAGTTAGCAGTGATCAGAAAAATTTAATATTAATCACAGTGACTTAATAAAATACAGCAATTAACAAATTACAAAAATATATGGATATGAAAAAGTCATCAGTACCGCTAAAACAGTACTAGAAACACATTGCATTATTCTGAATATGATTATGGATCAGAATTGTAATTGAATATTTATAAAGCACCACTCAGTGATTCAGAGACTCGCCTGACCCAAGCCATCACTAACAAATAAAGTGGACAACAGTTGTTTCCGAAGCGGAAAGAGAACGGCTGAGGAGCTCAAGCCGCAGTTCCTGCGGAACAACAACTAGAAGGACCAACATAAGCAAAGCTTGTAGACTGAGCAGTAGCCCCACGCATTTGGGGAACAACCAGAAGGCCTCTGGCGGCCGAGCACAGAGACCAGGGAGTGAAGAGTCCAAGGTACAGAAGGTATTGAGGTATGATGGAACAACCCGACCAAACAGTTGTGCATAAGAATTAGAATTTTGAACTGGATGCGCTAGGGCACAGGAAGCCAGTGGAGAGTGTCCCGAATGAAGGCAGATATGTGGGCAAGCCTCGGGAGACCACCAACAAGGCGGGCACCAGTCAATACTTAAAGTCCTTAAGTATTGACTGATGCATGGAAAGTTTAGTGAAGAAAGACCAGGCGTTCACTATCCTTGCCTAGTCAGTGACCTCATCTACATCTATATTCATATAACAAGCCTCATCTGTATATATTTACTATATTTAACCCTTTAACGACGAGCTGCCTATGCGTTCCCATACATGTTAGTACACGCTCGTCGTTAAAGCGTTACTTACACCAGCCCAAATGATGTCATTATGAACAAAAAGTTAATCATTTAATCAATATTGTTTGGCTTCATTTGATAATTTACAGCATTCTAATTTGAGGCAATCATTGAATAATGATCACTGCAGTGAGTCACCCGCCACCAATGTTCAAATGCCTCCAGTGAACCTGTCATGATTTTGTAACCTCATGGAGGAAAGAGACAAAAGCAAGGAAGGTGGTTGTGCATGAGTTGAATTTCATTACATAGTAATTATAATTTATAATTAGAAATTTATATAGCACCACTTCAAGAAAGACTACTTGGAAGCGTTCACAATCCTTGCCTATATAATGTTAAAATGTGAAAGTTCATCGGATAGTAGCAAGCAGTGCTCAGATAACTAGAAAGTCACCAGTATGCATGTATTTGGCTACTTGTAAACTTTTTAAGAACCTACACAAGGGCACTAAACATGGTAACACAACAGATATAGGGAATGCACACCTGAGGGCTTTTTGAAACCGGGGTTTGCGGGTTTGGTAGCAGTCCAAACCTGGGCACCTGGGTTTGTGGTAGTAGTAATCATTACACTGCGACCCACTTTGGCTGAGCCAGAACTTACTGAAGTAGTTGATGCGTACTGATGCCAAGATCTTTGGCTTTGTCAGAATGACAAGGATTATATCAACATCCTTGTGTTTTATCAGGTTTTTATCTGATGTATGGACTGAATATGAATTGAATATGCACAATTCATGTCGAACAGCCAGCAATTTTCAACTTTGTTTTACATAACTGTCACTGAGCGATTTGTCCTAAACCCTACAGAAATGCGAACGAAGTATTTCCAAACGCCACACTTTAAATTTGCTATTCTAGACAAACTGGTTACCAAATGTCAAGATTTCAAATCCTATCACGAAACCGTAAACTACTACAATTACGGGTAAGAGCTGAATTACATCATCACTATTCAACTGTGTCAATCATCTTTGCTACATATTCCGATTATTGATGGCATACAAAGTTTTCAACAGCAAGACAAGAACACTTGTAATGTTTCAAGCATGTAAGCAAGCACACATGCATATTCTGTTTAAATGACAACTGCAGTAGAATATGACGGTAACTAGAACATGTCACTGAACAGCGACCACTTCATGGACCCCTTACCTAAATACACTGGCCATCTGGCCAGTTACTCCACGGTAACCGACTTGGCCAGGTTACGAGGGCAGTCCACCTAGAACAGAAGGTAAGCTAAGGTAAAGTAAATGCACAGTGTGGCACCTTTGTCATCTATTATCCCAAGGTGCACTCCATTGTTTTGGTGCTGCCACCAAACATTCAGCCAAGTCCAGTGTGGAAATATTTTACAATAAGGGACGATGATCCAAGCAAGGCCATTTGCAGTATAAGCTTATGCAAGGTAATAACTTCAGGTGGAACTGCCCATATAAGTTTGACAACAGCAGTAAATTACCATTTACAATACAAACATGCTGAAGAATATATTTTCAGGCAGTCAAAACGCGAAGCATCTACAGTGGAAAGTCCACCTGAAAAAGTTTGGAACGGTTAGCCTTTCTGCAAGCAAACTCCATATCTAAGAATATGTCCCTCATATCTAAGCACATGTCTCCGTCTTTACTTCTTCCCACTCTTTCTCCTCCACACCTCCATCTTCCTCTCAGGCAATAGATTGGAGAACTCTACCTAAAAGCTCCAGCTATTAAACAAGCCATGGCAATGAAATACCAACACCTGTTAATTACAGTTATAAAGGCACATCAAACACTAAAAAGGCCAATTTATAACAATGCTTCCATTTTACACCACTAAACAATGGACAAAACATTGTCAGTTAGCCAAGAAATGACTGCAAATTGCTGAGGCAAACATTGAAAAGTAGAAACACAAATGACAACTGTAAAGGGTTATAGAAATATAACAGATGCCATAGAACAAACTTACATCACAGTTGCGCAGATGAGCAATATGCAAGGCCAGCAGTTGCATTGGTATGATCGTTAGAATGCCCTGCAGGCAGTCGACCTGGTGAGGAACTTCAAGGGCTTTGTAGGCCAGCTCCTTCGTTTCCTTATCATCCGTGTTGCAGATAACTATCGGATTTCCCTATCACAGGCAAATTTGTCCAATAGAAAAGCACAAGTAATTGGAAGAGCCAGAAAGTCACATGTAGCCATTGTCTCAGAAGATGCAAATGACTCTTCTAGATTCAGTTAAGAAAAGTTGTATGCTGAACTGTGATACAAATACTGTAAAGCTATGCAAGCCAGCTGACTAATATTGCAAGCTGCTATTTAAAAGCAATAAAATGTCTTCTTTTCGATTTATCTCAAAATCTAGTGCACACAACACTATCAAAGACATTGGCATTGTAATTTCGCCTTGCTTTTGTTCTAATTAAATAACTGCTACTTGGATATTCTAATACATTTCGAATCAAATAATTCCCACTGAGACATAATATTAGTACTTGGTCTGATCAAAGAAATACACATAATATACACATTTCTTGTGTACATCTTCAGTGACCACAGGCACATTACATTTTCAAAGCATAAAAGGAAAAGCCAGAAAGGCTCATCTAGCTGCTACACAGAGGACTCCTCAAGCTTAACATGTGCATTGTGCAAGTAACATGTCTGATTTTAAAAAACACAGAAAATTTCTATATTGTAAGTGGAATTGTGAGGAAAGGCAAATTTTAGTAGGCCCTAGTCAAATAACTTTTAAAGCTCAATGGAATTCACATGTAATGCATTCGATATCCTTAACGTTTAGTAGTTAAATTCAACTGCATAATATGCTAGTCAATTTCCAAATTTTCAATGTAGCTTTTAAGTTTGGAGACTTACATGCCTGGCTGTAACTTGCTGAAGGGCATTCATGCATTTCTAAAAGGAGAAATAACAGAAACCACACATTTTTCATTTAAATCAGAAAATCCATGACACCGCAGGGGCTTTAAGCACTCGTAAATAAGCTGGTGCCCTGTGCTTAGCTTCAGAGTAGCACTTTTGAAATTTGGAGTTTACAATTATGATTGACTGATTTCAACAATCAGTTATTTGCCATTTGACAAAATGTAGCATATTCTATATTACATCCTACAACTATTTCTCAAAATTGCTGTAAAACATATTTTTAAGTGTTTCATGGTTTCTCTCATTTGGCTCTTCAGCAATCTGGAATATCAGAAGCTCAACAAGATAAATGCAGGAGTCAAGCAACATGAATGAAGACTGCAAGACGAATATGAACGAATATGACGAAAAAGACAACAAATAAAAAGTATTATGCATCATTAAGTGCAGAAATACTGCAGTTTAACAAAGATTCATGTTTCATCAAATGAAGAAATCAAAGGCACAATTTGATCATGTACAGATGTCTGGAATATCTGAGGCTCAACACTATAAATTTGATCAGGCACTGATGTTTGAGGTTGCTGAAGATATGCTGTAGAGTAATGAATGATAAAGCTCAGTTAAGGTTAGATTAACTTATCTAATCTAATCTAATCTAATCTGAACATTTGTAAAGCGCTTCTCACAGCAGAGCTATTCAGAAGCGCCTCAGCGTGACAGGCCCGAGAAAAGAGAAAGGTCTTTAAACAGCGAAGAGATGCCAGTGAAATCCCCTCCAGAATCCTGCTACGAATTGCAGGGGGAAGGTCATTCCATATTGATGGACCCACTACATCATTGCTAACTTATGTTCACTTACAGGATAGACTGGGTCACGAGTTGCTATCATGATAAGTGGCATCTCATTGTCAACGAGGGCCAATGGACCATGCTTCAGCTCACCCGCCATAATCCCTTCGGAATGCATGTAAGTCAGCTCCTTGATTTTCTATGAAAAAACATAATTCAAACACATTTCAAGTGTCTCGCAATCTCTCAATTCAAAACATATAAAATAAAATACACGAATTCAGTTAAATATGATGTTAAGGCATTCAGACACTAGATAGATATCCTATTTAACTCTTTAATGACGAGTGTGTACGAAAATGCATGGAAAATTAACATCCCTCTTGTCGTTAAAGGGTTAAAAGGAAAAAATGGAAAATTTACAACTTATACCAATAAGAGACATACAAAATCAGAATAAACACTCTAAAAATTACAATAAGCCTGAATGACGTAACCATCGCTACTACTCTAAGCCACTACTAAAAGACTTAGATAGCAGACTCTCAATACTAACAAGTGCTCCCTCAAGACATGTGGCATAGTTGAATCCTCTGCCCATGATCAACAAGCTCTTCTTCTGGTGCAGCTCCTCTGCCAGACTCTGCACCTGATCATCCAACTTCAGCACATCTTCAATTTGATCTAAAATTTGACAAAAGCAAAAGGCAGACTAGGACTTGACCAACAAAGTTGAGGGACAAACAGGGCACTTTCATAGGAGTAGAAAAATACCAAAATCTGACAATGTAAGATTTTATATATAAGCAGTCACAGAATTCAGAACTGCAAGTGTTAGTTACATGGGTAGAACTGGAAAGGTACCAATTATGTTTGGGAAATTATATAATCATTAAGACAAGTCACAAAGCAGATCAAGGAATCGAAATCAGGCTCCTCTGATCCTTTTGATTACATCCTTATTAAGAAATCCCCATCATTTTCATCATTATCAGACCACCAGCATCAGTAATATTATTACCAGGCAGCTTCCGTAGCCCTTGGATGATCTCCCGTCTTCGACCCTGCATTGAGATGCGGTCTTCACACATCATCAGTCCAAACATCACCAACGACACAAACTGGCTCGTATAGGCCTGAAGCATTGTGAAACACAGCACACTTAGTAACTTTCATGCTTATTAAGACTGAAATGGCAAAAACCAAAAGTCTCTTAGAGAACTCTTTGTCAACTCTGTGCCTTTTCCTTCTCAACCCTTCGAAGCTTATCAAGCTCTTAGAATTTAATTTGTTAATTTAATTTAATTTGTTGATATTTCCTAGTATCTGAAGCTTCACAACTACAATGACTAAAAATCAGAACTGAAAACAGCTGAAAGGTTCAACCAGACATGTTGCATTTACTTAGTCACCTTTAGTGTTCCAACCACTTTCTATTCAAAAGCATTCCAATGTAAAACTAGAATGAACAACTCAAGAATTTCTGTCTAGAAAACTGTATCACACAAACGTCCAAGGAACACAGGATATAAGCAGGACGTCTGTGAATTTCATATGACCTAATGTGATTCTCTAAAAGGGTCTGACCATAGGTGACAGTGACTTTGGTTTTACAACAGACAAGTTCATGTCCATGAGCATTCCGACCATACACAGTCCGTTGTTAGGCCTATATCAGTCATATGCAAGTATAAAAAGTCGATGACAAGTTCAAGTTACTTAGTCAGTCAGAAAGCCTTTGAGGTTGTGCTAATTGTGCACATTAAAACTATCTGTTTAATAATAATAATAATAATACAGACAATAATAATAAGAAGAATAATAAAAGCATGACTTAGTCAGTACGTCAACTAAGTTAAGTCAATTAAGTCATCAGTAAATCAGTCATCAAGTCAATCAATACTTCCTTAGGTACCGACTCCTGAGACTATTCTACATGCTGGGTGAAACTTCATTAATGCATCTATCGCCTCAGGGTTCACTATGAAATGTAATAATTTAAGTGCTTGAAATTATCTAAATCATCTAGCATAAATTTATTACATAATTTGGTAAAGAAATGCAACTCAAAGCTAACCTTGGTGCTGGCAACTCCAATTTCTGGTCCTGCATTGATGTGTACTCCACAATGCGATTCCCTACAAATGCTGCTTCCAACTGTATTTGTCACCCCAACGATAAGAGCTCCTCGCTGTTTGCAGTACCTCAGAGCCATCAGAGTGTCAGCTGTCTCACCTAGAATCACAAACACACACCTCAACAAACACTTAGAACCAAAAACAAAATAAATCATCAGAGACAGAGAGGTATGAATAACAGATTCCCTTGTAACTGCTGTCCAAGAGAAATTTCTGCTTCTTGCTATTTCAGTTGCACGCGAAAGATAGTAGAAGCCACTAATATTTTGTCTGAATGACTTGATAAGTTTCCCAGGTAACAGTCTACAAGAATGAGGACAAATAGTTGTTTTGGAGAATTCTGGCATTTCTAAGCCAGTCACTTACAATATGAAGATTTATAAAGCACAAGTTGACTGAGTTAAATACACTGCAAGTGCTCTGTGTTTAGACCCAGAAGTTGCCAGCATTAAGGTTAGCTTCCAGTTGCATTTCTTTCCCAAGTTATATTAACTTACATTGCAGGTCCCACAAAATATGAAAATCACCAGTGATAGAATAACTGCAACATATTCAGGTATTACACTAGGAGATATTTCTGCTTGTAAATCATATTTCACCCTTAAACCTACACTTAACCTAAACTGAAACCGAAAAACGATTCACTTAAACCCTTTGTGAGGTTCTTGCAAGGCACTATAAAATAGCCGTATCTATTTATACATATATCATCCTGTCCATAAAAATAAGGGTTGAGAAGTTATTTGCAATGGAAAATCAGTTTGACTGCAGAAACAACACTTAACGGCAGGAAGATATTTTTACAAAAACACAGAAAAGAGTTTTGAATGAAATGAAGCATCAGATTCACCTGATTGGCTAATGAAGAAACAAACATCATCTCGAAAGACAGGAGTGTTTCGGTCAAGAAAATCACTGGCCAGGTCAACCATGACCGGCAGCTCAGTCAACTCCTCAAGCAACTGACGAGTCTAAAATATTATTGAGCAACATGAATCACAATTTCTACAAAAGCTTAATGGAAAACACGATCCACAGAGCAGGAACAAGAAAAGTAAATGAGTTGAAAATAGACATCCACATTGACAGAAGCAAAAATATACTCTACAATGAAATTGCACAATATTTCATCCACAATTTACAGCACATAAACTCTGCCACTGTTTGTACTTTGACAGTGCCAGTCCCAAGTCTGGATAAGAGGAGGAGGGCAACGCTAATGATCTTCGTTATCACGCAGTGTCGTTAAACTGAAACTACATAATTATGGTCTAAATGAAGATCTCTAAAGCAGTCACCTTTTGTAACATTTTGTAACAGATTCTTTGACAACTTTAATACCAATACAATTCTCAAATTTATATTTATTTCACTCTGTTTACATACTAACAAAGTCTAATGATAAGTGAGAATTAATGTTGCTAAAGAATTGCCCATTAAGGAATTGCTCAAAACAGTAACCATCTGAAGGCAGGCTTGAACTCCCACGAATTGTGCCCTACACAGCTAACATGCAACCAGTTGGCTACAATGACACACAAAAGTACCAGTGACACCTCCTAACTGCATAAATCACGTACGCTCATGTAACAAAGAGGCTGAGTGGCAGCTTGCAAGTAACAAAGCCAGTGCCAACAAAGGCGACCCATATGATAGATCATGGTGTTGAGATCCTTGCACGTCCTTACAACTCAATTGCATCACTAAATGATGCCTTACTACTGATGTAATGTAACACAACTGAACATTTACAGCACCCTTCAAGATATCTATTGAGAGGTGCTCTCTGTGCTAGCCTATACGATGTTAAATGTCATTACGAACGAATATATTACATCAGTTAGCAAAACAAAGTGATGATGTGCATTGTGCCAAACAATAACAAACCTCCTTCAAACACCTTATACTAACGAGGGTAATATTTCAACAAATGAGATCGAGATATAGAGAGACATTGATAGATCGAGAGAAACACTGAAATGTCACTGGGTAACAACTACAAATAAAAGAGAGAGAAACCTTACAGCAATTGCGCTGTGGTAACTAGTCCCACAGGCAATAAACAGCAGGCGACGACAGCGGCGAATTTCTGGCATGTAGAACTTGATTCCACCAAGAATGACTTGGTTTGCGTCAAAGTTCACTCGCCCTCGCATTGTGTTCAGCACAGACTCTGGCTGCTCAAAAATTTCCTTCTGCATGAACGAACTAAAGTCTCCTGGAATAATCAGAAGCAATTGTAAGACAAATGACACTGAAATTAGACAAATGCCCTGCAATAGAATAATTTTCAAAAAAATTCTTACTCTTTTGAATCAGTAGAATGTTATACTTAAACTGGGGATTAAGAAAAATTTGGACAATTTCTGTGCCACATCGATCTCCATTTGGGAGGTACTTAAGAATTTAATACAGTTTTTCCTTTGCTGGCTTTCTGCTGCTATGACTAAGGCAGAAGCAATGTCGATTGCAGTCTAAAATGTGTTGTAAAAAGCTGAACAGCTTCACTACATATTTATCCAAAAAGGACTATAATATCGCTAAATGCATTTACTTAGCAACTTCATTCAGTTGTGAATAATTCTCTATTTTCCTGATGCAATCCACAACAGGCAGAGCACCATGCCAATAGATTTGTTTTTAGACAATCGTAACTCTTAGCCATCCTAAAACATGCAGAGACAATGAGACTTTACCTTTCATCAGCTGCTGAATCTCCAGCTTCAAGGTTGTGACTTCTCTACTGGAAGGCTTATTTGGGTCATCAGAATTACGGAAGATGCGATGGATGCTCAGCATTCCATCTTTAACAGCAGCAACATCATCATCTTCGAGGTAGATCACCTGGTTTGTATGCTCAATAATGGCACTAAAACAGATAAACATATATCATTTTCAAATTCCCCTTAATTTTCCAATTGTTATAAAGTAGATGTCAAAAATAAGACAAGACATATCTGTAACATTATTTTGGGACTGAAAGCCAACTTTTATAACCTATGACATCAGATGACCTCCATAATATTTACTGATACAGAAGTTGGTTCAAGGCAAAATTGTGGTTCCATATAACCTCAACATAGTTCACTTAAAATGTGATAATAATACAGGAAGGTCATTCATTAATAATTATAATAATATAAATAAAGTCATTGCAAATATTATTCCAAAACTGAAATTGACAACTCTCTTGAACAGCTGCATAAAAAAGGTCAAACACCAAGTTCAAATCATGTGACAGAATACATCATGTGAGATTTCATAAAGCTGGCTTCAATCAGGATTAGAGCCAGGGTCTCCACAAAGAGAACTTAATCACTGCGCCCCACATTTCCTTACCTGGGATCGGAGGCAAAGAAGTACTCAACTTCCTTGCTTTCTCCCACTGGTGCCAAAGTAGTCTCACTCTGAAGGCGACTGTATGACAATAGACAGCGAAGATTTGCAGCTCCACGTAGTTCTAAAAACAAACGGATGAATCCACATAAGATCAGTGGCACATCAGGTACAGACACCCACCAGAGCAACAGGGCCCTTATTACAAACAAAACGAAGTAAATGAATTGGCCAACATTCCCTTATTTAGCCTTCTAACAATAAAAATTATAAAGTTAATTTTTTAATTAATTTGATCATTTAATCAGTACAGGTAAGTACATGTAGTTACCGCTTAATCCATCACAGCGAAATTCTGTTTCTGAATAAATAAAAAATATCGGATTTGAAAGGCATTCTGCACTGCCCACACACTATTAAGGTAACTAAACTTGATACACCATAAAAAAATAATTACACATATACCAGTAAGTGAACTTTTGGAATTTTTTCCCAAATCAATTTAAATCTATAACCTTTAAAGATGTGACATGATGACTTAGTTATTTGATCCAGTTTAATATCCAACAACATGAAGACCTAATTTAATCATCAGTTGAATTTTTATAAAACATAAACGCACCTAGGTTCTTAAATTTACTAATTTTTTATAACAATACACTTTGATCATCATACACTGTATTTCTTAAAGAAAACATTCAAGTAGCATAAACTAAAACATTCAGAAACAATAAACCGAATCAACCTATCACTGAAATTAAACTGGTAATAAGTGCAAAAAATGGCAGCTGACACCAAAACAGTGATGAAAATAAAAATAATCGTTTTTATAGTGACAAAAGGCCCGTTCAAGCTAAACACCAGTAGTCCAATACAGAGGCAATTCACGATGATGCAAATATTTCACACATCAGCAAATTTCATGCAGGTTTCAAACATTTACACAGAAGCAGAAGAAAACAGACACAACTAGAAAAACTGCTGAACCTCTCACAAGCTTAAAAAAATGCAGTACCTGGGTAAATGATCTAAAGTAAAAGTATGGTATCATTTGAAAGGGCTCTACTTATTCTAAGTTGCATGTTAGTGGTGAGATTTACATGACAAACCCTGGTAGCATTGATGCTAACTATAATTTTAAACCTGAATAAATCTGTATTTTTACGTCAGTTTCAAGGCTTCAGAGTTAGCAAACCAAAACATCATATTCCCGGTAGCCGGTAAGTTTAACATTATAACAAAAGTAGCTTCAACATTCTACCCAAACCATGACACTTTCTGGAGAAAGAAAAAATTTAAAATAACAAAGAATGAATAAACTATAATTTAAAACATCAGAAACCATACACTAAATCAATTGCTCCAGAATAAAAAACCATCTTACCGTATATACTCGAGAATAAGTCGCAAAAATTTAGGGCAATTTTTAAAACGTTAAGTTGAGGATATGTCTTATACTTGAACCACAGCAAAATTTCAAGCATCCACCGAGGTAACAGATGATTTACGGCCACGACTTATATTGGGGTCAATACATATTCTCATTTTCCCAGCCCATAATTTATGGGACGACTTATACTCGAAGCTGACTTATTCTGGAGTAATATGCAGTAATTATGACATCCAGTTGACAACATTTGGTTAGCTCAACCTACCATATCCGAATCTTGTTAATCCTACAATGCACAAGAACTGATGTGCAAAGATAAATGAAGTCTTTCCTAGCAGACTGTTACACTGCTTTTTGTCTATAGGAAATTACACAGTACTACTGCAATTTTACATCCCACTATCCCGTATTACAAAGTCAGCTTTCTGCACATACGCATAAATGAAATTCTTTTCATTACTTGACACCATGTAGTTGTCTCAATTCATATTTTCACAAAGTTATCAAAATATTTTACAAAATGAAACTTATCTAGTTGAAACACATACATGAAAACACCATCTGTATGATATGCAGTTAAACTTGCATTTGGCACAGTGCTTCTAAGTGGAGTACCAAAGCAACATAAAATTACCATATTTCCAGATTGCCTTGCTGCAGCCAACTGTACTGAATAACCACAAAGCAAAAATGATGTGGTTCATTGGTTCAGTGCCTTGCAGGGCATAGTGCACAGGTTCAAGGCTCCATCAAAGAAAACCCTATGAATACGGACTTTAGCAAATTCTTAATTAAAACTTGGTTTGTTCCATCTAATGGGGCAAGCCCATAGATAATGACATTAGAGAAACATAAGAAAATATACAAGATAACTATACAAAAAAGCTATACTAAAATATTCCCAGGGCAGAAATTAAGCCTAACCTTTGCTGTACACAATTGGGAAGCGATCTGTAGCCAGCTTCGTTTTGCTCTTCACTCCAATTACCAGAGGGCTTCCACGTCTGCAGATAGAATTTCAACACTAAATTTTGTTTGTACTTTCATATAGTGAAATCTAGTAATAAATACCAATGAAACATTGGATATAAATAATGTTGTAGAAATCGCACCATTTAGCAATAACGGCAGACATTCAAAACAGAAACATAAGCTGATCAAAATAACTGAAGCAGACAAGATAAACCAAAGCCAACAATGGAAAAAGGCAGAACTGACCTGATGCTTTCAGATCAAGTCCACTAACAAAAAGGCAATTCGCAAGAAAGTAGGAACAAGTGAAAAGAAGTTAAACAAGTTAGAGATGTTTAGAAAAAGCATAATGAATTGGTCATCTATGGTTAACATCTAGATATCATGGGTAATTGAAACATCACCTGCAGACAACAACTTCTCCTGGAAAATGAATGCTTTTGAAGGCCAGAGCAAATGCACCCTCCTGAAAGAAATGAATATCAAGTTTAACAAATAGAAAAATAAACATATAAATATTATTTTGATTTAATATGCAACTTTTTCAAAGAATTCTAAATAAGCAATTGGAATTTTGAAGAAAACAGTAAAGAAGAATGAATATGATAGATGTCCGATAAAAATAATGCATAGAAAATGCTAACCAGTTGTTGAATCACTAGTTCGACCAGCTCTCGAAAGGATATTCCATCATTCTTGTGCTGGTCAAAAAGGAGCTTGATAAGTTTTGGAATTGTCTCTGTGTCTGTCTCAGATTCAAACTGAAATCCCTTCACACCCTGAAAAATTTCAATTTAAGATCATTCAAACAGGGACAAAAAGAAAGCTCTATGATTTTCAAAATGAATGACTCGTTAATCATTCTCAATCACCTTAATTTAGGAAACTCATCAACAATTTCAAACAAAATTAAGTGAATTCTGAAGGCATCTATTGACTAAAACTCAACAACACATCAGTATAGCCAAGCAAAAGAAATCTGCACAGAAGTCAAGCTACCGTACATCTATGAATGATGTGAAAGTCAAAATGTAAACTTAAAAGGGTTTGAGGGAGATGCCAAGGTTTGTCTATTCAGGTCTCTTTGTTTTACAATAAATTTATTAATTTACATACCAAATAACATGGAGGGGAGTGCAAAAGTAAACTGAAGAAGATTCCTAAGGCTGCCAAATGTAGATAATGTTAGAGCCATCAAATCCAAAGAAACTTGGAACAAGAAAATTATTCTGTACTTTGGTAACCTGCATTTATATGCATATGTCCTATAAATAAACCTACCGGTATACAAAAAGTATCAACTTACCTACTTGCTCACACACATGAAACACCAATCTTTAAATGATAATTAATTAATCATTCTGCTTAACCATGTGTTTGTGATCAATATAAAGAAATAGAGCAACTCAAGAAAGTAAAAATTCGAACTATGCACTTATACACAATCATATTAAAAGTAGTCTGCTATTTGATATTTACCAGAAAAGTCTTCAGATCTTTGTAGTTAGTGATTATGCCATTATGTATGACCACAAATTCTAAAATGAAATTAAAAAATCAATTTAATTGTCAGCATAGCTAGAAAGAATAGCGACAGGGAGGGTTGAAATGACTGGAAGAATAACCCAAAGGTGCTGATCAAATAGCACCTTGAAAAAACATCCAAGGTCATTGTCAAAGCAAGAAAGGACATTGATCATTATAAAGCCAAAGCACAAAAACAGTCCAGGATCAGAGTACAAGAAAGCTCAAGAAAGTGACTGGTTTCAAAAAGAAGAATAGCATGCACTGGATTCCTTTTTAAATAAGAAATTATTAAAAAGTTTGAGAAGTCTTGCTGCTTCTGCACAACTCATAGGCTGATTGTGCAATGTGCATCAATGTACCATAGGAAACTTTTTAACTTCCTCATGCATTACAATGTGTCAATCAACACACTTTTACTCTTGTAATACCTTGCACCAATAAATGGCTTACTTACTGACTTACTTACTTACTTATGGGCTCTCTGGCTTTCTTGGTGACTGCCTCAAAGCACTGGAATTCACTGCACAGTTCTGTGCATTTTATGAGTTCGTTGATTCAGATTGAAACTAACAATGAATCTGTCTCAACTTGGACATTGAGTGATTTACTGTGCAATTTTTACATTCACTGTGTATAATGAAAGATTCATTCCGACTGGTCACTTACTTTGAAATTGGTTAGAAAGGTAGCACTAACACTTTGGCCTGCATATTTATATTTTTGCCAAGAAAAAATCAATTAATGCATTGCAATTCCATGTAGCATGAAAGATCACACATACCAGAGTTCAAGTCAGATCTCTGGGGATGAGTGTTGACCCAGTTGGGTTCACCATGGGTGGCCCAGCGAGTGTGTGCAATGCCAGCATGCGTCAGAAAGCTGACTGTAAAGTTCAGAGTCAGTTTCACACCTGCAGAAGAACAAAATTTGCAAAGGTTTAAATGAAAGGATGAATACACACTTCATACATACTTCCTTGTGTCATTCTCATTCTTTGCCTCCTTCTTACATCATTCAACCTCCTTCACCTCACTCTGTCTTTTCTTCTCATGTCCCTAATTCCCATTCTGCTCTAAAAGTAATGTGCTTCTTCATCCTTGGATCTGTCCTGCCAAACGTTCATTCCCGTTTCCTTCCCACCCTTTGCCTTATTCTCCACTGCACTTCAAGTGTTTCCATCATTCCTTTCTTTCATGTTCTAGTTGTGCTAATTTCTATTGCAATTAATTTCACTCTCTCCTTTGACAATGAAAGTCATTCTCAATCCAATTTCTTTGAACTCCCCTTTCATTAATGCCAATCTCTAATATACTTTACAAGCATTAGAACTGTTACCTTCAATTTCTTTCTCAAGAGCACTGACTTTTCCAGATTTCTTAATCAATGTTATGGGCCGTGACAGATTTTCAGTCCCACCGTCACCGTCAACAGCAACTCCTGCAAAAAATACACAACAGGAAAATAAAATTGCCTAATACAATCAACACAAAATTGTAACAGAAACATCTAAATAACACTGACACTGAATTAAATGTATGTAAGCATGCATGTATGTATGAATTAGGACACTTAATATAATGCATTTTTAAGTACCTCACAAAAATGCTGTACAAATGGTGCATCAATAGACTGCCTTATCAAAATTTCTGCTTCAGAGAACTTTTCTAAGTGGAAGTTCAATATCACAACATTCCTACACTGCACTGTTCTCAAAAAGTAAAAAAAACATAAGTTACTTCTCCTGAGGCAAATGCCAAACAAGTGCTGATACAAACAGCACACATAGTGGCAACAAGGTAGTCTACCAGTCGCATACTTGACCAGTATTCTACCAGTTGTGGGTTCAAGTTCGCCGAGAGGACTCCGTATAATGATTCTGGACAAATTGCTCATGCAATCTTGTCCCTGGCAATCCACTACTAGAATCAAAGGCCCTCAATCATGGAATTCTGTTGATGCTATGATTGGTGAATCGCATTCCTATAATGTATTTAAGTTTGCATACAAATAATTTTGATTGATCAATAGGGCCTATAGCTAACTCAGGATTACCTAGTGAGGCTATCCAAGTGTAATAATGTCAACTATTATTAAAGTTATCACATTAATAAATTGCTCAGATTATAACATAACAGAGGATGACCTGATAAGCTGATTCATCTTCTTCTCCTCGCTTGTGGTACAGTTACAGGTTTATATTAGTAAATGTAAAAGTATACTATACTTCATGTGTTGACTGATAAGCCAGGATAGTGATCTGTTCTTTTTCATTGTTTCTCTGTATAACTGATTTTTTGCTATTGGTCATGTATTTCTTACGATCCAAAATAAAAAAAACTCAAAAACACTAAGAAGGATAATGTGATACCAGGATAAGTTGGGAAGTAAATGGCCAGTCCTGTGGTACAAAGACCTTGCATCCAGGAACTTGGGTTTCATCCCTTGGTGGCTAAAGGACCAAAAAGCAGGAAATAAGAGCCTTCTATTCACTAAAGCTTTGAGAGCTACACTTTTTCCTTATGTAATAAATTTCTACTGAATAAAGATAATCTCAGATTATTGACAAAAAAGACACAACTGGGCTGTAAAACTAGCAGTTTCATTGCAATGCTTGGCATTATGAACTCAACTTAACTATGAATTCATGCATGCACACCAGAAAACAATGAATAACAATAATAATAATAATATATTATTATTATTGAACTGACATTTATAGCACGCTTAAACAAAAAGAATCTCGCACAAAAGCGCGTAACAGGAAAGTCTAATCATAATAAATCTTGAACAAATAAGTCTTGAGGTTCTTTTTGAAGAGTGATTAATGTTGAAGATTTGCGAAAGTCCAGCAGTTTATTCCAATCAGCTAGTGCAAATGCACGGTTTCCAAATTTTCTGAGTGATCGTGTTATAACAAAGTCAGTTTGAGATGAAGATCATAGTCACTGTAGTAGTAGTAATAGTACTAGCAATACAACAAAAAAAATAATATGGTAATAGTAAGTTTGTGCAAAACCTACCTGCTGAATCATAGCCTCTGTACTCAAGCCTTTTCAGGCCATTCAAGAGAATGTTGATGATCTCCTCTCGTGTTCTGGGCGTCAGGAAGTTCAGATAAGCAAATATGCCTATCAAAATAATGCAACATTGTTTCTGTGAATTTTACACATGACAACCTCATTTCCATGTGTCTTGTACAGGAAAACCAAGTGCAGCGCTGTAAGTCACACTGTTAAACTGTAACCCACAGATGTAGCATTTTGCAGACTTTTCTTCCACAAAACTCTACAAGTTTTCCCATGTTGTCATTGGGGTCTCTAAAATTCCATAACGCACAGCCACGTGCAATGTTCCCTAAATCTTAGAGCATGTCATAGACTTACTTATTTGTACAATTCTAATAAACTGAACTTTCCCTGACAGAGGTGAAATGTCTATGCATAAACAGATAAACCAGTGCACACAATTTCCTCGCTCTGTTTATTCTTGTTCGATGCATGAAGTGTATTAAAGGTAAATAATCTGAACAAAACCTATGCCACGCTACGAGCAACAGTCTAACACGTCCTACACATAACACGAATTTCTCTCAGTATATGCATTTTAGAGCCGGGTCCTTTTTGTGAAACAGTAATTTTTGAATGTCTTTACTTCCTTATGGGAATTTGAAACCCTGGCCGCTGGGTTGCCAGTTCAGCACACTAATTATTAAACTCAGTGATGGGCAAAAGTTAACTAAAAAGTTGATAACTTTTAATTAAACTAAAAAAATTAGTTAAGGATAAAGCTTAACTAGAGAAAAACAGTTTAGTTAAAACCAAAGTTTAACTAATATTTTTTAGTTATTAACTAAAAAGTTTAACTAACAAAATCAGCAACTATGCAACTATCTTCCGCAATGAACACTGTCAACAACTAAACGCGACGTTTACTTATATATTAACACTGTTGTTGCCTCTGCATAGAATATGTATAATGTAGTACAGTGCAGTGCAAGGACTAAATATAGATTTCTTGTGTGCAGTGTAAATAAGAACATTGGTGTTTATTATTCTTTATGAGTTGACTGTGAGTGTAGACTTTAATAAATTAAAGGCTACGTCAGTAAAAATGAATAGTTTATTAGTCACTGTTTGCTTCACTTAAGTTAAACTGAACACCGAATGTCTAGCGAAACACTTGATCACCTTCTTTTCTTATGATCCAGATACAAATTTTATTTGACTTTGTAGTGCTATTAGTCCGTCTTGCTGTCTGTTCTGTTGATAAGATTTATGTCTTCTGTCATTTGTGGTCTTGTGAATTGTTTCAACTGCATAACTGTAAACTGTACCGGCTACGATGTGTCAACCGGATTGTTTCAATAAAGAAAGAATTATTATTATGATCCAGATACAAATTTTATTTGACAGTGTCATGGTTAACTGGTTCTATTACTCGTCAAGTGAACTGCATTGCATGATGCATCCTTGTCATCATTAGCAACTGTCTGTCTTCATTATTTTCTGGTAGAACTGTAGTAGGACTATGAGTCTAGTACACACTACATAGTTTGAAAGTGAAATTGTCATTGATGCTGTGCATTACTGCAGTTCACTTAAACCTCTGCAATTGTGAAAACGTTGTAAAAAGTTAGCTAAAAAGTTGGAAAAAGTTTAAGTAAGTATTTTTAGTTTAGTTAACTTATTTACAAAATCAGTTGCCAACTTTAGTTAAACTTTTATTTAGTTGAAAAATAGTTAAAGTTTTACTAAAAAAAATTAGTTTAGTGAACCCTTGAGCATTAACAGTAGACTACCAAATCTTAAATTGGGCACTGGGAAATGCTAATTTGTTGATTGCTGATTGGCCAGAGGTAAAATACTGATTAGAAAATGCTGATTTGGTCATGCTGATTGGTGGGCAAAATGCTGATAAGAAAAATTAATTAAAACAATATTGAAAACAATCAGCTTTTACCCTTTGATTTGCGGATTTGGCTGTGAGGTAAAATGCTGATCGATGAGCATTTTCTAATCAGCATTTTACCCCTGGCCAATCAGTACCAGCAAATCAGCACTTTAGCCTACTCGTGCCCTCTTATATTGCATCCAGTAATACTTGGCAAAACTGGGAACGGCGGTCCCAAATTATGAAATATGCATTTTCGTCACAGACGTCCCAAATTATGAATGAAAGAAGTCTACAAAGTTACTTGATATTGTTACTTTAAAATGGAAGCTGGATTGATGAAAAGAACTGTTTCCATAAATGGAAGCTGGATTGATGAAAAGAACTGTTTCCATAAATGGAAGTGGGATTGATGAAAACATTCCTGTGTTGAAATAGAAGCTGGATTGATCGAAATAATTTTTCCCGTAAATAGAAGCTGGATACCAAGCTGGTTGCATGGATGAAACTAAGTTTCCATTCAATAGAAGCTGGATGAAAATAATGTTTTCAGTAATTAGAAGCTGGATTCCTGAGAATATATAGCACGTTTTAGCGAAACTACAAGAAAGCGGCCTCTGTTGATTTCTTTCATTTCATAATTTGGGACCGCCGTTCCCAGTTTTGCCTAATACTTATCATACACTTTCACATGCATGATCACTGACTCATTCACTAATGACAGTGTATATCTTCTTGTCAAACTTATGGTATCGTGGGCTGAACGATTATACAGTATCTTTGGGCATGCTACACGGACGCCAGACGGTACCAAGTTTTCTACTGACGACACTAACCCTAACCCTGACCCTAACGGACCCTCACGACGCCTAATCTTACCCTATCCGACACTTACGATGCCAGTAAACTTACGCACTATATCCTTCAGCCCTCGATACTATAAATTTGCCTATCTTCTTTTCTGCATAAAGTACCTCGCCCTACGTGTCTTAAAAACAAGCGCTAAAGAAAGATGGATCGCACTCTGGGCTCATAGTAGGCTACCATACGCAGCAGTCATCACCTGACGCAGAACCTTCAGTATTAGTCCCAGCGCAGAACAATTCCGTATCTGACATTTTAAAGTTAGTTATTAACGCTAAATTACTCTTACCGCACATTCTGTTGTTGTATGATACCTTAACTGCTTCTTTATTGCTACATAAAAGGACGCAAACACTACAACACGATTAGTAAACAGACCGCCATACACAGTGCGACCACTCTCCATTTTCCGAAATCTCAAGCTCTTGCGGGAAAAATCCCAAGATTGACCCCAAGGGTACAAAACATCCCAAGTTACTGAAAGTCGCCACTGCGGGTGGCTCGGTCGCAATATCAATCAATCAATCAAATCAATCAATCAAATCAATTTATTGTTCCCAGAAACAAAACAAAATTAACAGCATGAAACTACAGTATATAAAGTTTCACAAAGATGGTGCAAATTATTACAGAAGTTTATCTATGAAAGTATGAAGATATGGTATGATCGAGGGAGCAAATTAAGGGCACACCCGAAGGGACAATTAAGTCCCGCTGAATAGGGGAGTACGACGTTGCTTTCTGCCTCCGACACTAATCATCTTCGATATTAAAAAGTGTCGTTAAGCCGAAGTACAAAAAGAAAGTCGCCCTTCTAATGAGATCTCCACCTGGCCAGACTTTGGACTGGCATTACGATCGAGAGTGAGGGCAGTGGCAGAGTTATGTCTATGGCTTAAGTTAATGGGAAGAACTGTTAAATGGTAACACTCTTGCTTGAAGAACACATAGATCTTGAAAGACGCGGGTTGATATCCATAACTCCCCAGGCAGCAGCTGCTGTAAAAATGAGCGGGCGTCTAACAGGCTGCCAAGACGTAGGCCTGTAAAGGAAGAGTGAAGGAGGCCAACAGATCTATAATAATAGAGGAAGGGAGATGCGTGCAAAAATGTATACATAATGCATATCCGTGATACTTACATACCTAAGACAAGATCGACTCAGTAGTAGTAGATTTCGTTTATTATTAAGATACAAAGTTGACATACCGCAACTTGTTTACATGAGATAATGAAAGTAATGAAATTAAAAACTATAAGTTTATGCCTATAGCCAGGATTGAGAGTTAAAACTTAACATCCCGAATGGTACGATATAGAACCCTAGAGATGAAATTGTGGTCATCTTTTTTTGGGAGTTCATATTCATGAGGTCTAGGGCGCAGAGCATAAGGCCTACAAACGGTCGGAGGAAAGAGGCCTCTAAGCACATGTTGTGAGTTCCGGTTGACCGCAAGCAGGAGTTTGACATCTGCTTCTTCCATCATTCGGTCTAAATCCTGTTGTTGAGGAGGAAGGTATCCCAGTCGTTTGGCCCTTTGCAGGAAACGTTGGAGTTTTAGTCGGTCACTTGCGGTGGTGAATCCCCACCAAGCAGGGGAGGCATAGAGAAGGCGAGAGATGGTAGTTGCACGTGCAACTTCATGGAGCGCTGTCGGAGGGAGACCGTGTGCCCTGAGGACTCTGAGAGCGTGGAGCGAACCAGAGCATGCACTTAGAATCCTGTTGACATGGGAAGAAGCACTGAGATCGTTTGTAATTGTCACTCCGAGCATGAGCATTGATGTTACTCTCACGATTCCTAAGGTAGGTGGGTCAGATGTTCCTTTGACACGTCGACGGTGGATGATCATTTCCTGGGATTTGCTCTCGTTCAGTCGTAGATTGTTCCTCACGGCCCATTCCGATACATTTTCCAACTCCTGCGGAGTGGAACTGTAGGCCTACATCTGGCTCGGTATATATAGTCGTGCCCAACTTTATCAAGATTAATGCTGACTCCCTTCGTCTTCAGTGTCCATAATATGCACTTCTCACCCTCTGTCCGTGATCTTGTATTCAATTCTTGAGCCTGTCCTCTCTCTGTTTGATCACGTCAATAGGCCTATATAATAATGTCTCTCGAGTCTGCTTCTACTACCTAACGCCAACTCCGTGCCATCCGCCAATCACTCCCGCGTAAGTTGTTGCCATTAAACTTGGGTTTTAAACATAGATATAATAATTATATAATGTTTCTATGGTCAACATGAGTCGTTGGCTGTGCTATTTTTAAACTGGGACTTTCCGTGGTTTGTTGTCCTTGGCCATTTGTGCTGGTAAAGTGTCCGCAGATAATTATGTTTGCGAATATTCCGACTGATATCGTTAATTTCAGATGATAAGTTACTGTTAAAAGTAAACAGAGATGGATTTATGTTGTTTTGCTAGCGTACACAAATAAAATTAAATATAAAACAGTATTCAATCAAAAACTTCACGCAGGTCTGCGTTGACTCTCCCATAGCTGTGGGGTCAGTAACAAGGCCAACGTATTCCAGTAAACTTGGCTGTCTGGGATATGGCTTGTATCACTCCAGGATTTATATAACGTTCTTATAAACAGAAATATGTAAACTCAAAGAATACTGTATGCGCTTCAGCTAAAGTTAACTAATTTACGATGGTTGTTTTGATAGCCGATTGGTTAGCGCACATGGTCTGTGACGCTGAGAGCGGGTTCGAGCCTCACTCAGGCGGTTAATTACTGTGTAGGAACCTTGAGCAAGTCCTTCACTCACAATTGCTCAGCGTCACCGATATTCTGTCGTGTGCACTTTTGAACTTTGGAAGTAGGGCAGTATCTTTAACCGGATATCCAGAATTTGACTGGGGCGGATTTTCCAAGATGGTGGTAAAATGCTATATTTTCGTGGCCCTTTCTCTTGTCTAGGATTTTAAGTTTTTGTGGTTTCCTAGTGTTATCTTTTTTTAAATTTCATGAACTGTACACAAACCAAAATTTCTCACCCCAAGAAGTTTGGGACCAACTCACCCTGCCAGCATGGTTACAGCAAACCCATATAAAACCCATATTCCCATATGGGACTCGAATAGAGCCCATATGGGTCCCATCTAATGCCCATGTATAAAATACTGTGTGGGATTTGTTGAGCTACTGATTCAGATATATGACCAAATTGGCCACAGGAACTACAGCTTTAAAATTATTGGTGGTTACACCCATACGTCAGGCAGAAATTGTAGCATACATGTGTAAAATTAACCTAGATTGTCTCCAGACTTTACTTATCATTATGAAGCCTTTAATAAAACTTTAGAGATTTTATTATATTGGCTATGTTTTGTTTCATTGAGGTGAAATGCTCTGAATACGATTTGCTTTCTGTTTTTCAGTTTGTAGATTTATGAATTTTCTAATTTGCATAGTTGAGAAATGGCTGCTTTGAGGATACTAAGGCAATCATATCTGAGGATGGTTGTGCCTCATTTAGGAAGGAATCATGCCATTCCTAATAATTCTTTCATCTCTCAATCTTTGTGTACTGCTGCTCCCATGGAATTTGATGTTTCTACTGATGAAGACACAGGTAATGCTGAGAGAACCACCTGCTTAGGACTTACTTTGACTTTGCATAATTGTCTGTTGGTTATTTAATAAACACTCATGTGTGGCATTTCAAGAGCTATGACACACTACAATTAGCCATATTATAGTGCATTATTATTCTAGTTCCACTGGTGATTTAAACTGTATTGATAAAGTTCAACTAGGATGAGAAAACCAATTTAATGATGATGATCCTCATAATCATTGTGAACATAATTTTGGCTGATGCTGCATGGAGGCAGAAAGTTTAGAAAAATCCATGTGTGTGCAATAGTGGAGTATTTTGAAAATACCCACGATTGTGTATCAGTATGTCATTGTCACTAATGAATAACGTTGAGCATAAGATATACTTATAGCTAAGCTGTTGATTGCTTGTAAACCACTGATCAGTTCATCTTAGAAAATAAATGGAAGAAGATCTGGAAACGTAGTAATAGCAAATGACATTGTTTCGTAAAGCTATCCCATATTTGCCTTGTGAGCCCATAAGTTGAGCATGTGTATGCTTTTGTTTGTTTTCATCCATAAGTACATGCACTTGGATATGCATGTGGCATAATTTGTTTCTTGTTCACTAGGCATTGCTATACTGAGAATGCAAAAGAAACCGGTTAACACTTTGAGTCTGCAGACATTAACTAACTTAAACATTGCCTTAGACAAACTTGAGGAGGATCGAAGATGCAATGGCCTTATCATCACTTCGGTAAAGTAGCCTTGATAATTTTTATATATTACCTGTTCTCAATTGTCTTGCTTCGATTTAGTTATTTTTGTTACATTAGAGTGGAATTATTTAAATGTGTTCTATTTAATTCACTGAATCTTTAAGTATACACTTGCTGAGCACGCTTTCAAGGTCAATTGTGAATTTGAAAAACTACTGGGCATAGTAAATGAATTTGGTTAAGCTATGCAACAGTAACTGATCTGACATGGATGATGAGCAGTAAGACAAATATATGGAAAGAAGAGATAGGCTTATAGATGGATTTTACAAATGATAATTTCATTTAGGAAATGCCAGGATTTTATAACAGTTTTATATATAAGTTGTTGAGTGTGCTTTAGTTATTTATTATAGTTTAATGTTTTATTATTTCAGTTTATAAAACCTCCTACCCATCCAGAAATTAACTGCCCTAGGATGCGGCTGACCAAAGAAAGATGCTGCCTAAGTTTAAGTTGGCATGTAAGCGCTTCCATATGTGCGAAACACCATGAGAGTGTTTAGCATGATGCTAATGAAGCATTATGGATGACAAAATGTATCATATGAGCTGTACATTTAGGTTGACTTATGGTTGTCATGTGCTGCGTTGCACTTGTCATGAAATGGCAGTGCATGATTTCTAAATGTAAACCCTTGGTATCGTGCGATTAGTGATACAGTACAGTTTTGTTTAGGGTGAACATAGCATATACAAGTCAAAGTCTGGGTTGAAATCGTCTGAGACCTGATGGTGGAATGGTAAGAGACTGGGGGAATCTCAGGGAAGGATACATTTAACAGGTCTGTGCAAAATAAGGGGTAATGTTACAGAATGGTACCCCAAAGGCACCGTTCAAAACACAAGTCTGTCTCATTGCTGGGTAGAAGCATATCGATCAGTGTGCTGTAAGCCAGTCAAGAGGTTCAGACTCGGGGAAAGACACCTCATAGAGATTTGTGAAAATAGTAACTATATTCTAATAACTGATGTGTAGACAAATGCAATGTACAAAATCAAGAGGAAGTCCAGCATATATGATCTTGTATGCAGTGTGATACATGCGCAACTTAGTAGTAACAATGTAGTAACAGACCTTGTGACTGGCTTCAATGCTAATCTGCAGAGTGTGGAAACATATATGATAAGGGCATGATCATTTTTAAGGTTCTTCCTAAACTGTTCTGCGCTGGTTTGGAACTCACTGAGCTGAATGTGCGAGAACTTTGGCGAGCTTTGCAGGAGTTCTGGATTAAGCTGTATGGGTCACGTCTTGCCACAGTGGCTGCTATCAATGTGAGTATGCAGATTTTATTACTTATGGCATAATCAACATAATACCCTGGTTATCTTTGGTTCTACTAAACAAACAATAATACTGGGTAGAGATCTGTTTAACTTGCTTTGTTTGACTTCATTTGTGATGATTCTGAGTACTTCAAAAATTGCAGAAGGAAGGACACCGGTTAACAAAGAGAAAGAGCTGTGATGTAACAGACTGAAGGAGAGATCACGATTGAGAGAGAGAGAGAGAGAGACAGAGACAGAGACAGAGACAGAGAGAGAGAGAGACCAGTGACATAACAAACAGATGGATAGACAGTGGGTGACAAAAAGATAGATCAGTGATGTAACAAACAGAAGAAGAGATAGCTGGCGACAAAGAGGGAGGGAGGGAAGGAGAGACAGACAGAGAGAGAGAGAGAGCAGTCACACAACAAGCAGATTAAATTTAATAAAATAAATAGCCTATATGATGCAAGGCAATGTCAAAGTAGCTACGGTACTGTAAACTGTATGTTTGTTTGTAGGGACACTGTATTGCAGGTGGCTGCCTGATTGCTGTGTGCTGTGATCACCGAGTGATGGCCTCAGGCCCCTACAAGATAGGCCTCAATGAAAGCCAGTTGGTATGTTCCATTTGCTTTTTCTGGTCATTTGGTTTCGGGCTAGTTGGCTGGTTCGACCTGCCACTCATGCATTCATTCATAAATTTTTACAGTGCCCCTTGAAGAGGACAACTCAGAGTCAGGCGCTCCTGACTCCAGCATGGCCAAAAGTATAGTTTTGAGTTTAATTTAAAAAATACTTAAGAGTCCCAGGGAGCAGGTGCAGTTCCTGGGATAGCCCGTTCCAGACCACTGGGCCCACCACGGAAAACATTCAATTCTGTATAGTTGCCAGTCCCAAGCCTCGATAACAAGGAGTGTGATGCCAATCATCTTTGCTATGAAACAGCAACTAACCAACTGCTACTTAAATAAAATTATATTAGGGTGTGCATTAAATCAAGAATGTATATTATTGTGTCACAAGCATACAATTAAAAACGGCTGCAAAGTACATAGCTTGAAACTTTGAGTGACTTGTTTAGTGAGCTTTGTGGTAATTTAATATATATATCCCGGGCTCTAGTTCAGGTTGGTAAGAATGGTTTTTGTATTATTTCAGGGAATTGAAGCTCCACTTTGGTGAGAAAAATTCTATCTCATATGAGTGACAAAATGTCTGTATTGAATATTACTGATATGCCATGATTGTGTTTTGAAGATGGCTGTGTTTGTAGCTTGATATCAGATTATTATCATATAATGGTGCCTGACTGACTGTCAACCAGCCATTAGTTAGGCCCATTGCTAACTGATTTTAGACTTACATTAACTATTTAAAGTCATAGGCTCTTTATTCTGTCATGATTCTTCTTGCAGACAGGAACCTAATAAAAACCTTATCCTGCTGATTGACAGTGTTCATTTGTACATGTACTTGCCTTTTTGTCTCATGCATAAGCAACTGTTTGCACCTGTTTTAGGCTGATGGACACAATGGTCAATACTGTTGGGCAGGGGATAGGTGAGCGTGCTTTGAAACTCGGTGAGCTCTTCCTTCCAAACGAAGCCTTGAAGATTGGTCTAGTAGATGAAGTTGTTCCTGAGTCCGAAGTTTTGGAGTCTGCTAAACGTGAACTGATGAAGTACCTGAATGTTCCAGGCAAGTGAACTAAGGCAGTGCTTTTCCCAAAGTGGTGGTCTGCGGGCTGGTGCCAGTCCGCGAGCCCTCAGTTGCCGGTCCGCATAGTGAGTCAAGAAACTAGTCAAATTGTCTCAGAATCAAGAAACGGTTATTATTATGATGGTATATAACTAAAAACAAAACATTTGGCTAGCAGTTAAAAAAGCAATAGAGTAATAGAATTGGCTAAACATGCATTTAAATCAATTTTAATCCATTTTGAGGAATTTTGGTGATCGAAAATGAAAAAGAGAAATAATTAATAAATTTGGCACCGGTCCTTCTGCAGTGGGAAAATTCCTGCCGGACCGTGACACTGAAAAGTTAATTCCTGCCGGTCCGTGACACTGAAAAGTTTTGAAAGCGCTGAACTACATGTAAGGGACTGTGAGTGAACTTTGATGATACGTCAGGTTTTATACTTTGTTCGTTATGAATAATACACAAGTTACAATTTTCAGTGGCAGTGTTACAGTGGATAATTTTGTATTGTGGTATGAATAAGTATTATCTATATAGCACTGAATGCAGCCTGGAAGGATCAACCAGGTGCATTATCCTGGATTTATCTATTGTTTTTCATGTTGAACAGGGTATGCTCGGCAGTTAACAAAGGAAGCACTACGAAAGCCAACACTTGAACGAATGATTGCTCGAAAAGATGAATCTTTGGATTACATTTGCAATTATATTTCGATGGATGTAACTCAAGAAGCCTTGCGCACCTATTTCAATTCCTTGAAAAAGAAGACTTGAAGAATATAGACCATATAAAATATTCAACAACTCGGTCCACTTATCAAACATTTCAAACATTTTACTTTGCAATCTTATTAAGCAGCTGTGAGGTGTAACAGACATCTACTGTTATTTTAAATGGACCTGTCTAGTCCTAGCTCCTCATGTTTAGAATGTAGAATAAGACTACCTTACGAAGATGGTGCTGATGGCTGCTGTGTCCCAGGGTAAAACAGCAACCATAGCCATGGATTGGAGTCCGGCCTTTTGGAGTTTGCCACATACCCTTCATATCTATTATGGAACTTCGACTGGGGATTGTGCTGGCTAAAAAAGAAAACATCAAGACTAGGCAACACAAATATTTACATTAAAGTGAAGTATGCTTGGTTATCATTACAGAAAATTGCCTAGGCCTAACTATCAAATCAATCTATTCTACTACACATAGTTCACAGAAAATGTGCTACAGTAGTTGACTGCTGGCCAAAACAGGGATCTAAATGCACCTTATCGAGGGTGAAATAGGCCATTTACCAACAAATGAGTTTGCCACTCAAATGATACTTGAACATTGTCATTCCCTTGAGCTCAAAAGAAATGGACAGCTTTAGTGTATTAATCTGACGCTGTCAGCTTGCTCTTCAAGACAGCAAGCAACTTACTAACTAAGTATATCTTGTTGCTTGATATCAGATTATTTTTACCTAGCTAAGATAGCATTCGGTATGTTGCCCTTGTGTCAGTCGGAGTTGCCTTTCAATGCTGTCTCATATGTCTATCACGGCCACAACCAGCCTTCTTCTCGAACTTAAACAGAACCACTGCAGCAAACCTCGACTCACACTGAAGTAACACCAGAGAAGACGCCGTAAATTCATTCTAACAAAGCCGTCATAATTAGATGATAAGTGGCATTCATAGTAAAAAATAATAGAGTAATTAGACTATAAGAATATGCTAAGCCTAAGACGATTAGGCCTATACAGTGGCGTAACTAGGGGTTCGTGCGCCCGGGGGCAAGAATTGGAAAATCCTGAAAATTTTTTTTCTTAGTTCCGCAAAAAATTCTGACGACCTTTTTTTTTGCTTTTCCCGTCTTTTTCCATGAAAAAGTGGTTACATTGTCAGAAGCCTCATTTTGCGCCCCCCTCGCGCCTGCGCCTCTGCGAGACTCGTGCATAATAGTTACTTTTTGTACTTTTAGCTATTCTTGTCTGATTTCTTTTTTTAAAAATTTCTACAGCCTAATTTTCCCTCTGTCTGCGCCCGGGGGCGGCTGCCCCTGCCCCCTCGCTACGCCACTAGGCCTATAACTAAACTAAACGGTCCAAGACAAGTAAGCGTATGGCCGGCTACTCAACCAGAATCTTCTGAGTCTGAGGGTAGGATTACCTTTGGCTGGGCAGCAGAAAGGGGTTTATTCCTTTCCTTTCTCTTGATATCTGTCGTTGGTCAAGAGTCCTTTGGGAAAGTTATTAAAATTGTTCCGTAAGTAATGTAGCCCTACACTATAAATGTTCAATAAAGTTCTTGCTTTATCACTTCTTTCATGATTTTTTCCATCTTTCTTTTTGGCTTGTTTTTATCTTTCCCGTAAGTCTTGTGTTCAATTAAAAGCATCATCAATTTTGTTTAAAGTGTTAATAAAGTCCCTCGATCTCTCATAGGCGGTATACTGCATGATCATCGATATATGCTATAGGTTAATTAGGCCTAAGCCTGCATCGATCGGTGATAGCGGGCTAGTGCGCTCCGTACACGTGAAAGTTCTATAGCATCGTAATTAAACTGCAAACTTATAAAGCGCCACTTGACAAAATTTCATGGTGTTTGTATATCTAATCAAAGGTTCATTTTATGTGACTACTCCAATAAATTCTGTAACTTTTTACCACTATCCATCTTCTTAGACCCTTTAAGATGCCTTTATTCTGAATTTTTTTTATTTAACAGCATTGGAATCCAAATAAGAACATAAGTAGAAGAAGGTTCAAATTTGTAGCGATATTTAACCCTTATTTATTCTCTGGAGCTTTTAAAGCTTTTAAGTTTTTAAACTATGTCTATGCGCTGTAGAAAATATCATGACGTTACCGTTAAAAACAGACTGCGCTGATGGAATGTAGTATGTTGATCTGGGTCACCCAATCTACCCATAGTTCCTAGCGAGTCTTTCTTCCGTTGGATTTTGTGAGGGTGAGAAATAATTTATTAATTTATTTATGAATTTTAGTAAATTCCAGCAACAATAATAACATATAACTATAAATGGAGACCATGCTATGTGGACAAATTATATATTGTGATTTATTTTTATCTGGTATAAGACTGTGTTGCATACACGTGGCAGACGTGCCCACCGCACGTTTGACGTGCATTAATCAATTCAACACCTTTAAGACGCTACCCACAACTCTAGTCAGTAAAATACGGTATGTGGAAATAAATAATTAATGTCATTTGAAAGCTTGGGTATTAAAATAAATACAGAGTTGCTTGCAGACGCCTAAACTCGTAGTTTAGGTTGCTAAATTATTTTATATCGTCAAATTGAAATGGAAGCTGGATTGAGGAAAAAAATTGTTTCACGAACTCGAAGTGGGATTGATGAAACTATTTCTGTCTTTAAATAGAAGTTGGATTGATGGAATTTTTATAAATGAAGCTGGATTGATGAAACTTAGTTTTTCATTAGAAGCTGGAATAATTAAAATAATTGTTTCCGTAAAGTCCCATGAGAAAAGTTCCTAAAAGTTCCATTGATGAAAAATGAAGTTGGGTCATTTTTTTATTAAATGGAAGCTGGATTGATTAACGGGATTGATTATAGTTATGATAGACATAGGTAGAGTGCTTACTTAGCATTGAAGAATTAGAATAATTTGCAACCTAAACTACGGGAAACCAATTCAGTTATTCATGTACTAAAAGTGACTAAACAAAAGCGTTGAAGAGAAGAAGGTAGCCAAAACTTAAGTGTACAATGTATTGAATGTGTTATGTTCATAATAGCAAATGAGCCAACATGCCACGAATTGCACTCGTCAGAAGTAAGACATATTCAACTCCACGTCGTCCTTTTGAAAAGGAACGATTGGACCAGGAGTCTAAGCTCATTGGTGAATTTGGACTTCGTAACAAGCGAGAAGTATGGCGAGTGAAGTACACTTTGACCAAAATTCGTACTGCTGCTCGTGAGCTTCTTACTCTTGATGAAAAAGATCCAAGGCGCCTGTTTGAAGGTAAACTTGCTAAGAGATAAAAGTCATAGTTAATTGTCTCCAGAAATGTTTCTGTTTCAGCTAAAATTTGGTAATAAGCAATGAAACAACATTTATATAATTTTGCATATAGTGTGATTCAAATGCTTGATGAAGTTATTTAATTATAAAAATTACCCTTTAGGGTAACTTAAATATTTTATGCCTATTAAATTTCTAACATTTGTAAAATAATTTACAAACCGCAAGCGGTTAAGCATGTAACAGTTTTTGTTGATAAGGTAACGCTCTTCTGCGCCGTTTGATTCGAATTGGTGTGTTGGACGAGACCAAGATGAAGCTTGATTATGTGCTGGGTCTGAGACTAGAAGATTTCTTGGAGCGTCGCCTTCAGACACAAGTTCTTAAGCTCGGATTGGCCAAAAGCATTCATCATGCTCGCGTCCTCATTCGCCAGAGGCACATCAGGTAAGTCACGGAGCTTGTTGATGTAAACATGCTTTCATTAAAAAAATTTTGTTCTTATTGAGTGTTTGATACTCTTGTGCTAAAAGTGTTGTACTGTCAACCCAGTTGATAGTGTAGTAGCCTAGTATCACTTTGTAAACACCAGGATTTGGCCATTACTGCATTTATCTTTGTGTAGAAATCATTCTTTTGTGGCATTTGAAGATATTTTGTTGTGCGATTTTGAGTGATGTTCAGGCATCTAATATCACCAGAGTCACAGGCCTCAATTACCCAAGTTGAGTACATTTAACGTGTATTAAGACATCAGTAGCATACAATTGTCATTCTTAGCCGACTTCTGTGAACCTGAAATCACATACCATTTGTGACAAGCAAATCGTGGATTTGGTTGCACTTTGACAAGGTTAAAATTAAAAAAATTCATCACATACCCAAATGTGTGTAACCTCCAGATGTGTTGTGCTCAACTGCTAAACCTCAACTGATCAGTATTTTAACAGTAATTTTATATAGCACCCCTTAAGACTGTCTACTCAGGAGTGCTCCCAGCTCAGCCGTGGTCATACAGTACAGTCTTAAGGCTAGAGAGGAACAGAGCAGAGTGACTATTTGTACACTGTTAGGTACACTGCCACTGGAAGCCCATTCCACGTCACAGGGCCAGCAACAGACAACGCACAGCACTGTACAGTACAACTTTAATTTGATAATGCCCTCCTTACAAAGTTCGGAAGTGCACATTGAAGCTGGGCAACCATTAAGAGCCCTACGTAGACTGGAAGAGGTAAGCTTTCAGTTGAGAGCGAAAGACAGTCTCGCTAAGAGAGCTGTGAACATGAGGAAGTAGCGAATTCAGAATGGAGGGACTGGCAACTGTGAACGAACGCCGGTCAAATCAGGAACAACATACTTGTCCGCAGATGCTGATCAAAGGCTCTTGCATGATCATTGTTTTTACTTGTTTACTTAGCATTTAAATGATATTGTCAATGACGCAGTTGGATAGTTCATCGTGTTACATCTGTGGTCCTGTCAGGTGGCTTAATTCTACCACTAGCTGAATGAAGTTAGTTTAATTGGTGTACTCAGTATATATTAATTTAGAGATCAGCTTAGGATGTTGTTTAGAGTGTATATCAAAATATTAACTCAAGAAAACATGAGCAAATACTTTCATCAAATCTGATCTTAAGCCGACTGGTCGAATTCTCAGTTTTAGTAATCTGTTACGCAGATCATTGTGTAGCCCAGCTTACCTTTAAATGTTTCAAAGAATAAGAGTAGGAGTTAAAGAATGGCCAAAACATGCCAATGGTAAACGTAGGAAGTTGACTTGAAATAGGCCAGAATAAGTTTAAGCCTTTTTGCCTTATGGCCCAATTTCAACACAGCTCAGTTCAAACAGCACAAGCACCTGTTTGGGAATTTGCTTGGTGGATGGCATAAGGAGTCGTCCAAATTTAAACCCAGTGATGTATTTCCAAAACACGGTTTTAATGAAAATCCTTATTTTTCAGAGTGCGTAAACAAGTGGTGAATCTGCCATCCTTTATCGTGCGTCTTGACTCTCAGAAGCACATTGACTTCTCACTGAAGTCACCATATGGCGGTGGACGTCCTGGTAAGTGCTTTGAATGTAATGCTGTTTGCTGCATCACAGTCACAGTGTAATAATATCTTTTCTTTAATAAGCGCCCGACAAACGCACTGCGCTGGCTCTGAATGAGACAAGTCAATAGGCAACCAGTTGGTCTAAAATGATGACTCTGCTTTATGTAAATTTGTATGTTCCACCCTTAATATAAAGCTGCAGGTGTGTTTTGTGAAAAGTTTATCCACATGCCAATGAAGTTTCATTGTTGCTATTTTGCCAGTGATCAAAGAAAATTCTTTGTGGTTGATCTTGGTGATAAGTTATCAAGTCAGGAGTGCCTCTGAGTAGTTTTCTTGTAGAGGTGCTATTCAAATGTGCTATTGCGATTATGACTGGTTATGAGCAAAACCAGTATGTAGGACTCCTATTTATATCCCGGCGAATGATGCTCTTTCTTTCGTAGAGAGGATTCTTGATTCAGCATCTGCTCTTAATCTCTGGATGTCCTCCAACCGCCTCCAAATAAGCTGTAATCAGACCCAGGATATTTTAGCAGTTCTTTTCACTTACATGTATAGACATTGATATACACGGTGATTCAATAAAAAGTAAGCCAAACTTTGTATTTCATATAAGTACTTCTAACATGAAAACAGTATTAAATTTTTTTGTGAAGAAACTCTCAGTAGTATGGTTTAATCATTTAATTAAAGAAGATGTTCAAAATGTCCTCCTTCTGCTTGCACGCAAGCCTGGAGGCGCTGGCGCCATTGGGCAACGTTTTCTTCAGTGTGCGATGACCTTCGTCTGCCACTACCAATGACGCGGTCGACTGACCCTGTTCCGCTAATTTTTCGAAGCAATTTATCTAATCCGCTTCTGGTCCAGTGTTTTCTAGAGACTCTTGTAGAAATTGACGGCTGCTGTAATTCTTGGATTCCCTCAAACCTTTTATCATGTGTAAATCTTCCTTACTAAAAGGCTTTTTTCGGAAATTGCTAGTTTCTTGTTTATGTTTTTAATTGTATTATCATCTGCTTTTTGAGTAGGAAATAAAAACCAGAAGTCATTAAAATGAAAAGTAAGTGTGTGCATGTTTTTATTATTAAAATATTATTAATAAAATATAGTTCAAGCTTTAATATTTGTTTATAAAGTTTGGCTTACTTTTTATTGAATCACCGTGTATATATTGGCTAAAATGTTCTATAGGTTCCCTGTCATGCCATAATTGCAGAGCATTGTCCTCAAACTAAGACTGTCAATGGGTACCCAAAGGCCCATGTACCTGTTCGATTGATTGCACCTGGGCCGTTAAATCATTACCTGAAACCCGGCTGAAGAAACAAAAACTTCTGTGTCGTTTTATTAAAGTATTTACCCAGTGACATGCTTTTGTTGTGCATTCATATTGGGTTCAGGCACCCAAGTTGTATTTCACTAAAATGTTGACGGCCCTACCTAAAATTGTCTCTTGGATTCCAGTTGGTTAATGTGGAGATTTGATGAGGCTACAGTTATCAGAGGAAGATGACAACAGCTGATGTGCATGATGTATGTTACACGTAGTGGCCTACTGGCCTTTCAGGTTATTGCCAATCATGAAGGATGAAGCTGCTGCGTCTTATATCATTTTAATGTACTTGAACCTTGTGCTGGATTTGTCGCTGTGGTTATGATGGATATTGTCTGTTTGTCAGGACGTGTCAAGCGAAAGAACCAGCGCAAAGCAACTGGAGGTGGTGATGCAGAGGAGGAGGATTAAAGTGTCGAATTTGTGGCATCAACGGTGTTCATCCTTTTTGCAGTGATGCACAAAAGATAACTTGTGGAAAATAAATTTTGAAAGTTAACACAATTCATTTGCATGAGTATTGTTCACAGGTCATTTTGGGTTGCTACCTTAGTCTGTTTGATAAGATACTAAATGCACTTTGAGAAGGGGCAACAGTGCAAAACAAGATATGAAAGTAGTTCGGACAAAATGACAGTACGGTCTGTTCCGATGTCTGCAAGTTAAATTATTCTCTAAGACGATAATATTTGATTATTATGAAAGTAATTTGGTTCCGTTAATATAAATCAATGTTGACTCCGCCGCCTATGATGCGGTGTGGATTAACAACAACTGCACAGGTTGTGGTAAGGTGTAGGCTTCACACTTAGTTTACACCTATAGTTTGACATTGTGTGTCTTTGATAATATGTCAACACTTGATTAATGAGAAAGGTTATGTATTTATAGTTGGCTAAAAATTATTGAAACATCTATGTGCCCAATTCATCATAATCTATAAAAGACATTCTCAAGGAAACTTGAAGCCACATAGCAGACACTTGGCTATTACCTTTTTCCACAGGTATGAGTAATTTCTGCACAGCCTTGTTTTTATTAAATAACCATTTATCTACACACGCCTACGATTTCTTATTAAGTTAACATTTGATATAGGCCTATATAAATTGTAATTACAATTTGAGACTACATACCGTTGTAAATATGTATGAGTACTTGTTATAGCGCCCATTCAAGATTTCTACAAAAAGAGGCGCTAACCCGACTACAGCGCGGACACTGAATCGGAGTTTCACGCTGAAGCGCATGATTACAATTGCAAGTGAAGGACTTGCCGAAGGTCCCTACGCGGCGGAAGTTTGAGGTGGATTCGAACCCGCAACCCTCCAGCTGCAAGGCACCGAACATACCCCTACACCACCGCGCCCACACACGTACATGTCTTCGAAATTGACATTTGATAAACTCATATATATATATATATATATATATAGCGCCGAATAAAGCAAAGTCACGGTGACCATGCAGCTTATTTGCTTGCGGTCACTCAAAGAAATTGATATGTAGACACTAGATAGAGATCCAAATCGGTTCCAGGTCTGAATCCAAAGGGTTGGACAGTTACGGTGGAAATGCGTTATAGAATTGGAGCCGCGAGAGACATTAGGCTAAGGGGAAAAGAGGAAACGTAGGCCTATCGCAATCATAAACTCGAGATTTCTAGAGCACCCACGAAGTGAAGTCGCGGGAACCAACTTATTCACAGGTGCTGAATCAAAACAGAATCGATAGCTACAGGGTCAATTTCCAGAGGCTTAGGTGGATGATGTTAAGAGTTTAAATGAGGGGAAGAGAAGGAATGAGGATAGGATTTATGAAAATACAGTGTTTCAGTTTCGAGTGAAAGACCTGTGAAGAGATAGGGGCCGTCCATAAAGTACGTCACGCTATTTTTGACCATTTTTACCCCCCCCCCCCTGTCAAACTGTCACAAAACTCGGACCCCCCCTAAAGTACGTCACACTTTCAACATAGAAATAATAATACTTCCGAAAGCAAGGCTAATACATAAACAAGGCTTCGCAACAGCATTATTACTAGCGCTCCTAGCGAGAGGAATCGTGAAAACACATTCAGGAGATATGCATTTCATGCTATTTTGACATAAAACTAATTAAAATGTTTCAGAAAATGTTTGAAAATTATTTTTTAAAGCTATGAAATTCTGCTAAAAAATAAATTATAAATAAAATAAAAATAAATAAATGTGTGACGTCACACATGGCCTGACCCCCTCCCCCTGTCACAAACTGTCACACTTTCTTAAACCCCCCTCCCCTGGAGCGTGACGTACTTTATGGACGGCCCCTAGCAAGAGGTGAGGTTCTAGCACAGAATAGATAAAGCGTAGCTGTGGTTCTAGTGAGTTTGTTTTTATGGATATTAATTTTGTCGTAGCACTGGTGGGAGTTTACTCCAAAAAGGCGGTTCAGCTATGGCTATGGAGCGATTTGCAAATTTGAGTGATGAGGATGAATCAGGATGTGGTTTATTAAAGGAAGTGTTAGTTTTAAGTAAGTAAGTAAGAATGTTCTTTATTGAAACGCAAGCAAACGTACGCTCAGCGCTTTACATACAAATTCAGAAATAATTTATGTATAAAGAAAACGAATAATTACAAGATAATTAAGTCAACTAGAAAACAGATGTCTAACTGAGTGCAATTCATTCTCATTCCTTGGCACAAATAATAATATAATATCTTTTCTTTAATAAGCGCCTGACAAACGCACTGCGCTGTACATTTACATGTTATGCAATTGGACTATAATTCGCTCTATCTTAAGACCGAATCACAATCCGTCAAATATTGATTCCCTCATGATTAACGGTACGATAGTTGATAACCCCCAAATAATGGCTGATAAGTTCAACGACTATTTTACGAGCATAGGCCAAACGCTTGCAGCTGGAATTCCTAAATCTGATCATTCCTTTCTATCTTATTTGAATCCATCCCCGCCTAACTCATTTGTTGTGGACTTGACTACCCCCAAGAAATTATTTCTTTAACAGCATCTATTCGCACTACCCATTCTTCAGCACTTGACGACATTGACCCGACTGTTGCTATTAGGATCATTGATTATGTAGCTGCTCCATTATCGGATATTATTAACTCTTCTTTTCTCACTGGTGTTGTACCCTCTTCCTTAAAGATGGCAAAAGTTGTACCGGTGTATAAACAAGGTAACAGCCAGGATGTCACTAACTATAGGCCTATTTCTATCCTTCCCTTTTTTCTAAGATCCTTGAAAAATCAATGTACCAACGTTTATATACCTATATTGACAAAATGAATATTTTATATCCCAATCAACATGGTTTTCAATCCGGTCATTCCACCTCAATGGCACTGCTTGACATGCAAGATAAGATTGCTAATGCAATCGATGAAAATAAATTTTCTCTTGGTATTTTCTTCGATCTGGCCAAGGCCTTTGATACGGTGGACCATTAATTCTATTCTGTTAACTAAACTTGAAAACTATGGAATACGTGGAGTCCCGCTCTTGTGGTTTAAAAGTTACTTTGATCAGAGACGCCAATGTGTTTGCTGTAAAGGTTGTCAATCTAAAACTAAACTTATTACATGTGGTGTTCCACAGGGGTCAATTTTGGGTCCGCTGCTGTTCTTACTATACATTAATGACTTGCCGAATGCATTTGACCAATTACTTAACTTTATTCTTTTTGCAGATGACACCAATGTTTTTTTCTCTCATAAATCAATCCAGTCTCTGCTATCTATTGCCAACACTGAACTTATCCATCTGGCGGAATGGTTTAAGGCTAATAAACTTTCTCTTAACCTGGGAAAAACTAATTATGTCCTTTTCCGATCTCATCGGAAACCCGTCCCTGCTACTGATTCTATCCTCTCCATTGACAATATTCCTATAACTCAAGTCAATTCTTCCAAATTCCTTGGGGTCTACATTGACCAACATTTAACCTGGAATGATCACATAAGTAACATTTCCACTAAGGTTGCTAAGAACATAGGGATTCTGGCTTGTGTATCCTACCTGTTACCTTCTAGAGTTCTGCATACACTATATTATTCTCTTGTTTACCCTTACTTGACATACTGTAATATCGCCTGGGCCTCCAATTATTCCTCTCGCCTGAATAGGTTATCTATATTACAGAGACGAGTTGTACGTATTATTGCTGGGAGATCATTGATAACTAACACTGCAAGTAGATTTACTATACTACGAATACTTAATATCCCTCAGATAAATAAATTGCAAATCTGTGAATTTATGTATCGCTTCGCCAACAAATCTCTTCCCCCAATCTTCAGTCGCTACTTCTCAAAGGTCTCTGACACACATTCTCATTATACAAGATCTCTTGATAACTTTGATGGAACCTATGCCCGTACTAACACTCGTTATTTTACCTTAAGATGTGCTGGTCCTTCTGCCTGGAATCGAAGTCACTGCGCACTCTTCCGAATCTTGCCCTATTTAAAAAAGAGGTCAGAGCCTACCTCCTTGACAATAGTCAATGCATTATCTAAATATGATTATTCATTGTTATACCACAATTAGTTAAGTGACCTAGTTAAGTGTTAGTTAAGCCAGTTATTCTAAATTTTTTGACAATGCTATTTGTGTAAACTATACTCAACTGTCATCCCTCTGCTAACATGGTACACGGGTATCCCTAACTTAGCGGGACTTCAGTCCCTTCTGGGAACCCGATTGTTTCCCTCAAACGTTAATTAGATAATCATGTGATCTGTCTGTTTTAATTTCCAAACTTATGATTGTTGATTATGTTTATTCTGGATCACTACTTGTAAACTATTCTATGGAAACAATAAAAGGATTGATTGAAAATACTACAAAGGTAGTATTTATTCTTATAATTGCTATTATAATTACATGTGGGCTATTGCCATGGGCTTCACTGCTTGTAAGTAGCCAAGGAATGTATAATGTCCTTGGTAAGTAGCCTAGCATTGACGTCAAGCGCTGGATTTGTATAGTAGCAAAAGCAAGATATACATCTATGCATAGATTCATCCCAGCATCACAGAACATAGATATAAACGTTAGACGTATAGTTGTAGAACCTAGTGCTTACCAATCGAGGACCGAACGAAGGACAATGGCGCCCATCCAAAGACCGAATCTAACGGAGGATTGGCCCAAGTGGCAGATTGTTCTGGCAGTTGCCGCCCCTATCGTTGTCGGAGCAGCCGGATTATGGTATTACAAAAAACGCAAAAATGCCAAGACGAAACGATTAAGTCAAGAGATAAAGACTGACGCCTCAAAGAAGACTGATTTGAGCGACGATTCCTCGGAACTTCAAGTTAAGGTGACGCAACTGATATCTGTTCGCTTCGACATATACTGTTTATAGTTTATTTCAATTTCGTTTTAGTTTTTCCGTCGTGGATTGTGCCCCGTTTCGGTGAGAACAGTCGTGCCTGTGCCTTTGCAATCAGCATATGCGAGCGGCGAAGTACCTATTCGAAACAACGTGAAACATGTCGTTTTACACCATTCACGTGACATGAGCCTGTTATGATCAAAGTACAAGGATAGGACATAATTTCAAAATGGCAAAAATTAAATCAAGTTCAGAATCATCCTACTGTTCCAGGCATTGTCGGAGTTTGCTTGAAGCTTTGTTCAGACGTGGTATAAGAACAAGCAGAGCGAACAAGTGCTTGAGTAATTGTAAACATTTTTGGCCGCCTCTGACTCTGATAGATTAGTGTGTTGTTACTTACCAATGGCCTCCCATCATGCAATTCACTGAAGTAAGTAAGTAATTAATTACGAACATGCTGTATTTATGAAGGTAAAACGTTTACTTTTATTTGGTCAAAAATAAATATTAATAGGCATTAAGAACTAAGAAATTAAACTTGTAGTTAGTCCATTATGCCAAAACAAAATAATGTTGTGTTTCCGGTAACCCGACCGAGTCACTTTTTTAGGCCCGACTGGGAAAATTTTATGAAAAAATTAAACTGAAAAAATTATTTAAAAAATTTTTTTTTTTAAATTAAATTTTTTTTAAAATTGCTTTATCTTCATACATGAATTTAACCTTTGCGACATTGATAACATTGCTTTCCATTGCATAAAAATATTTTTTGGCCTCAGCAAGGTGAAATATGATGACGATATATTCGTTTATTATTATACAACGATGCAGCATTGCATAAAATTATTTTACAAAATAAAATTTTTCCTACCTACCTACCCAGATTTTAAAACCACTGTTACCGGAAACACACCTATATCTTTTTTTTTGCATTATGTCCATATTTGGTCCATAATATACTGGAGTTAAACAGAAGATGTATATTTTGTATGGTCTACGGAGAGTTAACCTTTAATTAGTTCCATACTGAATAAGTTTTTAAGTATTGTAGATAATTGTGTAAATATTTTTATTTTCAACCAAATAAAAGCTAATGCTTTATATTCATAAATACAGCGTGTTCAGTCCTGGATTGGTAAGTACTAGGTTCTTATTTCAGTGAATCGCATTATGGGAGGTTGCTGGTAGATAACGGCGCTCTTTTCTATTGAAGTCAGGATGGCCTTAGTACATGGCAATTGGTTGACCACCAACGGATATTTACAATTACCAAGTTTTGTGCTTGTTTTATTTATAATGGGTATAGCTTCTATGTGACGGGCCATTGAAGGTTCATACAGGCAAAATTGATTGTATTAGAGCTTTTAATTAGCATCAGGATCAAATTGTAAGCTTTCATATAGTAGCTCCTGTTAAATCAAACTACTTCAGACCTGCATACTCATCTGAATGTTGGTACCCAGGCTGTGCATACATATATCTAAAACCCCACCTAAGAAGAATGGTGATTATTTTAAACAGATTGCTTGGTAATCTTTGAGAAACGGTCGATTACCATCGCCCTACGTATAAACAAGATGGCCAACCCAGACTGAGAAATTAAAGTCCTGCAAACAACTTGAAAGACTATCATAAGTAAGTAAGTATCATAAGTAAGTAAGTACTTAAGAAGTAAGTAACAGAGTGCCACAAAGTTTGCAAAGCAGTTTCTGTGGTGCTTTGCATCATGGGAACCACATATCGACAATTACCGATTGCTATATTAGTCATGAGCTCATGGCTTAATACTTGTCTGCTACCTGCCATGGGGTGGAAGGTATCAGGGTGCAGGTGACAGTTACCACAAGTGAAACGTATACAATAATAAATTTCTTTAGTTTCTATAAGTCATCAGAAATTTGTGCACTGTCATGGGCATTGGTGGCCTGAGATGGTGTCACGACAAATCATCTACAGACTTTTCGTCTACGACACTTCGTCTACACACATTTGGCCGGCCGACATTTCGCCTACTATAAAAATTGTTTCCCTAAATGGAAGTGGGATTGATGAAACCATTTCTGTGTTTAAATAGAAGTTGGATTGATGGAAATAATTACCGTAAATAGAGGCTAGATTGATAAAAGAAGTTTTTGATGCAATAGAAGCTGGATTGATGAAAATAATTGTTTCCGTAAGTAGAAGCTGGACCCATGAGAATAGTGCTTTGCTTAAATATAAGTTCCATTGATGAAAAATTATTTTTTTTTGATGAAATGGAAGCGGGATTGATAATAATTATCATGAACATATTGTCGTGTAACCTAGGCAGACTGCTTATGTCATAGTAGGCGAAATGTCAGTTGGCCAAATGTCTGTAGACGAAGTGTCGTAGACGAAAAGTCTGTAGATGAATTTTCGTGGAACCTATGTAGTCTGTAGACAAATTGTCATGGAACCGGCTGAGATATATCATCACATTTTAGACAGGGTAACTTGCTTAACTTGCTGGATTAAGTCTAAGTGTATATCTACGTGCATAACATGCTGCCTTTTGGTTGACAGTGTGCTGCATAGTTGAGTACTGCTGGGGATATACTTGTGTACCTGGGCTGTATTTTGCCAATAATTTGATTCTGTCCTATTTTTAACAAATGTTATCTGCCATTCTTTCTCTGTAAGCAAACCCTATGCATTTCAAGACCAGTCTCTGTATTCTGCCATCTCTTTTTGCTGTTAACGTGAAATGAACGCCAAAATATAGTATGAGTATGCCTATTTAATTGTCTGTTGCAAAAGACATGATAAATCATCCAATCAGTTTTTTTCCATTCAGAATTTTATTCTGTGTGGATGTGAGATATGTCAATGTAGGACAGTTTATCATTTACTGATATAAATGTACAGCTGACACCAAATCAGTGCGTGTTACATGATGATGCAATTTATTTCTGTATGTTCTTGTTTGGTTTTGCTTGAATCGGTTCAGTGAACCTGAAAGTAAAAGCTTAATGTCGACTTTCTGTTGAGGCTAGAACCAAACCTCTAATAAGATTTTTACAGTTCAACTTAAGAAAAAGTTGTTTTTTCTGTATTGCGAACTATTGACATTGGTGTTGATGTTGGTCAGTGACTAATGACTGAAAAATTATGGGAAAATGGTTCATTATTTATTACAAGCTGTGTATCACTACTGTTTATTTGCAAACTCTCCAAAAAGAAAAGAATAAATAAACTGACTCTCTTTGTTTTACATATCAATGCTATTTTTTAATCATAAGTAGGCCTAACTTATTTTATATGGAAACTGTTGTCACATTTTCTGATAAATTAATTCGAAAGTGAAAATTAAATTCTGCAGTTAGCTTCTATCAATAAAATCTGCTTAAATGCTATTTAACCTCAAACACTCGGTTGTGTAGACTTTGTTGCCATAAATCAATCTTCTGGTCTGTTTGTCCCAGCATCTGAACTTTCAAATTTATTTGTGAAACTGCTGGAAAACACAGCTGTGGTATTTTTCATAACCTCCTGTTTTCATTAACTAGTTTAAAAGCTGTTGTCTAATATGGATGAAACTATCTGATACACATGCTTTAAACATTTTTAATCAGTCACGGGCTTAATCATATAAACTTAGATGATGGAAAGAAAAAAGTGACATAGAAAATCTTAAGAGCTGCAAATTGAAATTGAATACAAAGCTTTGAATGTCAAGCCAGTTATTGCGAGCATTAAAGAACTGTCCAGTGAAAATTCTAAGTGCGTGTTTAATGTAATGCAAAACAGATGAATATTATGCATGAAATAGTGTTCCAATACTGCTGATTAATGCTGTGTCAGAATTGCATTATTCTGCATTGTATAATAAATCGGGTGAATGACATGGTTTAATGCAACAGTTTTCAAATGGTGGTACAGGTGTCGCTAAGTGGTACGCGAAAAAATTCATAGAAATTTACATTACTAATGAGCTTATGCCCATCTTGCTTTGTTTTAGCTATTCTATTGTAGTTTTAATGTTGAAACATTACAACTATTTATTTTTCACAACAAATAATAGTGTACTACATACAATATATTTATATTTATTATTATAATTTTAATACCAACAATGAATAAATCATTGAAAAAACAGCCACTTAAAAGAAAACCAGTACCTCTCAGCGCAACCATTAGGACTGAATCAACCAAGGCTGACACTTCAGATGCCAGAACAAAGAGCACTTGAACCAGATATGTGTTTGAAATTGACAAATATTAAGCCAGATATTGTAAACCTGTGCTTGTCGAAACAAGCCCACAGCTCACATTAACACTTTCTGATAGTGATTTTATTTTTTCATTTTGTTGATATGATTACATTCTTAAAATGATTTATGTTAATTTTTAAATTTGTCTTCCTACAACTCTAATACCCACCCAAGAACTTGCAATCTAGAATTTATGATGTTCCCCTAATAATTAGTTGCAAGGGGACTTCACGCTTGTCTACTGGAGTGCATTTTGATCTGACCTTTGCTGGTGGTATGCCAACTTTCGATTTTTTACCTGGTGGTACAATAAAAATTTTAAAACTGCTGATTTAATGTTTCCAGTCATTGTAACTATCTAATGTTTGCCAGTCTGCTGTTGGCATCTAGCAAATATGAAAGAAACTAATACAAAGAAATTCACCTATTAGTATAGCAAATATATAAATTCATCAGTAAAATAGAGAATTTGGATACAATATGGTATGCACAATCTAAATGCATTTTTACAAAGAAATGAAGCTTAAGTTGCTTGGTAAAATAGCAATAACATTCATGACAAGAAATTCGGATTACGAAATCTGCAGTACACACATTTCTGCTACAGAAAGCAGGTCAGACTAAACAAGGCAAATAGAGAATTTGGCTACAATATGAACGATTGATTAATTGTGCAATAAAACAAATGCAGCAGTTGCTTGGTAAAATAGCAATAACATTCGGGGGGTTTAAAATTCAGATGACGAAATTGCAGTACAACAGTCCGTTTTTTTTAGATTTTGCATGTAAAAGCAAGCCAAAAAATTTTTTTTCACTTATTTCGGGGGGGTTTGAACCCATAAAACCACCCCCTAAATACGCCCATGCACATGGTTGTATAAGATAAATATTCCCATAAACCACTTGTATTTATAATATTGGGGAGCAGAGAGGGAGAGATGGTGGTAATAGATAAAAAGGCAAAGCTAATGGGGAACAATGAGATTTTCCTCATAAGGGACACTGCCGAATTAGCACACAGATGGTGTGCATGTGAGATGCTGGTATTTTAATATTGCTTTTGTGAAATAGTACAAGGTTTGCAGCAACTATGACTTCATTGTCCAACCCCAGTGAAAGAAGACAGTTATCAGACTTTAAAAAATGCAAGGGGCTTCTGTGGCTGCTAGAGAGGTACAAATCTAGTGGATGGCTGTTCAGTATGGATCTAGACAAGAATGAAAAGTAAATTACCTTTATTTAATGATAATTTATAAATATCTTGACTTTGAATTGTTTTAGGATCGTTTGCAGTTAGCACAGTCAGCAAAAAACAAAGGCAACAAATATTTCAAGGCTGGACGATTTGATAAATCCATAGAATGCTACACAGAAGCACTTAATGTCTGTCCAGATGAGAACCGTGAAGAGATAGCTACATTCTACCAGAACAGAGCAGCTGCTTATGAACAACTGGTTGGTTAAATCCTTTCTTGTTACATTTCTTTTATTTGGTCTCAGAAAAATTCTTGAAGCTCGAACCTTTAGTCCCTGGGCATTAATTTTGTATCTCTTTACTGTTAAAGCTACAACATTTAGACTTGTTCAGAAACTTTGTGGTCTAGGTTAGAAATAACTAAGTGTTTACAAAGCATTCAGGTGAAAATTTCTAAGTTGCTGGAAAGGGTCTTGACTCTTGACACTGGAGAGTCTGGTATGTTATTGGAGAAAATGTTATTGGAGAAATATCTGGGCACAGAGTTATCTAATGAATTTCAGTTTTAAAGTCTTGTTGCTTAGAAAAGAATATAGGTGACCTGCAGTTTATAAGTGAGAAAGCAGGACTCTACTTCAATATAAAGAAGACAAAGATCATGACAACAGAGGAGTAGGACAGTTTTGAAGTAGACGGAGAGGAAATAGAAACGGTAACTAGCTTTACGTTTTTGGGATCAGTAATAGAAAAAGAGGGAAAGTGTTATATGGAAATAAATCGTAGAGTGGCGATAGGAAAAGCTGCAATGAATGGTCTGGAAAAAATATGGAAGGACAAACATGTGAGTATAGACATGAAAAAAAGATTGGTGAAGGCTCTGATCATACCAACAGTAACATACAGCAGCGAGACATGGACAATGACCAAGAAAATGAGAAAAAAGATTAACGCATGCGAAATGTGGATATGGAGGAAGATGCAGAGAATATCATGGATAGAGAAAAGGACCAACGATTGAGTGCACATGAGTATCGGAATTGAGAAGGAAGAGACACTACAACAAACAGTGCTAAGAGCAAAGTTGAGGTTCTTTGGACATGTCATGCGATCAGATGGATTGGAAAAGGAAATGATGTTAGCATATATGGAGAGGGAAGGAGAAAACAAGGACGACCAAGGAAAAAGTGGATGGACGAGATACATGATACAACTGGAATGAATTTGGCAGAACTGAGAGATGCGACGGCGGACAGAAGGAAATAGAGAGGCTTGCTCATTACGGTCGCTAGAGTTCAAGGAACTGACAGCACAAGGTGACAAGGTGAAGTTTATAAATTTTTAGTGTAAGATTGTAGACCAGAGTAAAATTGCTTGGCTCTTGGAGTTGAAATCTCTGTAGTTAAATCCTCTACTATTGAGAAATTATCTGTGTTAATATTAAGTACTTGTTCCAAACAGAATGTCTGTACACTAATTTGGCAAAGTATTCTTTCTGGAGAAAATTCCCCATTGCTGTCTGTTTCTTCCATTCCTTCCTCTTCGTCCTTTTCCTAAATGGACTAAGTGGACCACCGACCTACAGAACCACAGTCCAGTACAATTGTAATAGATGCATCCGATACCAAGGCTACACATCTTAGTCTTTTATTTATCTAATATCATTATATAATGTTTGTATATACATACATACATGTGAGTTTTAGGTTTTGAACCTTCTATTTTTATATGTTGTAGCATTAGCATTTAATCTTAGATATATAACTTCTTGGGTTGTAACATAGTTGTTGTCTTTCCTGTGTGGTACAAATGTATCTTAAATTCATGCTTTTCTTTTGCAGAAGAGCTATGAGAAGGTCATAGAAGATTGTACTAAGGCACTGGATTATAACAATCGCTATGTGAAGGCTCTCTTTCGCCGTGCAAAAGCCAATGAACTTCAGAATGAATTGACAAAGTGTCTTGAAGGTTGTGAATTTATGCAACAGTAAAATATAATTCCTGACTTTTTACAAAAAGCGCCTTTTGAAGGCACGTATGATTTCTGAGGTCACTTTGAAACTCCAGTAATAAATTATTTGTAAAACTTTGTCGGAATTCTCAAAATTCAGCCTTTTGGTCACCAATTTGCTTGGTGTGTCTTGATGAATATTTGTACTTCAGGTACACAAAAGTGCCAAGTTCGTCAGGAGCTTTGTGCTCATCTAAGCTCCTGTCTTTTCTGTAGATTTTATGTTGTACTGTTGTGCATCTCAAATTTCACGATTCTGTGGAATGTCTTCCTTTTTGAGTCTACATGGTTATAATGTATGATGTGTGTAAACGTTTGATTTTTGTCCTAATGCAGATGTAACTGCAGTCTGTATTCTGGAAAACTTCAGCAATCAAGCAAGTCTTCTTATGGCTGACCGGGTCCTTAAAAATCTAGGACGAAGTCGAGCCAAAGATAAATACCAGGTATGTTATCATCTCTGTAAACAACTTGCATTGTCATTTTCCTAGTAACTTGTAAAAAATACCATTTTGCTATTGTAAATCAAGGTACAATGTTTCTGTAGTTTATATCTCTAGATTTGTGCCTGTGTTCATGTTATGTGTTGGATAAGTGCAATTTCAAGTATTCGTTTAAGAGAAACATTTCAACATGCTCCACTAAAGTGCGCACTTCAACCCAGTTCAGATATTCATTGATTTGAAAGCATTATTCCGTGCCATGCACAGAAATTGTAGTTTTTTTGTAGAACTGGAGGTTACAGGGACATGAGAATTTGTTATTTTTTAAATATAAAATATAAGTTTAAATAAATGTTAATATTTTAAAATGTGTATATTGTGTTTTTTCACATTAATGCAAAATAATTTTGACTTCTGATGTCATAATGTAACTTAACTGTAGTGTGAAGGCTGAGTTTGAAAATTAAGACTCTTGGGTTGACAAATAAACTGTTGTAATAGTGGTGTTCTCTCAATATCAGACTGGCAGCTACAGGTTCAGTGCCTCGTATTGATTCTGAATATTTAGTTTTATTTGGGCTGGGCATTTAATGCGTTATTCGATTAATGCGTTAATTAGTTAAGATTAAATTTTTAACGCAGTTAACGCGATTGTCACTGCGCCCAATTATTTATAGAAATGCGCTAAAACAATTCTTGATAAAACCGCTCAGTTTAAACTTTAAACTTAAAAGTAAACACCACAAAGTAAAAACAAGTAGTGAAAGCATTGTGTGCATTTTGTTTATTGACTGCAATCATTGATATAGCGCTTATTCAACGTAATTACTCCGAGTCGGTACAGTGGTTGTACTTGTTATCTATTGTGACATGCGTTAAAAATTTGCGTTAAAAAGCGATTAATTTCGATTAAAATTTTTAATCGTTGCCCACCCCTAATTTATATATTTATTTTGAAGGTGAGCTGGCTGACGGAATACTGTATTCTGAAATTGTGGTAAGCTACTTACTGAATGACTCCAAAATATATAATTATTCTCAGAAATTCTGAGAACTTTTCCTAATCAGAATTATAAAATTACAAATGGAACTCTGTATTGTTGACAGCCAAAAAGTCAGCAAATTGAGAAATTTGATTACGTTACAGATCAAATAACTCATCATTTCCCGATGGTATAATTAACAAAAGTAAGAAGTGTTTGTTATTTATTGACCCTAATTTACTACATATGGGCTATTTGCAGGGAACTGATGCTGGTTCCCTTACTTGCTGTGGCTAAGCAACCTCACTCTTAATTTTGCACAAACGCACTTACAATGAGGGCGTATTGATAGTTTATTGATGCCACAAGGGTATGCGTGTGACGTGTGAAGGATTAAATGGTTTGCATCAAAGAACTCTTCTTACCGTGGACTGTACGAAACATGCTATAAATGTTCATAGTTGTAAAAACGTTTTTTTCGTTTTTATTTTTTTCCAAAAAGTCTCGTTTTTTTCCGTTTTTTATTTTTTATATGTAACTTTATTTAGTTATTACTGTCTGTTACTATTTGTTTAATTTTATTTTTGTCTGATATCCCTTACGTTGTCTCCGCCCTTTCAAGGATTCATCTACGTCACTATTTAGTGTCATCAGTTGAGAAATAAACAGCACAGTTCAGGAAATAAAATTTATAAAAGTTATTTGAATTTCTAAGTTATCCAAAATGCGAAATGTTGTCTTTGTACTCAGTAATCTCTGATTGACTGATAAACTGACGGATATTACTCCATATTAAGTTCTTTTAAGTTAGAATTGTAAGTAGGCTAGATCTACAATTAAATACACTCCATACTTACAAAGTTTAGCTTTAATTGCTTATGTCAGCATGGACTTATGTGGACTTATGTATGCAATTTAAATTTGAAAAGATTTCAATATTGTTAAGGCAAACTTATGAAAGAGAAAATAATTGTTGTTATATTACTGTTATTTGGTGTTTACTAATAAAGTTGTGTTATTTGCTGATTAAAATTAAATTGTTAAACAAGGTTTTGAATTTTAAACAGATAAAGATGTAGCAAAGTCAAATTATTTTCTTTTCCGTTTTCTCGTTTTTTTCCATAAAACGACGTTTTTTTCCGTTTTTTATTTTGATTTGATCGTTTTTAACAACTATGGTACAAATTGGACGTGTTCTTTGGTAGTTTACATTTCACAAGTTGCTACTTTTTGATCATGTTTTTCTTATTGTAGACACGTCAGCCGCAAGATCCATCACCTCAGTTCATTCGAAACTACTTCTATTCATTTGCAAATGATCCAATAATGAATGGTTTGCAAGAAGCTGGGTTCCAGGAGGAGAGCAAAGCAGGTGTCCTTTATGATCGCAAAGAGGGCGATGAGAAAGAGAAACTGGAAGAAATGGAGAAAGATTCAAAGATTATGAAGTAAGTTTGCTTAAATTGTATAAAGAATGCATTCTGATGAATTGGTAACAGTTTTATCTTTACTTAGGAATGTGGAAAGCATACATTTGATATAATGGGATACATTTCAGCTGGGTATTACGAGACACATGAGCCTTGGTTTAGCAGACAGAAGTTCATGAGAGTTGTGCTGCATCAGAATTCACGGCAAAGCAACATTGCCATTGCTAACATGGTATTCCATGATATCTGCTTAGTTTTCGGGGTCAGATTTTATACTTTCTCAGAAAATGAAATTGTGATATTTCGAAAATTATAAATGTTTTAGGACAACAAAGGGTTAAGATCTGTTTTAAAAAGCTATATGGGAAAGGTACCAGTATTTAGAAATGTGAAGGAGGAAATGATCTAAAGGTGATTATGGGTACATGAAAAATGATGAAAGATGTTAAAGATGTATAGAAAATGTGGCTAAAAGTTAATAATAAGACAGTGATCGTGTTGAGCTGGCTGAGAAGGTACATGGGCTATAGAAGGAACTTAAGGAAGGAAAACAAGTAAGCATTAATTAAATGGAGTTAACTGTATAGAAAAAACTTAAACCTATTTGTTGCACGTTCTTTTTTCTGGCAGAAGTCACTACAAAAGAGCATTGCGACAACTTCGTAAACGTGAATACAGTGACATCATTCGCCTGTGTACAGCTGAAATTGACTCGGACCACCCTGACTATGTCGTAGAGTCGCTGCTGCTCCGAGCAACTTTCTATCTGCTGAGAGGAGAGTCCAACAAAGCCATGGACGACTTTGAAAAATTGCTCAACATGAATGGAGTGGACAAAAGAGTAGGCTTGACCATTGAATTCAAGAGATTTGTTCTGAGTAGAAATATTTTTATGACAAAAATACCAAATTTCATCATTTATATTTTAGATTATTATTGGTAATTTTTTGCCCCAAGGTACCTTCAGAAATTAGAAAATTATCTGGAGAATATGAAACATATTGTGGGATGGCAAGAACTAGTCCAGATCTGGCAGAGCAAAGGTGCCTTTGAAGGCAATGACGTTAAAGCATTGGATTCATTCTTTTCTGGTATGATTAAAAGTGTTATGAAAGCAGCTGTGTTGAAGTAATTAGCTGATGTTCAGTTTATTTTAAAATTCTGTAGATTTTGCAGAATATTTTAAATTCTATAAATATAGTGAAGATGGTGGTTCTAATGTTCAGATCCGATCTAATGCTCTGATAAAGCGAGGAAGTCTGAGGATGCAGATGGGTCTGCAAGTGGAAGCTCTGGATGACTTCAATCTCGCAGTATCCTTGGATCCAGAAAATTCAGACATTTATCATCACAAAGGACAGGTTAGAAGTGTTCATCATTTAAGTTTTGAATAGGGAATGAGGTGTGTCCATCATTGAATTTGCCTGCAGTTGTTTTAATCGAGTCTGTGCATTATATTACATGGCAGGCTGGATGTTGATGAGTGTTGGTCCATAGGTTATAGGTTATTTAATCTGTTGTACATTTCAAATTACAAGTGTGATGAGTACCAGCACAAGGTTGAAATGTTCTTATGTTGTTCTGAACTTAGATAAAGCTGCTGATGGAGAAATTCGATGAAGCTGCAAAAGACTTTGCCAAGAGTGTCACGCTTAGTACTTCGTTTGCTGTGGCCCATGCACAGAAATGTTATGCTGGTAGGTATACATAAAACTATTTGTTACAAGTTTTAAAATTGTTTTTGCTAACTTTTAAATTGTTTTTATTAGTTATAGCAAGACATATCAGCATTAGCCATATTAGCCATTAACTGGCTGTCTGTATTTTATTAGCCGTGCTTTAGGCAAGTCCAGGGCGTTTTCCCAACTGCTGTTGTTCTCTGTGGAGTTCTTATAGAAGTTGTAAGGTTAGATAGGATTCTTTTGTTTTATAATATACTTGAGCTCGTAAATGTGAACTTTAAATCAAGCGATTATCTGTTGCGATAGCTGGCAGCTTGTGGTTACGAAAAGGAAGAATTTGTTTCCAGTTGTACTTGTAACGTTCCTGTTTAGCGACTACTACCGGTATTTTAGGAATGACCCTTTAACAAATGAAAAAAATTTTGCTTTCATGTTATTAGTCCAATTTCTTTTTCTATTGCACTTCAAATAATTTGTACCTTTGGGTCTTACACTAGCCACTGTGATTTGTCTGTATCAAATTAGTTTGTCAGTGTTAGAGTGACCTTATGAAGGTCACTACCAACCTGGTATAGTATACAACTGACCCCTAGATCATGACCAACCTTGTGTAGCATGTAACTTACCGGCATGACAAAAGGCTTTCACATATTCTGTGTAAGCTGACTGAAGGTTCAGGCTTCCATGAGACACAGAACTGTATTAGATTGTTGAAATTGGTGATATACAAATATAATACATTGAATAAATTGTGCTACATTAGTTCAGCAGTGCTAGTACTTCATTAGGGTGGTTTTAGTCTTGAACATTTTCTTCTAGATTATCGCTTGGCTGTGAGCCAAGAAGATGAATCAGCGATACAATCTGCTGTGCAGTCATTCGAATCAACGATTGCCAAATTCCCAGACTGTGCCGAAGGGTACGCACTTTTTGGTCAGGTAAGTCGTAAAAATAGCTATGGAAAGATGTGTTATTAAATAAAACTGATTGTGGTTAGATGACCCTGAGTCAATATATACCAAAAGGTATAGGAGAAAAATGACAGATGGCACATTTGGGTGAATGAGTGGGTTATTACAGATAACATGTTTTAAATATAATAGGCCAGTTTGGCACACATTTAGACAGTGTTCAATAAGTGACATAGCATAGACATAAAGATCCTTATCAGAGACTGGGTCCTAAATTTAGAGGATTTCTAGGCTCAAACGAAGAAATGTAACAACATGGCACGTATTTAAGCTCCCAAATGATGAACTTAGTCAGCCAGATGACTTGAAATTCCGCTGAGAGCTACCTGTCTGCTTTGTAATGGAACAGAGAGCTGTCCATGATTTGCTGATTAACTTCAGTGTATTTTACAGCATTTTATCCACAGCAGCACCAAACCACAAAACATGTTTCACAAATGGATTTTGATAACGACTGGATTCAACTCTGGTAACTTAATTACTTATTACACGATTACTTTTCATACTGGAATGCAGTGTATTTTTATACTGATAAATTTTTTTCTTTTAAGGTACTTATTGACCTAAAAACGTTTGACAAGGCAGATGAGAATTTCAAGAAAGCCATTGACTTAGAGCCAGACAATGGCAGCATCTACGTTCACAGAGGGTAAGAAATTAGTTCTTGCCTAAGCAATAGTTCATTAGATGCCTAATGGAATCCAGAGCTACATCAATTGTTGGACAACTTCCTCTGCATATTCTGTTCCAGATTCAATTAGCATGGGCAACATCTGCCTTCATTATTCAACTCCAGTATTTATTTATTTTGAGCAATTAATTGTTGTGCCAATTCAGTAAGTCTAAAACTGATGTGCAAGTTCCAGGCAATTCTAAACATCTAGGCATCATTGATATGACTGGCACGGACTGACAAACTGTCTTGTTAGTAATTAAAAGCAATCTGACCTCTGTGACTCTTTACAGAACTGTTGTTGCAGAACCACTTCTTACAAGTTCTTCTAGTGAGCAGGCTGATGTCATCAGCAAATCAAAGATTGTTAATTGATTTGTGCCTTGGTATTGCTTAGTGTCATTTTAGCTTCTAATACTAGGTTAAGCAGATATGGTGGTAGGATGTATCCTTTCCGATTTTTGTCTGAAAGTAGTTTGTGATTTTTTGTTTACCTTTGAAACACTTAATGATTTTTTCTATAAATATCTTTTACAGGCTACATATTCTTGGATTATTGCAGGTTGCTGAGGTTGCAATGGAGACAGGACATTGATGAGGCAGCTCGACTTATCGAAAAGGCAATGGAAGTTGACAGCAAATGTGAATTTGCCTATGAAACGCTGGGCACGATTGAAATTCAGAGGTTTGGGATATTCAGTGTTTGTTAGTTTAGAGTGTTTCATATGTGCTGTTACTGCTTTAGACGCGGGCTTTAATAGGTTTAAAAATGGTTCTCTTTGGCTAGCTCACAATGTTACCCTACCTGCATTTTTTAAATAGGATGCATTTGATTGATCAAAAGATGTGAAGATTGCATATTCCCTCAATAATTGAAATTGCAGTGTACAATATTTAAGATTTCTTGTAGCTTTAAAACTGAAATTTGTATGACACTCTTTTCTGCGTAGCTCCTGCTAAACAAATGGTCATGATTAACTTTCATGTTATTATTGGTATTATATAACCAAAAGCATTAAACGAAACATGTCAATATATAGCAAAGAAAATTTAATTTAGGTGTGTAGATATTATCCCTGGAAAATCAAATCTAGTCCCATAAAACCATCTGCAAAGATGCTTCTGAAGGTAGTGGCATTGTAGGGTTGGACACAAAGGGTAAACGTGGGATGTTTTATTCGTACTTTTGCTCCTGTGAGCTTGTTAGTGTTTCAGATACATATGAATGTGTATATGAATTTTGACAGAGGCAGTCTGGATAAAGCTATTGAATTGTTCAACAAGGCCATCAACTTGTCGAGGACAGAGGACGAGATGGCACATCTCTATTCGCTGCTGGACGCAGCTATGGCACAGGCCAGAGTAGCGCAGTTCCTTGGCATCCAGATGCCGACCATGATGTAGACACAACAGACAGTTGAACAAATTGGATTTTCATCGATTCTCAAAGTCGATCTGTATAAATTTTGGCTCATGAAAGTTTCTAATCGTTAACCTACGATGGTGTGTAGAATAGAATACATGTGTATGTAGCAAGGTGGAAACCGATGCATAGGCGTGGATGATGTGTAGGATCAAGATGATGCATGGAGCGGATCGAGATGTTTGGAAGTGGATTGTGTTGACATATGGCACCGTTCAAATAGACATATTATAGGATGTACGACAGGTGACGACTGCACTCACTGTTACAGAACCAGCTGTGATCAATAGGATTCAGAGCAGTTTGAGTGATGAATGTAGCTAAAGGATCCAATAGGTGTTTCCTATCATACATACAGAGGCAACAAAGCAGCTGTGGTTTTCGGTGTTCCAGTACAGGAGGATGTGTAGCTTCTGACAAGCTTTTGAAAAGCAGTTTATTAATGCCATGCATATGCGTACATGCATTTGTATGCACATATCGTACATAAACTATACCTACGAGTTACCTAATCATACATATTTATAAGTTATGTATGCGAGAGTATTGTAGAAACAATGCTCTACAAGTGTTTGAATTGCACTATAATTGTGTGTTATTTGTATATGTCATAGTGCATGATTTCCTGTTGAACTGGATGCTTTGGCTGTGTATGGAGATTGGCTGTGTTGCAAATTGTGCAATTTGAATGTTTTGTCACCAGTTTGTACACGTGGCTAACCATTCATGTTTGGTTCTGATATTTTCTTGTATTTCCGTGTTTTCGATAAACTTTTCACTTCCACAGTCAAAGTTATCCAAGCTATAAAAAAATATACTGAAAACATTAGTTTTCAGCCCATCATTGCAATAACTGTGAAATTTCATGTTACAAGTTGTATATTTACATCAGTGTTCTAGCTGCCTTTTGTGCAAAGTACTGGTTTTAAAACACATGTTTGCGTTAAACTAGTGATGCAAATTTTATTTACTGTTGACTTAAACTCGGCCATATTCACGAGATACCTTGTGTTAGTTCTCCCCTTATGAAGAAGAACAGCTGATGAAATTTCATTCTAGCTGTTGTAGCACTCTTCCACGCTTCTGCTCAATGTATTGTGTGTGGACATTCCAATCACTACATCTACTCCTGCTTGCCTTTGTGACACAGGCTGCACAGGCCTCTTGCCTGTCGAGTGGTTTGATGTGGCTTTGATTTGAAGAGCCGTTGGATGATACTTGTGTTTGTTTTGATATGTGTCTTTCTAAGTTTTAGCACTTTAGGTGTTTGTGTCCAAGTCAATTTTATGTCTGATGTTGGCTTCAGAGTGTCCTGATCTATATAAATCTGAATGGTTGGAGGTGTGCAAGATGTTTGGGATTGCCGGGTTGATTGTGAATATGTAGAGTAAAGTGGCGCAGCAGATCAGTGCATCTGATGAGATGGGAAAGGTGCTGTAGAAATTTTAAAACCAAATATACATGTAGTGGAAGAGATGGCACTTGGGCTGATATGCGTGTATTAGGGTGCTTAAGAGTTTTTCTGAAGCACCGTACATGTGCAGTCATGTGAGGAGTTTGGTTGGAATGTGTTTTGGAAGATGTCTTTTTGTTACTCAGAATATAATTCATACCTCTGATGAAGATACTATTGTGATTTGTCATTGTTCTGATGTTTGTTGTTTGAAATAAACTCTTTAGATAGTTTGAAGGCGGTACCAAAAATAGCCAACTGAAGCATTAAGTTCAAGATGAAATTTATCCTTTTTTGTCATGAGAACATAAAGTGCAATACTGAATTGTAACATAATGTAAACTCTAACCATGGGTATGCTGTAACCTTCCAAATGGAATCCTAGAATAATAGCCAAGTTACTGCCAGTAATTAGATCGTTGGTTTACTACTATGGATATTCTTTCAATATATACAATATATATTTAGTGAAACAATTTCCTTATTAGTGAACCAATGTATTCTATAGATCGATCTAGATATATCTATATTACAAATTATTATATTGATATACAATGCCTTTAGGAAATTGTGTACTTACCCATAGCTCCTTGCCTTTAACCATTTCCAAAATGGTTTGTTTATGCAGATAGTCTATCTTGCACAGTAGTTTGACAAAAACTGTCTACACTGAAAAATTTATTAAGGAAATTTATATGACATCACTTCAGTAAAACATGTAATGTCTATAATAACTTAGTGTTAGATGTCATTAGGAGCAGAACATTATAAGTTAGCAAAACATTTTGTTCAGAAACGGAGCTGTCATTTATAAGTTATATAAGTTTATTGGTCACCATTTTAAATGTTAGCAAACTGGTCAGATAACAGAGTGGCCAGTGGAGACTCGCTCGCGCACACACGCAGAACCGAACAAACCGATTTCCCCACTAGAGTTTTGACAGAGGACAGCAAATAAAAGGTTACTGAAGCACGTAAAACGGAGAATGAGGAGAGGTTGGCGATGTGATCGGCCGCCGATGGCTGACAGTTGTCTCGTCGTCTTGCAACAGATGGATGACACGGCGGGCGACATCGCCAGACGCGCAGAGCTGGTATGAGTCGCCCGGCTAATGGTTGATAAGGGAGACATTCTCTGATTGACGGTCGTTGCCTCTCCAAAGACTCGTTCAGCCCATACTACATCGGGTCAAAGGTCGCCTGATGTAGACGGCGTGAGCATTGAAGTCTTTAAAGTCTGAGGCTTAACTTGCTGGAGACTGGAAACCTCCCCTCGTCGAGCTGCAGGTGGGGAGAAAAACGTCAAAATATATACTTCCATTTTACTTTTTACCCTTTTAAACTCTGCGCCCAGTAAATCAAGATGACCTTGCTCTTATCAACCTACGCGGCTACCGCATTACTCAAACATTCGGAAATAATGAGACTGCATTCCTAATCGTTAATCTCGAAATTTCTACAGCGCCCAACAAACGAAGTCGCGATCGGAACCAGCTTTTATTCACATAGGCCTACGCTTAATCCAGAGATTAAGTTATAACTTATTGCTAATCGATTAGAATTAGCTGTTTGTCTAATCGATTAGTTAACCAACTCTGGTTTAATCAAAACAGAATCGATAGGCAAAGGGTCAGGATCAAAGTCAGGCAGGCTGGCAGACGGCCAGTGGCGTCACTAGGGAGGGGTGCGGGCCGCACATGGTGACACCAAAATGACTGTCTAAAAAATGTGTGCAGAGTTTCAGCAGAAATTTATTATCTTAAAATTAACAATAATATATAGGCCTATAGGGCCTAACAACAAACACATTTTTCATAAACCCAGCTTACTTAAACTGTAGCAATTTACCTAAAGCTGAAACTCTATGCTACTTTCTAAACCTAATGCGCTCCGTTCAGTGCCGTCACTCGTTTTTACCCAATTACAATTACGCTTCAAATCACGTCGTTTCGTAACTTTCGTCAGCACGTGCAATAGAGCTACTACCATATCACGCACGATGTAGTCTATGCCTCTCCTGCATGGTGGGGCCTAGCGAGTGGATGGGACAAAACCCGCCTCGAGTGCTTCACTGCTTCATGAACAGACTCAGACGTGCTGGCTATCCTTATGATCTGACGGCTGAAACGTTAGCAAACATTAGCACAAGCGGCAGACGACGCTCTGTTCAGAGCTGTCCAGAACAATGAGTTTCATGTTCTCCGTGGCCTCTGCCCAATGGCCAGTGCAGCGAGAACCATTATATTAGGTTATATCGCTTTCGACAAAGGGCACACAGTTTCACCCTCCCAGATAAAGACTCGATGAACTTTATCCCCAGAATGTTATATAAAAACATGTACTAATTAACCCATCCGTAAGTAGCCAACTAGCCATACTGTTAGGCCTAATTGTTCAATGAATTAAATAATTCCGTCTCAAAAGTTGCGCCCCTCTTGAATTGCTCCCTGTTCCACGGACGCAAAGCGGCAAAGGAACACCCTTAGCTACGGCCCTGGGTGGGAGTATCTGCAGGTGAATCGATTAGTTTTGGTGGAGGAGTCGGTTTATGGCTAATGGTTTTCCAGAGAAGGCGAATATTAGAGGATTGGGAGTGCACTAATGAGGAGAAAAACCTCTTTAGCCGTAGCCAGAAGGTGGTGGTATTTATTTGTTGCCGCGAGCAGTTGAGGATCATGGTTTCGTTTGTAAGTGCGCTCGAGGCGTCGACTAAAGGATTTGAAAGCCTGTATATCGCTAAAGGATCGTGAAGAGAGAGACAGATATCGATATATTGTAGACAGAGACAGACAGACAGACAGAGACGCAGACGAGACAGACAGACAGACCGCGCCTCATAAGAGAGACGAAGACAGACAGACAGTATATATATATATATATATATATATATATATATATATACAGACAGACAGACAGAGAGAGAGAGACAGAGAGAGAGAGAGAGAGGAGAGAGAGAGAGAGAGAGAGAGAGAGAGAGAGAGAGAGAGAGAGAGAGAGAGAGAGAGAGAGAGAGAGAGAGAGAGAGAGACAAGAGACAGAGACAGAGATGAGAGAGAGGGAGAGAGAGAGAGAGAGAGAGAGAGAGAGAGAGAGAGAGAGAGAGAGAGAGAGAGAGAGAGAGAGAGAGAGAGAGAGATGATGAGGTCAAGTGTGTGGTTGTGACAGACTGACAGTGGGTGGGGAAGTTGACATGTTGGACCGGGTTTGTAGATGACAAGAACGTGATCGAGGAATTCAGGAATGCAGAATTCTAAACTCGCAAGAATCGACTTTTATCTGCACTTGATGGTTAACTTAGCCTATGGCCTGGTGGTTCAGACTCCCAAATCCGCTGTGAAATCCATCCCTGCTATAGATCTCTAGTTTTATTTAATAAACTGTCCAATCCCAAGCAAATTCTAGTGGGTAGGGCCTAATAAGACACGTTCTCATAAGATCCCGATCCTCGGTCTCCACCGTATTTTTAAACTGTTGCCTCACCGAAAAGAGAGACTATAGAACGCTCGTGTCAGACAATTGCATCTATAGCTAATTCGTTCCTTCTTCCGTGTATCCAATCCGCCTCTCTCTCCATCCGCTCCCATCCTTTCGTCCGTTCGTCGTCTGCAGCGAGATGTCGCTACCTGCATTGTCAGCTTCGTCTCCTGCACGCGATGCACGCAACCCGACTGACGTCTAGCACACAAAAGACCTCGTTAGTAACAACGCACTTCGTTATTATGCTAGAAAATGGATTTATATATAAATATAATATATATGCATTTTCTAGCATATAACGAAGTCAATATATATATATATATATATATATATATATATATATATATATATATAATACACTCAGACACTCCCACTATATATAGACCTATATTAGGCCCTATATCATACCCAGACGCACACTTTATATCTATATATATACCCACTAAAATGCATACTTCATAATATGTATATATATGTATATATATATATATATATATATATTATATATATTGTGATTGTGCTGTCTGTATATACCACTTTATAATATATAGGCCTAAGGTTGGTGAAATTATAACTATAATGTGAGTCGAAACAGGCTATACAATCGACTGATATGAACTATTTGTGTATTAGATTTCAAATGAGGTCTTTTGTGCAATCGATTTCTCCATAAAGGCACATAAATTGCATCAAACGGACAACTGGAAAATGGTTTTGTCACTTCGACTGGTCTTCCGTTTTGGTCTATCATGAGATGCAGCCACGTTTCAATGGCTTTGAGGGCACTGTAATTATAGCCTGCTCGATCAGAAATGAGCGCTCGTGAATAAGCTGGTGCCCCGCGCTTAGCTTTCGAGTGGCGCTTTAGAAGCGTGGAGTTTACGATTACGATTGATCGTATAAATTATACATGTGGAACTGTGGACTTACGAGCCTAACTGCGAAATTGAGAGATATCATGCGTGTTAGAAATCTACTGGGTCTCCTTTTCTTGAAATAGTAGGCTAGGCCTATCGTTGTTAATGTTCGGTGCTGTATTCGAGAACTGTAAGTCCGACACCATTATAGTCCACTACGCAAAGAACTGTGAGAAAATTGAACTGCTGAGTCGCGAAGCTTTGGCGAAGTTTGAACTGAGAAAACGCCGACACCTACGAAGACTTATTCGCCAGAAATATAAATGTAGGCCCATTCAAGTGTCACCAATGGTCGGACGCAAGAGAAGCCTAAAGATAGGCCTACAACAAGACGGACAGGTAGCATGGGCGCAAGCACATAGGGGCAATAGGGGGTTGCCCCCCTGGAAAAATGTACACCTATTTTTTAACTACTACATTTTGGTGTTTAACAAATTTTGTCGCTCTAAAGCACTAATGACACTAATGATACACAAAGTGAAAATGAGAAATTTAACTTTAAATCAGAATTTTAAAAAATTCTAATTATATCTACAGCGTATCCATTTACCCATGTCGTTTTCTAGAATTATGATGTTATAAGGTTGTGCTGACTGCTGATCCTCCCATCAAACCTCATGTGAATAGAGGCCTGCGCTTCCCTCTATTTAACCGTGACTATTGTGTTTTGCCCCCTCCTGCAAAAATATCTGCGGGCGCCCATGAAAGGTAAGCCTAGGCTAGCTATAGGTTATAATAAATAATTTAATTCAGGAGAGATGCAGGTTACGTATTTTTTATATAGATTATTGACTGCATGAAATTGCATTTTGCCAGAATACTTTGACATCTTAATTCTTATTATAGGGCCTAAATCATCTCAGAAAAATAAACACCATTTAGCCGAATTGGTGTTTATTTTCTGAGTTCGTGTCTCGCCTATGGCCTAAATGAATAATTATTATAGACTAGAGTCTAGAGAGAATCTATGGAACGAGCTTAAAACTAAAGTAACCGGTAGTTACAGCAGCAGTAGTAGTAATAATAATAATAAAAAATATTTATAATAGTACCTATACCTCGGGTAAAAGAAATAGGAATTGGGAGGTAATTGGGAGTCTGGGTAATGGTGCCAGCTGCCAAGCTTGGATCAGTGGCAATGGGGATGATTGACAGGCGCACTTTATTGCGACGTAGAAAGTGACGATTCAGATGCTTCGTCAGACGAGAATTATTGGAAATAAAAGACACGGACTGAGGTCGTCATGCATACATGTATGTTAGGTCAGATGAACGGCGGATGCGACACATAATAATAGGGCGCTGTAAACAAGAAGAAACTGCATCGATTGAAGCTCATTTCCTGTGCAAGACGCGCCTCTGCTGCGTTCGTCTTCTATTTAAGCGCACAACCAATTCCCTTCGAAGACACATGGCTGAAAGGATGCGTTGTTTTGGAACCGACCAGCAGGATCTCCTCGGAAAGAAACCTATTGTGTGCCATAACAATTGATCCACGTCGTCATCTGCTGATGTCGTGCCGTGGAACGGTTCTCATTCCAGCCTATTAATTTGTGCGGTCAAGTGAGTGTTCCTCTTTAGTCATCGCCGTCGCAAGTAAGTTGAAATGTTAGTTGTGAATGAATGTTTCGTTCTTCTACAGAACTGGGCGCTTATTCTAATCAGAATATTTTTGTTCTAAGGTAAGTTCTTCTTCGTATATGATGGCGTCTAAACCGACGCAAAACAGAAGCTGTACGCCTCCTTTTGCAATCTGTGGGTAGGCCTATAAGCCCATTGAACACCACTAAATTGTCAACATGAATAGGCATATTTCAAGTTAGTTGCGCAAAAATAATGTCAGCAGACTCACAATCTTAACGCCACTATTCGACCTAACTAAAATTTGGTCAAATGGCATGGTCTCCTTCTCAACTACTGCATGGACTCACTCAGTGCCATTTAAAATTTAGAGTCTTTAGGACTTTTCAAAAGATAGTCCTAATAAAGCTTAAATATTATTGGCTGTCGGAGATGTCTCTTTCCGATACCACCTAGCCGAAAAGATCAGGTCCATCACTCCCGTAAACAATGTCATACCATGATAGCTTAAACGCGGTGCTTCAACTAAAATTCTCACAAATTTTTTAATTTTGTCCTTTGTCCTCAACTTCTAAGTTACAGCTACGAATAGACAGAGAAGATCCATGAAAACTTGCTTATCCACCATAGGCTGTCTCTCTGTCTTACGGACTGATCTTCTGCGTATTGAGTCTATTGACCTGAATACGGCTTGGTTTTGGCGTGCCATCGGTTGATGCACTGTGCGTTAGACACCGACACAATAGAAGTTACTAATTACGATTACAATTGTGGCCAATTGTATGTGGCCAATCACGAAGCAGAACTGAAACTCCGAAGTACACCTAATAACCTCTGCATCTTAGAGAAATCTCTCACCATCTTTGCATTGGAAACAACTCAATCAAATTTCCTATCAGGCCTTTAATACTGGTCTCCTGCTGTTTATGCTCTTTACGGGTTGGAGACAAAAGTTCAACAATAAGTCAGTTTGCAGAGATGTCATTAAACTGACACTGAAGGGGTAGCAAAAATGAGCTGGCGTTAAAGGGATCTGAGTTATGAAGAAAGGCTGTAAGGCGTGGGCTGACATTATTGGGGATAAGGGTGAGCGAATTGGTTCCCTGATTTATAGTTAAAAGGTCTTCCAATTCCATTTAATCTCTTTTATCTGAGTTATGAAGAAAGGTTGAAGAGGTGTGGGTCAACAACGACATTGGAGAGATGAAGGAGCAGAGAAGGCCTAATCGAGGCTTTCAAGATAATCACAAGAGAGGAGGAGGCAGGCAATGGGAGAGGTTCTATGATTTAGTATCAACCAAGTCGACTCGAGGTCACATGTATGAATTATTGGAACTATTTAAAAACCGAAAGGAACACTAGGGCAGAAATTCCTGACTGCAAGAGTACTGTTGTAGACCTGCGGAATGTTTGGATGTTAGTAACTACGTTCTGGCTGGACACTAGCCTATCAGAGCTTTGCGATGCTGAGAATGGTCTTTCGAACCACTTAAAGACCCTGCTCTATTTGTTATGAATAGACTAATTGAAATGATAAATAATAACTTTTACTGAGATTAAATGGAATTGGAAGACTAAATATAAATTTTTGCACGATTGATGATATGTAGGCCTAGAGACGAGCGGTGAGTTTTGATATACAAATGGCCCATATAGGCCTAGGCTATCTACGAAATGACCTAATCACTGCATTCCTATCGATTTATTTTGGTTCAGCCGAGATGCCAATGATGGCTTGCAGAGGCGTAACCAGGGCTGACGACAGAAATTCCTGGCCCCTAGGCAGAGAAGTCACGGGCCCCTAACTATCCTTAGACTTTGTGAGAATTTTTTCAACAAACTGAAATAATAATAGTGCGGGTACAACCCTACAAAATTATATTTTTATGTTTAACTATGGTCCGTAATATTATATTTTAAAAGGCATAAATAATAAACTTTGTAGAACTGATTATAATATTTTTCATAAGTTGATTGCTGGGCCCAGCCCGGACCCCTAAAAGTCGCCGGGCCCCTGGGTTTTTGCCCTCCTGCCCCCTCTCGGCGGGCCTGGGCGTAACTTTGGTCTAAAAAGTGGGAAGACCAAAGATCGCATTGTTTCCTTTCGCGATCTTTAATAATTATAACAGTGTCGTTTATATTCCATGCATAATAGCAATAATAACAGGCCTACTACTACTACTGCTGCTGCTTGTGATTGGCCACATACAATTTTAATTGCTGCTACTACTACTACTACAACTACTACTACTACTACAACAACAACAACTACTACTATTACTACTACTACTTGTAACAATATTATTATTATTTTTAAACTAATAAAAACAATGAAGATAACGATGATAATCACAATGATAACGATGCCTTGTAATTGTTCAGGGGTCATCCATTAATTATGTCAACAAATTTTAGGCCTTTTTTGACCCCCTACTACCCCTTGTCAACAACTGTCAAACATTGACGGACCCCCCAAAAATTATGTCAACAATCCCAGAACCCCCCTACCGGCAGCGTAGCCAGGCTGAACTTTTTCTCAATGACCTTTGTTTAGAGATTTAAACTCCGATGACCGTTTTTAGACATTTTTTCCCTGATGACCTTTTTAGTCATTTACCATATTTTGTCCATTTATAAAAAAAAAATTTGTTGACGACCAAACCCCCTCCCCTGTCAACAACTGTCAAACTTTTCCAAACCCTCTCCCCCCCCATTTGTTGACATAGTTAATGGATGACCCCTTAGAGTCTTGAGGGCTTCCTCCGAGAAAATAATAATGGGCATTGGGCAAAACAATGGTGGGTGTGAAAAGTATCCCCGCAAAGTATGCAGTGCCGTATCCCCGCAAAGTATGCAGTGCCGGTGTCCCGTGATATTCTATTCCCCTAAAGCATATCCCCGGATGGAATAAACCGGTGTAGAGTATCCGGAGGGGAATAAATCATTCTATCACCCATCATCATCACGCATCACGATAGCGACGACGAAAATCCAGTCAAAATCACCAAAAACGAAGTAGGCCTAAATTAATTTCAGGTCGACGTACAAACTAAAGATACGCAACTTTAAAAATTTGTATGTGTACAATAAATCCAAACAGTACGACTGAATACACTTAGAAACCGTCAACAATGCAAACTAAACCCGATACTCCATTTCGCTAAGGGGAATAGGCTACTCATTTAGGGGGATAGTACTCTATTTCGTGACACCGGATCTATGTACATGTATAGGCGATATAGACGGCTGCATAGAGCGGCATTTCTCAAGGGGCAGCAAATTCCGGCAAAATACACGATGGTCGTGACAGGTCGTCACTTCTGTCAAAAAGATGTCATTTATGAGTGAGGGGCGGCATTTTTGTCCACGCCTATAGCACAAAACTGTCAAAGGCTTCAAAGGCGGCCACTTAAATTAAGTACGCCTATATTGACTTGCCTAGTCTGCTCTTTCTGTATTCTCAATTTCTCACTAACTCGTTTGTTGGCCCGAATACCAATCAATCCATGAATTGACGTCATCGTCTGCTCTCTTTGTGAACTGATGACATCATTGACACGATTAGAAAGATGTATTGATGGATTGCATTGTGTTTGAAAATTTGTAAAGCGTCTCTGCTATAAAATTATAAGCTATTCAGAGGCGCTCTCAACGTGAAAGTCCCGAGGGAATAAAAAAATCTTCAAGCAGCGGGCAGATGAAGGACAGACCCCAGCCAAAAATCTTACAGTGTATAAAGGGGAAGGTCATTCCAAGAGAAAGGACCCACAATGGCAAAAGGCGCGATGTTGGGCCATCAACCCTTGCCCAAGGGACAAAGAGATCAAAAAGACGATCTACAGAGCAGAGAAGACGAAGAGAAACACCAGAGGTGGACTTGCACAACAGATCACAAAGGTAGTTGGGAGCCCATCCTTGCTGAGTTCTGGAAACCATTTGCAAGATCTTGTACCGGATTCGAGAAGCAAAGGGAAGCCAATGCAGTTCATCAATCATATAAGTTGAAATGTGGGAGAAGCGAGGAAGGCCTATAGCTACCGAGTCAAGGACCGATTGAAGGGAGTATAGTCGTACGTCGTACCTTGGGAAAGACCAGCTAGTAACGAATTACAGTAATCAATGCGACAGCAGATGAAAGCATGGACTATGCTGTCAACGCCTGCTTTTACTGCACGAAATGATGACATTTATATATTTTAAGGCATGACCTGAAGTCATTGTCTCATCTCTTCCACGTGAACGGATATACTTCTTGGCAATATATAGATAGCCCACCGTTTCCTGATTTCTTTGCGTAGGCTACCTATGACATCATTTTGTCCGTATTCAAAAGCATGGATTGACGTCATCATTTGTTCTTTGTTAATGTATGACGTGATTTTTACCGTTAGAAAACATCGATTGATGTTATTGTTGTCTGCTCTTTTCTGTATGAACTTCTGTCGTCGTTTATGCTCTTTGAAAACACGGATTGATGTAATCGTCTGTTCTTTGTCAACGTTTGACATCATCTCTGATTTAGCGTATACATTTAACAGAAGCATGGTTCGATGCTAACGTCAGCTCTGTTGTGGTTGTCTTCATAAACCTACGACATCATTAATGCTTTTCTAAAGCACTGATTGCTGTCATGATTGTCACCTGCTATTTCCTTTATAAATTTACTACTTTCATATTTTCTGAAAGCATGAATTGATGTCATCGACGTTCATCGTCTTCTCTTTTATAATTTTCTTTATGAACGCCATGCATACGTTCTGAAAGCATGGGTGACGTCATCGACTGCTTTTATCCGGGTAGACTGTAGACCATTAGCCATTGGGGCGGGGAGATGGTTGAATGGTAACACACTGGCACGAAGATCAGAAGGACGCTGGTTCGATACCCGCTAGCCCCATAAGGTTGACTCGGCCTTTAATTCATTCATTCATTCATTGTGAGAATTTATATAGCGCCCCTTCAAGAAACCTACTCAGGAGCGCTCCCAGCCCAGCCACGACAAAAAGAAACAGGACTTGAGTGTTATTATTATTATTATTATTATTATTATTATTATTATTATTATTATTATTATTATGAAATCGTTTGACAGGTGTCGTAAACTTTCCGGCTGATCATAAATCTACACGCCCTTACTATTCTTATTCTTGATGTAGCCTACCTATACTTATTAGTTATTATACTTATTATTGTTGTTATTATTATATTATTAGTATTTTTTTTTTATTATTATTATTATTATTATTATTATTATTATTATTATTATTATTATTATTATTATTATTATTATTATTATTATTATTATTATTATTATTATTATTATGAACAATCTAGCATGGTAATGTCAACGAAAAGCAGATGGCGTTTCCGCGTTGGAGAGCTACCGAGAGTCTTTGGAAAAGGTAGCTTGTCTCGAGCGTGTCATGTGTTGCATCGGTTAACCGAGCGTGTCATGGGTTGCATCGGTTAACCTTCGTCCCAACTCCAGCACAAAATCCAGTCCTTCAGAACTCCAAGAACCGCTGGACTCCAATGCAACCGCCACAAAAGCATGCGTTCTGGTGATTGTGGCGTATTTTAATGTCTTGGCGGCGGCTGCCCGGTTTGCGGCCTCACCCGCTTCGGTCGATGTTGTTGCCAGATGTGACTTTGCAAATGTGTGACCCTAATCGCCACAAATCGTGGGGGCTCGCGCCTTGTGCCCTTGTCCAGAAATTTCATAATCCAAAGTTGGCAACCCTAAATGTGTCCGAAACGGTCACGTCCCAAGTGAGGTACCTTCCGCGTGACCATGGGATAAGTGTCACGCCGTCTGGTCGTTTGCCGTCTTCTCTGGTGAGACCCAACGGTTCAACATAAGACCCAACGGTTATTATTATTATTATTATTATTATTATTATTTTATTTTTTTTATTTTTATTTTTGCCCTGAGGTACTTCATTCCCCCAGGGACTTATAAAATTATAAAAGCAATGTGTCTGGAACGGCTACTCCTCATCCATGTCGGGCGTGAGTTTGATAAATGTGCCACTAAATGCAACGGCGTTGAAGCGTTGTACTGTGACCGAGATCCTCTGAAAAATGTAGCTGGTCTCTCTCGGTTCACCCGTAGTTAGCGTGAGGTGGCGAGTCAGAAATTATTATTATTATTATTATTATTATTATTATTATTATTATTATTATTATTATTATTATTATTATTATTATTACTACTACTACTACTACTACTACTACTACTACTACTACTACTACTACTACTACTACTACTACTATAGGGTGACTCGATAGGTCGTGAACGATTTTGAATGCAGACAAATATATGTTATACACAATATAATATGGAAAGTTGTATACTGGAGGATAGGTTGTTCAAATGAGAATGTTACGCAAAACAAATTAGATCACTAGCTCACCTATTAAAATTTTAGCGCCAATATCCGTGACGTCATCAAATTCGTGCCAAGCAAGCGTGAACAAGCAGCATTATCATTGACTAGTGAATACGCCGATTAGGCAATGGCGGCCTTAAATGAATCGCAAATTAGGGCTCAAGCTATTACATTATTGGAAGAAATGTACAGTTACAGTGTTATATGAAAGAAATTGGGTCGTTCTAAATCGTGGATTAGCAAGTGGGCCAAACGCTACAAGCAGAGTCCAAACGAGAGGCTGCGGAATCGATATCACGGTGGTCGAAAGTCCGTGATGAATGCTGCCGCTCAAAAACTGATCAAACAGTCTAAATGTAGGCGAGGACAGAGTTTGCGAAAATTAGAACGTCGGTTAAAAGACAAACGCCCCGCTGGAAGCAGAGACAATCAGCGTTAGGCCTATATGCGGACGACGCTGAAATGGAAGAGTTTCAAGAGACAAAAGTCCCAAAGTAAACTGATGCTTACAAAGTTCGCCGAGTAAACTTCGCGAAGAAGTTTAAGGATATTGATTGGTCGCGTGTTATGTTCAGTGATGAATCGCCCTTCAAACTCTACCACGTACCTAACAGTAAGAACGACGTTGTGTGGGGATCACAAGAAAGTTCTGTTCCGTGCGCTCCATGTGCAATGCAGGTGAAGTTCAGTCCCTCAGTTCTGGTGTGGGAGGCATGACATCTCTTGGATTAACAAAACTTCATATCATTCCAAATAAAACTTCAGTCAATTCGAGTTATTACATTAATGAGATACTGGAGAAAGAGGTCAAATTAATTAATTATGTGTGGATTAACAATGATGGTCGTACAATATTGTTTTCGGCCTAAATGGGCGTTTGCTTGGCACGAATTTGATGACGTCACGGATATTGGCGCTAAAATTTTATTAAGTGAGCTAGTAATCTAATTTTTTTGCATAACATTCTCATTTGAACAACCTATCCTGCAGTATACAACTTTCCATATTATATTGTGTATAACATATATTTGTATGCATTCAAAATCGTTCACGACCTATCGAGTCACCCTATATTATTACTATTATTATTATTATTATTTTTTTTTGCCCTGAGGTACTTCATTCCCCCAGGGACTTATAAAATTATAAAAGCAATGTGTACATTATTATTATTATTATTATTATTATTATTATTATTATTATTATTATTATTATTTTATCATTATTATAATTATCTTATTGTTGTGGACAACGGGGTAGCAATAGTTTGTGGACGGACGAAATATCGTTTATGCTTTGAAAGCATTTAGGGTAGAGTAGGATAAAACGCCCCAGCGTGGCAAAACGTCCAATCCCGGCCCTGTCCCCCTGTGCCATGTAACGAAATTTTTGCATCTTCTGGTGTTTCTAGTTGTACCCTAATGAGATCATCGTCAGTTATTCATCTTTAGATGGTTTGCTTATTTTAATTTTAGACAATTTGATTTTTTCGTGTTTCCTTGTAAGAGTCTGCCGCCAATTCTGTATCATTAATGGTACCAAAATGCTAGACATAGCCAATAATACAAATATAGGTTTAAAGTATACCCTATATCGAATTACTGTGCACAATAAATGTTGCTTTAACATATCAATTTTTATGATATTGGCCATCTTACAGGGTAGCACCAAGCGGGGCAAAACGCCTCCTATAAAAATGTGGAGATGGGGCAAAACGCCCCCTCATGGGGGCGTTTTGCCCCTCACCTGGAACAAAACGCATGTTTAATAATTTTTTTATTCAATCTTGTTTAAAAAAATTCTTATAGTTAGTGTTGTACATGTATCAATGCATTGATTGCAGATGATTATGTGCATCGACTTTTCACGTGTTTAAAACGATAACCTTATGGTATATCTCAATGTCAATTACATGTATAGCAGGTCTATCCTTATTAGGGGCCGTCCATAAATGACGTCACGCAATTTTAGCCGATTTTGAACCTCGTCCTCCCCCTCGTCACACTTCATCACAAAAGTAACACCCCTTGAAAATGACGTCACAAAGCTCTGACCCCCTTAAAACCAAATTTCCCCCTTTAAAACCAAAATGCTCCTTTATGGAACAAATAGGGAGAGCATGCATATTTTAAAATCTAACTGTGACAAAATATTGAAATAATTCGAAAATTATTAATAATGGTGGTCGTATACATTAAAATAATCAAAAAATAATGAACATTTAATACTCAAAATTAGTGCTGTTATTATTAAAATTAAATTGTTGTTATTTGCTAAATTCAATTACATAGACCTCAATCAATCAATCAATCAATCAGTCAATCAAAATTTATATAGCGCCCCTTCAAGATCCCTACTCAGAGGCGCTCCCGACCCAGGCCATACGGAAGAATGCAGTGATGTCCTGACCTGATGTGACGTCCTGACCTGATGTGACGTCACATTTCTCCAACCCCCCCCCACCCTCATGTCAAACATCGTCACAAATTTCCGACCCCCGACCCCCTAGGTGCGTGACGTCATTTATGGACGGCCCCTTAAGCAATAATTGTTTTTGTGTTTTTGTGTGTTAAAATGCATAGAATGCACATTGCATAGGCAGTCATAAATACCCTCAGAGGCTAAATTTAAGAGTACATTAATTTTAGGCTTTAAAGGTCACACAGGTTTTCGGAAAATCACAAGGGGCGTTTTGCCCCAGGTGAGGGGCAAAACGCCCCCTTTGAAGCATTTTGTATTTTATTATTTTGTAATGTCATCTTTTCGGGAATTTTATCGATCATAATAATTATTATACTTTACTTGGGACATTTAGCACTAGATCTTACAATAATTTCATGCTTAAAATGCTGCTACTCACGTAGTAATTGAGCAAAAACCGTTAAAGGGGCGTTTTGCCCCACTCTACCGTAATTATTATTTTCTCATTGGTCTTCCTTAGGTTCGTCTTTCACCTCTCCAGTCTGTCCTAAAGGCTGCCGCCAGATTAATAGCACGCCTACCACGGTACTCTCACATTTCTGCCTTCATGTTTGAACAACTGAACTGGCTTCCTCTCTCTGCTCGCATTACATTTAAAAGCCTCATTTTAGTCTTCAAGGTATAAAGGGGTCTTGCCCCAAAATATTTAGCTGATGTATTATTCCGGCCTCTTTCAGCCTCCTCCCATGAGTCCCATCGACCACTACGCTCATCAAACAGGTTTGACCTTCTAGTTCCTCATACTAGAACAGCTATGGCCCAGTCTCGTTCATTTAACCCAATGGGCCCTCTCTTTGGAATGCACTGAATAGATAATATAATTAATCTGCTTGTCAAGCTACTCGCTCTCGAATTCTAGCTAGTAACCTCTCTTCCACCTTTGCTTTTCTCAAAACCTTTTTCTTCTCTTGTGGCCTTGCGCACTGGAAGCGCCTCTGAATGGTTCACCCTATGAGAGGCGCTTTATAAATGTTTGAATACAATACAATACAAAAATATTGTCGTGACGTGCGCTGTGCGTGTGAATGCATCACAAGCAGAGGGCGACTGAAAATTAAGTTTTCCCAGAATCTGTCAGCATTGCGTGACAACTCATCAAGTTCCACTTGTTTAGCAACCGATGAAGGCGTTAATCTTTCTGCCTAGACGCAGAAACCGACCAATTAAAATGCGGGGAAGGGGAGATGACTTGATTGGAAGTAACAACGATCACTGAATAGATAATCTGCTTGTCAAGCTGCCGTTAAAAAGCATGCATAATGTATTGATCATCAGTGCTGGATTTACGCATAAGCCTAACAAACCATGGCTTAGGGCCTCGCGTTGTCAGAGGTCTCTTTTGGAAGAAAAAACCGACTACGCCGAGGGCGGACTGTATACGTGTAAGACTACAATCACCACGAATAATTTTTCAAGGCGATATTTTTAATACGTCCCCAACATCTCTCAGGTTCCCAAGACTCCCACCGATAAACCGGATACAGTCTGCAACTATTTATCAGTGGCGGACTGGCTGTTATGGGGCTGTCCATAAAGTACGTCACGCCCAGGGGGTTTAAGAAAGTGTGACAGTTTGTGACAGGGGAGGGGAGGGGTCAGGCCATGTGTGACGTCACACATTTATTTTTTTAAATGTTATTTATAATTAATTTTTAATTTTTTAGTAGAATTTCATAGCTTTAAAAAATCATTTTCAAAAATTTTCTGAAACATTTTAATTAGTTTTATGTCAAAATAGCAGGAAATGCATATCTCCTGAATGTGTTTTTCACGATTCCTCTCGCTAGGAGCGCTAGTAATAATGCTGTTGCGAAGCCTTGTTTATGTATTAGCCTTGCTTTCTGAAAGTGTGACGTACTTTAGGGGGTCCGAGTTTTGTGACAGTTTGTGACAGGGGAGGGGGGGTAAAATGGTCAAAAATAGCGTGACGTACTTTTATGGACGGCCCCTATGTCCGTGTGCCAAGGCACATGGGCGGCAGGGCCTTCTGGTTTCAGCGCGAGGGCCCTAGGGCAGAAAGAACCTAATTATACGTCAATACACATAATTATTCTAAATATGGAAACTACAAAAGCTTGGGGCCCCTTGCATGATTGAAATGGCAAGGCCCCCCCCCAAAAATGACCCAAGTCCAACTCGTCTATTTATCCATGAAGTGATTTGCAAATTGAACTAAGCATAGATTGTCACCGATAAGGCGTTCGTGGGGGAGGGGTTAGACGTCGATTTAAGTTATTATAAAATAATGTCGTTTAGTAACCTATAACCTTCGTTTACCGAACAACTAAGACAGTTTCAACTTTCTAGACACACAGCAAATTATCTTCAAGGATAAAAATTCAGCTGACTTTCGCAAACGTTGAATCCATTTTGCGGCTTTTGGCCAAAAAGGTGAAAAACGGCCAATTCTTAATTGTGCCCACTGTATCGTTTTTTAAACAGGCGAGGACCTCTAAAACGTTAATGTAGACTACTACTAGGATCATTAGGGCCTAGCATTCTTTATAGGCACTGTTGAGCAGGCCTTCGTGACGTTCGTGTGAATGGGTTAACATTATTCTATTATTATTATTATTATTATTATTATTATTATTATTATTATTATTATTATTATTATTATTATTATTATTATTATTATTATTACTACTATTATTAATATATATTTAAATCGGGGTAATTTATGAATTCACCCCAGAAGCACGAAATAAGAGAAAGGGAATAAGAGATGGGCAACGCAAAGCTGTTGACAATGAGTTCCTTGATTGTTGACCAGCGTCCGAAAAGGCGCCCAATCTACAAGTCTTATTTATGGTAAGTATAGAGAAAAGCATCTATAGGCCAGAGAGGCTGATCTACGTTCCTCCTGATGGGATTGTGTCATGAGTGGAATACACAAGTCGGCTTTCCTGAAGCGCCTTGTAGCCTACACAAGGACAACAGCTTTAAACTAGATTTGTATATATCGTATTTGTGTGTATGTATGTATGTATGTATGTAGGCCCTATGTATGTATGTTATTATTGTATAATAACAGGTCTAACAGACTATAACTTTATGCAATTTTAGCTAACGACCGGAACTACCTCGACGCAATAAAAATATGTAGATATGCTACTTTAAGAGTTTCTGTAGTAGACCCCAACCGACATGGTAATGTAATGTAATGTAATGTAACAAGACATTTATATAGCGCCACTTAGAGTCTCACAGAAGCGCTCAACACGTGGCCATCAAACAGCTGAAAAAGTGCGTCTTTAAGAGTCGAGAGAAAACCATGTAACCACTTGCAGCATTAGTGGCACGCACAGATGGCGGAAGAGTATTCCAGATCCGTGGCGCCGCAATCGAGAAGTCCCGACGAGCACGAGTGGTGGTTCGAAACAGAAGGTACAATCAAGTCATTTCGCGAGGCAGACCGCAGAGCTCGCCGACCAGTTTGAGTGCCAACTGGAAGGCACAGTTCAGCAATGTAGTCCGGAGAAGTGCCAGTCGTAGCCTTCCAAACCAGCGTAGCGATCTTGAATTTAACACGATCAGCAACTGGATGCCAGTGTAGCTCACGCCGCATGTAGTCGGATATGTGTGAATATTTCGGCAGGTCAGCCAGAAGTCTGGCTGCTGCATTCTGAACGAGCTGAAGTTGACGAATGCGGAACTCAGGGAGGCCCAGGAGGACTCCATTACAGTAGTCAAGACGTGTGAGAACAAAAGAGTGTATTAGCACAGTCGCGGCATTCAGCGACAGCGTCCTCCGTATAACTCGGATCTGTCTGAGCTCGTAGTAACTTGTCCTTGAGATATGTGAGACATGATCAGCCATTGTAAGCCCACCATCAAGAAGCACCCCAAGATCCCTCACCACATCACAGGACTGTCCACCAAGGGATGCTGATGCAAGGGCATCAATCCTACAACGTGAACGTCTTGTACCGAACCAAATAAACTGTGACTTAGCCGGGTTGAGTCTAAGACGATTGGCAGACATCCAGTCATGCACCATCGCAAGTGCACACTGCATTTGTTGTGCGCACACCACGGAGTCCTCAGGTCGACAGGACAAATAAAGTTGAAGGACATCAGCAAACTGATGAGAAGTAGGACCCAGCGACGCCACAACATCATAGAGGTAAGGTGTGTAGAGAATGATGGTGATGCATCATAGTTACCTCAATGTGAAATCGCAATCATCGGTCGTAATCCGTTGGCGAAGTCCAATCAAAATTCAACGAGAGTTTTGAGTTTAGATTTGGATGATATTAAAGAAGAACATAAAGTTGTTCAGAACTAACTGGATAGCGAATAATTATCTCAGCTCACACCAGTCACTGAGAAAATCAAAGAGTGGTCCCATAAAACTCTTCTGGTGTGAGATAGGTCTACAGCAAAAGTACGCTAATTATCAGGTGATCGTAATTAAACAAATTTGTTACCATAATAACGACCGCAAAGCGACACAAAATAAAGAGTATAAAAACCACAACGCAGCGTAACGTTCCATAAGCCTAGAAAGCAAGGCGCTGTCACGCAGAGTGTAAAGTAACATCAAGTAACGAAAAGAACAAGCGCAACGTAACAAATGCAGTACCGCGAATGTTAGGTAAGAAAGAGAAGTATTGATATTCCCAGGGCCGTATAGCAAGCTATAATAGCGCCTGTTCCAAGCGTAAATCTAGTGCCCCCACCCCTCAAAGATCAACGTAGTCAACAACGAACAAATTTGTTATTCCGAATATAATATAAAAATTTGTCTTTTAAAGAAAATAGAAACGAATAGAACAGTACTTTCATTATCGGTCAGGGGTTCACTCCCTGTCTTAACACCTACTATATACGCTACTCCTTAGCACTTCTGCCTGTTTTTTGACGCTGTATAATTTTCGGGATTAAATCAACTAGCTCTGCATTAGCTGGCACTTTCTTATTTCCTCGGGCTGTCACGCTTTCTTATTTCGTCGGGCTGTCACGCTGAGAGCGCCTCTGAATAGCTAGTACTGTAAGACGTGCTTTATAAATTCTCAGATACGACACGATACGATACTGACAACTCAACACCCGCCATTTCGCTAGTTCTGATTATAGTTTAATTAAAAGAAATTCACGGGAGACACCAGAGAGCGGTTTCCACATCCAACTACTCCAAAATTATAGTTATCAGTCCGCTTGATAAGTAATCTGTCTTTTCCAAAATTACAGTTTCATCGGGATCGAATTAGCAAACGTCGATTCAGTAAGAATACACTTTTCAGTTAGCATGAACGACTCGTGCAAAACCATTATAAGAGCCCCTTCTCAGTGCCTCGCCGCGTTTTATAGGCTAATCTACGCGCCTTAAAGAACCGCGTTCTTTACGCGCTTTTTTCCAACAATCATAGCGCAGTATCGTAAGCGCACGTTTTCCCGCGTAAGTTCCACCAATCATGGCAGTTCGCCCTATTTGGCTTCTGCGCCCATTTTGGTCTATGCCAGCGTCTCTAGCTATTGACAGCGAAACACACCCTGTATTGACAGAAATCAATAGCAGACCAGTGAGCTAAATCGTTACACATACTTGCGCTTTTATTTGTTATTATTTAATTTCATTACATTTATTTCATTTATGATTGATATTTCATATTTCAAGATAAAGTAATTAGTCTAATAATTAGATCATTCCGTCTCAAAATTTACGCCCCCTCTTGAGTTGCGCCCTGTTCCACGGGACCGTTGGAACACCCCTCGCTACGCTACTGGATATTCCTGCAAGAAAAGTCCACTGAGAAATGATTAAGGACGACATTGAATTGAAGCAGGATCGAAACAATAAGCGCGGCGGTTAAAGCCCCGACATAACAAACAAAGTCCATAATAATTAGGCCTATACTTTGGTGTTTCAGCATCAATGTATGTGAAACAGAGGCGAAAATCTGTACATAACTTTGGGGGGGGCAGATCATGGAGCGAGTCATAGAGGGAAGATCGTTCCAGAGCAGAGACGTACAACAGACGCATAACCGCGGTATTGGGCAGTAGCAGTCCGAGTCCGAGGCGCCAAGAGGTCATGTCTGTCTTAGTGCTAGGTCAGAATCGGGATTGGGTTAAGCCGAAGAGACAGCATTGTGCTACGGTGGAACTCGTTGGTGATGGAGGTCATGTGATAATGCAGGAACAGAATCAGGATAGGATGGCTTCAAGGGCGTAACTTTGCCCCAGAAAGTGGTGGTGACCAATCCCCTCCTAATTTTTAACGTAGGCCTACTACTGGAAAGCTAGCTAAGCGCAGGACAACAGCTTATTCACAAGCTAGATCAAAGGGTTCTCCAGGGAGTGTTCGATGGTGTTCCAAGTCCAGTTGCGAAGAAGACAAGGGACTACCAGTGTCGAAGCCTCAGAGACACGCTATGCATTGTCCGGCTGCTACTGCGGCTACGTCTACGGCTACTCCTTTAAACCGTTAGGCTACTACTGTACTACCGGTACCAATAATCGACGTTATGGTACCAATAGCCATTATCAACGCTAAACAGTTATCCCGTGGTTTCGGCTGGTAAATTATTTTAATGTCTTCAATTCGTAGGCTACTTGACGCTGGTAAGTATAGCGATGTCCACGATAATTGCCATCAATACAACTTCTCTTTAGGCAAGAATAATTTTCATCAATCCAACTTCTATTTAAGCCAAAAATTTAATCGATCCAGCTTTTATTGAAGCAAAGACTTAGTTTAATCAATCCAGCTTCTATTTACGGAAACAATTATTTCCATCAATCCAACTTCTATTTAAACAAAGATTTAGTTTTATCAATCCAATTTCCATTTAGGCCAACAATTATTTTCATCGATCCAGCTTCCATTTTAAATTGACAACATAAAATATTTACCAGCCAAAACTACCGTTTTATCCGCTAAATTACCATAGACTGTAGTTAGAGCGTATACAACCTACCACCGAAACATGATAGGGCCTACATACATTGCATGCACAATTATAACCTTTCGCGGTCTCTTTACAATGAATCGATCCATTTTTCCATATGAATTTGATAATTTGACCTTTGATAGAAATAGCATTGATGACGTCTCCAAATTATGAAACCAAACATAGGCCTGTGTAAGTATAGTATGGACATACTGTGGAAACTTCTCTCAGCCAACTGCTTTCATATTAAAAAATGTGTTTCATTGCAGGACCAAAAAGTGGTGGTGACTATCACCACCACTTTTAAAAGTGGTGGTGTCTGGACACCACCGTCACAATAGAAAGTTACGCCTATGGATGGCTTGAAAAGTTAGGTTTTCAGTCACGAGTGGAATGCTGCAGGAGATAGTGCAAGTGCCGAGATTGACAGGCAAGACACGGGCAATACTGACCCAGGAATACCTTTGGCTCAAAGGTGAGCGTGAGCGAATACAATATACATAGCAATGTATTTCGTGCAGATGCAGCATAATAAGATCCGTGACATATAAAAGCAGAAACACGATGCACAGACGCAGCACCGTGATGTATAGCCTACGTGACTTTGGACGCCATGTTACGACGTGAATACCAATTAGGCCACACATTGCGACACACAGCTACAGAGGCAAAAAATGATCTGCGGGACTTCTGATGACCACCTAATTTGATTCTGGTTGCTATGCATCCAATTTCATTTAGAGGCAGAAAAAGAGATGAGATGCCGCGGCAGCGCCGATACATCTAAGCAAACCCACATGTACGTCCTGCCAATCACGTTTATATACATGTAATACTGCAATTAGGGCTTATGCGTGTGCATCGGACTTGATATAAGCCCACGTATATATATATATATATATATATATATATATATATATATATATATATATATATATTCACATCTTACAATATAGGCCGATATGTTTATGGGAGATGCACATATATACATAGATCTACACGTTTGGTCGACTCAGTTCATTACCTTCATTTGTGTTCGAGTCATCGATCGTTCTTCCGTTATTATTGTTACATTTTTAAGGTCATTTAGAAATGCGAATACAGTGTTAGGCGTGGTTAGTCAGTCAGTCGCCAGGTGAAGAGCCGTTAGATATCCAAAAGTTTGAAAGCCAAGAGAAAGAGCGAGTTGTGAGACCTTTCGTAAAGAAAAAGAGTTGCACATGCATGGGCGTATTTATGGGGTGGTTTTACGGGTTCAAACCCCCAAATAAGTTTCCCCAAAATTTGTTATAATGCTTTTACGTGCGAAATACCAAAAAAACTTAATTTTGCGACTATCTCCAGTGGAAACCCCATCCATCCACCCCTGAAATCGTAAAACCCTTCCGAAATATTTTCTTGTCTAGCCTACGCCCCTGTGATTGCAATCTGGCATTTAAAAAGCGCCAACTCGAGAATAAACTCATCAGTGGCATGCACTCCCGACCCGCACCAATGAAATTACTGTCGAATAACAGCTACTTCAGGCGCTTGCAAAACTGTGGGACACACTGAGTAGCTCGAGCCGCAGCTCTCGAGAAAGCGATTCCAGTTGGTGGGCCCAACATAGGCAAAGATTTGCAAAGGTTTGATATGTCATATAATTATGTGGGATTGCAATGTGAGATTATTGTCCAGAGTCACCTCAAGTGTTTTAACAGTTTTTGCTAGCGGAATAACAGTGTCAGCAAGGTCAACTGGAAAGAGAAGGGAAAGAGCGCAGTATAGTTGGTGTGGGCCACACATGATCGTCTCAGACTTGTCTGTGTTTCTGACAAGACCAGAGAAACAGAAACATGCACCAACAAAGAGAGGCACTCCAACTATTACTTTTCCGGACTGATCCGCTGGTGACAGATTAATTTAAACTTCTTAAGGCTAAGTATCATCAGCATGCTGTTGTAACTGGACTCCAAAGTGATTGACTATAAGCGGCCAGTGTGATTCTCCTTACAGATTTTATATTAGTTATAGTTACAGTTATAGTTAATGGTTTTTTTATTTTATAGTTATAGTCAGTACTATTTTTTAGTTATAGCTATAGTTATAGTTAATGGAGTTTTTATTTTAGTTAATTTTGAAGTTACTACTTAGTTACAATAATTAGGGCTATAAGTAAAATTGTGCGTATTAACACACTGTTTCACAATTTGCTCAGAGCCTTGCAAGCCTTTGAAGCGTGGGTGCATTCAATTTCATGAATACACGAGTTTCCAAAGTAACTGGCAAATTGCATAGTAAAAATATCGCATATTTTCGTTTCTCATTTATGTCGAATCATCCATATTGCACTTCTTATTTTTTATTTTTTATTAACGAAAATAAAGATGAATTTTTCGTTATTGTTATTTTCGTTATAGTTATAGTTATAGTTAACGAAATCATTTTATTTTCGTTAACGAACATTTTCGTTATCGTTACCGAGAATCACACTGTAAGCTGCTGATTGGCGAAGATTGTAAATAATAGGGGGTCGATAACAGATCCCTGTGCGACGCCAGCAGCAGAGAGAAGGATCAGACCTAGCAGTACCAATACCCACTTGCTGAGACCGACAAAGAGGTATGAAGCTAGCCATTCGCAGTTCCTTAACTGATCCATGCATCGACTGATCGTTCTAGAAATCATAGGCTTACACTATTCCAGTCCATCATGTAATGAACCGACATAATCTTATGTCAACAGTCAACCGATGAGATTTTTTATTGTGATTGCAGTCGACAGAGAATGGAGGGTCGCCTGTGCAACCGTACGATCGACGAACACCCGCAGTCGCACAACTGCGTCCAGCCCTATCGTCTGGACAACAGCGCTCTGGTAGCGCCAATCTACGGGGTCGTGACCCCCACGTTCGTTCTGACGACGGTCCTGACAAACTGCCTCGTCTGCCTCGTCCTCCTTAAGCGCCCGATGCGCCGCAGCCCTTCGAACGTCCTTCTCACCGCCATCGCCGTGTCGGACACCCTGACCGGGGTCTGTCCTCTGCCCTGCTTCGTCTACTTTTACACCCTCGGTCATTCGGCAAACGACTACGTCCCGCACGGCTGGTGCTTCCTCTTACACTGCCTGACCGACTACCTGCCGACCATCTTCCACACGACGTCCGTCTGGTTGACCGTCTCTCTTGCCGCGCATCGTTACGTCTGCGTCCGCTGTCGACCGGAAACCGTCCAGCGCTGGTGCCGGATGTGCTCAACCGCGACGACTGTCGTCACGGTCTACGTGTTGGCACTTGTATCGCAGCTCTGCCGGTTCTTTGAGTCTGACTACGTGCCCGTGTACGTGGACGGGAGACACGGCGAGCCAGGATGTTGGGTAGAAACGAGCCCCATCGTCAAACGTCACCTGCACCTCTACTTCAACGCATACTACTGGTTTCGAGTGGTCTTCATCCACATCCTACCCTGCTTCATTCTAACGGCAATCAACGCCGTTCTCATCCATACCATGCGCACTGCGCAGGCGCGCCGGATGCACTTTCTACGTCAGAACCGGAAATCGGACAGCAGACACCTGGCGGAAAGCAACTCTAGGACCCTGATGCTTGTTATGGTAGTCGGAGTGTTTCTCATCGTCGAATTTCCTTTGGCCATCTTCTTCATTCTCGTAATCGTTGAAAACACTTTCGACATCGTCATCGTCGACACTGAGAAGAAGCGGACGACTACGCTACTAGTCAATCTACTCATCGTCTTCAGCTACCCAATTAATTTTTCATTTACTGCGGGATGAGCGCTCAGTTCCGGTCAACGTTCTGCCATCTTGTAAGATGTCGAAAAGAGCAGACGATAGGGGCAGCCGACGAAAACAAAAGAAGACAAACAAGAGTCACCGAAGAAACAATAAAAATATAAGCAGACGACAAAGCGAAAGAACGAAAATAAAAGCTTAAGAAGTCAATGTACGAAAATAAGGGCCATCCATTTAGTACGTACGAAAAATCCGTGGAAAATTGATCCCCTCCCCCTCCCCATACGCATGTGTACTTTTAGCACCCCTCCCCATCTGCGTATGTACGCTGTATACGCACCCCCGATTCCTATAGAACAGGGGTTCTTAAACTTTTTAGAAGCAGGGACCGGCTGTGCATTTATGATGTTGTTGGCGGACCACCAGTTAGAAATGCAAAATTTTATCTGACAATCGAATCCAAGATAAAGGGAAATTAGAGGAATGAGTCCATATTTTATCTTAATATTTTATTGAAATTATTCTAAGAGCGAAATAATGCGAAATAGTGACTAAATCAATAAACTGCTTTTACAAATATATGTAATTACACATGTTCTTGTTATTCATTGTTAAATATAACAATAAATATCAGAATGTATTTATTATAGTTAAAGGAAGCGTTCAAGTTTTTATAAATAATAACTAGTAATTTTATTACACGAGAAGGCTTACTCCTATCTAAAAGTAGCAAGCCTAATTACTGAAAGTTTAATTAAATTAAACTTGACTAAACTTACAGCAAATGGAGTCAAGCAAGATGCCCGCAATGCAGAAACATTAACTTTAGTGGTCTTTAACATCTGTTTCTGTTGATCTTTTATTTCGTCACGCTTTCTTTTGAAAAAATCAATAGGCTTATCTTTGTATGCGGGATGTGCTGAATTCAGATGGCGAAGAAGTTTTGATGGCTTCATGGCATCATTACTAAGTGTAACTCCACAGATTACACACAGTGGTTTTGGGCTGTTTTCATCTCCGGAAGAAACAAATCCATATTTTAAATATTCTTGATCGTATTTTCTATTAAACAAACGATGTTTCTTGGCTTTTTTTAAAAGAGATCCTTCCCGTACATTATCATCGTTTTCTTGTGTGCTGTCACTGTCCGTGTCTGAGTTGCGGCGCTTTGCTGTTGTTTCATTACTTTTAAAGAAACTGTCCAAAGAGACTTGATGTGCTTTGCTCATTGTTTCTCTTATTTTTTAAATTTAAAACTAAGATTTCTAGAACTTTATTTCGTGTTTAAATTTGTCTTATTGCAAATAAACAAAAATATTCATACGCTAGCGTTTTCTTAATTATCGCTCAATTCCATCAACAAAGAACAAATATCTGGCGTACGAATGGTTGTGTTCAGTTGGTGACAGTTTCAATCGCTAGGTGATCGAAGTCCATATGCCTAGCGATCACGGTGTGGCGATAATGGGAACTTTAGATCTAGAATCTAGATTGATTTATTGCAAATAACGTTAAATAATAATTTCATTCTATAAATTTTTTTAACTTAAAAATATATCTATAATTATCTGTATTTTCCAGGAATAAGTTGATCAAATTTTTTATTTTTAGGGATTGTTTCGCGGACCGGCGACTTGAGCTCCGCGGACCGGCGCCGGTCCGCGGACCACCACTTTAAGAACCACTGCAGTATAGAACGGTCTATTTTTCTGACAGTATCCTGAATGAATAGGGCAGGCGGCCAAACTGTCGGGACTCGGCGCACAGCTGCAAGACAGTTAATAGCAGTCACAGGTAATGGGCATACAAGTGTGTTATCCTTTCCCACAGCCCTACTTAGCCCTATAGCAATTGCTTGATCGCTGAACTGTGACCCATTTGAAGGAGGGCCAATATAGACAATTAAAGTATTAGTGAGGTTTACCCCCCCTTCCTATGCGTACGCAAGCATACGCAATCAGATGCATTTGGGTTACCCCTACCCCTCGATGCGTACGTACTAAATGGATGCCCCTAAGAGAAGATGGAAATAATAATAAATGCAGATGACAAAGGAGATAAAAAATAAATGCAGATGACAAAGAGAAAGGAAGAAAACAGAAGCAGTTGATAAAGGCCACCAAATGAAAATAAGGCTCTGTAGAATAGGCGTTTTTCTCCAACTGCGAGTTCTTTGATCAATTCTTCAGTCCTAAACTTCATTTTCTTTCACTCACAAGTAGTTGAAGAAACGGCTAGTCACAGAGCTTCTCATTTGAGGCGATCGATCGATCTCCTTGGTCGATCGCCAAGCAAAGGTCTGGTCGATCGGTAAATCGATCGCGCTCGACGAATTAAGACTCCAAGAGGAACCTAGAGCCAGACCATTATTTTATTTATCGAATTTAATCACGTGTAAAAGTTGAGGCTAGGATCGATAGAACATCGCATCGACAAGCAGAGGAGGCTTATCGATGGTTAATAGGCCCTAAGTGTTGCGTATATTCAACTGTTGAACTGTTAATGGACAACCATAGCCTGTAATATGCACCAGCGATACGAAATACGATACACAAAATACGCTGTCCAAAAAAGCTCTCAAGGTCGACCGTCCATCGATCGCCTACTAAATCCAGCGCGATCGATTTTCAAATCACCTTCTATTTTCAAATTAGAAGCTCAGCGGCTAGATGCAGCTGATTAAACTGCATTAACCACAGACGGTCAACGGTGGCAACGTGGAGGATTTCAATTCCCTCTCCGATCTACCAACTGCCTCAAACCAGTATTATAATGATGGCGAAATGTATCCTTCGACGCCGCTGCAACTCCAGTCCACTCAGTTCTTGATATGACAGCTTTAGGCCTAGTCAATCCCCAACTGCACCGCCTAAGTAGTCGCTAACCTGCCACAGTTCTCTCCTGTAGGCGAAACGTCCGAGACACTGTAGAGGCTGAGGACATGACTACATTGAAGCTCCTTTTCAAAGTATGAACTTCTTTAGTCCGTGCGCCTGTAATACATTACAGTGTCTTGTTTTCCTGTCTCTAGCTTGCTGATCGTTGCGTTCTGCGGCTCGTAGAGTGGAGGTTTGTTGGTCCCACGCTTCTGTACGACAATGGTGGCGCACCATGCTCTCTCATGCACTGGACTGTCCTGGAAGAGTCTTCCACTCAAATACATACTGTTCCACCACAGACGACCCATGAAAATGTTCAACTCATCTTATGTCGTGCACCTGTTAGTCTAGATATTCATGCTTAGCGTTGTGAGGTTGTATAAATGCATACAGCCAGATACATATTTATATGTATGGCTACATAGATACATTAAAATTTGTGTGAAAAGTTTGTTTGCAGTTTACTGAATACATCACTGAGGACCTCGTCATGCCCTGGCAAGTCTCTTGAAGCAATACTTTAGAAGCAATACTTTAGAGCACCCCACATAAACTTCATTGCAACTTATATGAACCTTAAGAACAGACTCAATAAACAAGAACTAAAAAACAAATCTTGTACAGACCGCCTATCCTTTGTACCACTGGTTCAAATAGTCTTTGACATTACCAATAGGCCTAAATCAGCACATCTGAGAAGTTCTTAATCTGAACTGTTCCATAAGAACCCGGAAAACGTCTTTTGCTTATCCGAAGTTTAAGATCCATCAGATAATAAGTGAGAAAGTTTCCAAAGGCATGTAATAATAAACCTCTGAGGCATTCATACCTTAGCATAAGTACATGTATCAGTAAAAATTCTGCATGAACACTCTGCTTCAGTGTATTTTTTTGCAACATCAATTCATTGACCTATAAATGCCCTATGAGTTTTCAGTGATACCTATGTTACAACGACCATAATAAAAAGTCCAACTTTATTGACAGTCATGGAGAACGATATGCCATCTAACTTACCTCTGGTTCAAAATACATACAATACACATACAAGCTCATAAATTTACAAAAAGTCACATATCTAGTTTACACAGTTTGCACAAATTCTCACACAGCAGTCCAATATAACCTAATAACTTAACTGAAACGGTGGCATTTTTATTTGCCGCAGTAGTGCCAACCATAGTTACTTGTACATTTATAAAGCTTCACTAATAGCGACGTTTTTATCATCTGCAAATCTGCACCATAAAAATGCTAAAATATTTATACACTGTATGTATTCTTAATATTTTTTTCCTCAGTGACACAAACTTAAATTCATAGTTTCATTTATCATATTGCAGGGTATTTAAACTAAGCAGACAATGAAAGAATGGGATGTGGTAGCGGATTTTTGTCACACAGAGTACAGGTTCAAGGCTCTTCTGTGAAGGGACCCCTGAATAAGTCCTTCACTCACAATTGCTCAGCACTATCAATTGATGCTTGGTCATTAGACAGTGGTGCCTAATAAATGATTAATAATAAAAATAATAATAATAACAGGATGCATTATATTAATGTCAGAGACAAGCAAAACGAAATCATTAGGAGAATCAAATACTGGAGATAATGGTTCGTAAAGGCACTTATACATGCATTAGACAGAGTTAGGAAATATGATCTGTCTAACATAGGAAGCAGAGGTAAAATCCAAGGTATTAGTCACCTGGCTACATTTCACCTGATAACTGATGACATCTTCTTAAGCCTTCATTACTAATGTGTGTCATTCTGTTCCTATACTAGTCCAGCTTCCGTTTACATCTCCCACAACAGTTGGCAAATACCTACTGCCTTTTAAGTAGATTAGTAGGCATAATGAATTAAAAGTAGTTAAAATAATTTTCATTGATGAGAGCTGGCAAGGTTATAAATGATGAAGGTCAAAAATGTTACAGTTCTGTAAACATTAAATGTTCCAACTTCCATCAGTGCACACCCAGTCTAAAGCTAGAAAGCTAAACAAAATGTGACCACGCTTGATAATCAAAGCTAAACATTCACAATAAATCAACTTTCCTGTTATCCGACATTTTGCATTGCATCTTCTTCTGCAGACCGACAAATTTTGTTTGTGCTAAGTAACATTTTCATGTATTAGCTTAGTGAGGAACTAATTTACATTTCAAAATGTTATGCTGGAATGGACTAAGCAACATTTCATGCTAACTTCGTGAAGTTTTTATAGGAGACTACAAGACAGGTCAGCAGACATGTTCACATCACAGAGTGCTTCTTCAATGTCTCAATTACTAAAAAAGTTGTAAACAGTTTTTTCTTACTTAGGTGCCCTTTTGTTTAACCTCCGTGTTTAAGGCGACAGAGTCATTGGCCTCTGCAGATATGTACCCCATTATATCAGCCAAATTTTTTTGTTTGATGTCTGTCTTAAATGATAGATTGCTTTAAGGACAACACTATAGTTTATACGACGCTTTAACAATATTTCAAAATTGTATCTTTTCTGGAAAACAGCGGAAATAATCAAGAAACTCATTAATACACAACAATTCAATCAGTGTTTACAGATACCAGTAGTTTGTCCAGAAAACAGAAACTCATGGCATGATTTCTCTAGACAAAAATTTAGACTTTGAAAGAACCAAATCAGACACAATATGCCATTGTGTAAACTAAGGCTGAGAAGAGACATAACAAAGTTTGATTAATAAACCGAGATTATCTGAAGACCTTGTGGGTCCTCTAAAAGCTGCACACTTTTGGCAGTAGGTCAACAATATCAGTTCCTAAGTATTTCCAAAGAAAGGAAAGAGATTCTGTCTTACATGAATTTACAAGATATTTGTCATCCGCCATCACCAGAATAAAATATCACGAAAATATATGTACAACTCTAAAGATACACCTTTAAAGTAACTTTTCACATACATGTAATCCACACACAAGCATCTTCAATACACCTAGACCACCTGGTTGTCAAAACCAAGGCAAACAGTTCCGGGATGACATTCGCAACAAACATTTGCCTGAACGAAGACAAAGGATCATTTACGATCATAGCGATCAATTATTTGATATCGATCGATGCAAATTCAGTTTGTTACATCCCCAGCATGCTAAAGGAAGTCAAATTCACGAATCCATACTATTCATCAACATACAATGAACTTTCAATAATTATTGCATTCAGACATGCTTCCTTCTTCTGAGTGGCTCCACCGTGTTTTCAACACGGTATCAGAGGCCCAAAGCCGTTGGCTGTGCAAATACCAGAGACAGCAGACAAACAAAACTGTTCCTTTGCGCAGTGAGCTGTTATTGAGGGCCGGGTGGTATTATTGCGATAGTTGGAATATTGTCAGACGTCGCCATTTTATTATCCTCTGCAGATGTGTTCACGAGCTGGAATATAGAAAAGTTTGAGCCAGCTGTAATAAGACCTCCAGACTGATTTGTTAGCAAGTGAGAGGTTGGCGTTCCAGCAAAAGCGAGTGCTCCATTGTAGGCTGTTTGAACTACATGACCATCAGCTGTTATTGACACTGAAATGCACAGAAAACCACACCTGGAGTTACCTGGAAATTTTAATTGGAAAGTTATTTTAGAAAACACCAAAAAGGCTCAAATTATAAATCCAATTACAAAAATCGATAGGGGTGATACCTAACCCCTTTGTGACTATAGAAATAGATGATGTTAACCAATCAGTGAATGAAGTATAGGATCTTCTCAGTTATATAAAATATTTAACGTCCAAGAACAAACCTGCCATTTATATTAAACCAGTCACACAGATTAGTCCATTAATAACTATATTCAAGCAACCCTATACTTTCTAATATCCCACCTATCCCAGCATCATGATTAACTGATTATTATTATGATTAACAAAGAGATGAAATTCAGAGGGTGTGGAAAACTACTTTTAGACAAGGGATAGTGCATTTCTTTGATGGATAAACTTCGCGTATGTCAGGCTCCTCAAAGTACCCTGGAAAGAGATGATGGTGTTAAACGCTGGATTGTTGTCGCCCCACATGGGAAGAGGAGAGAAGACTCCGTTGGGACTGTTGGCAAGTGAGATGAACTGCTAAGTTCTTTCATGGCTTTCATACTTGGCAACCTTCCTTTGGGCCACTACTTCTGCTCACCTGCCAGAGTTATGCCATCCAAGTGCTTGCCATCAGACCTCACGAGTCCAACTGGTTCTTTAGAAGAAGGGACACTAACTAAGAGAAGGACCTGCCGATTTAAGGTCATCTAGGGCTGCATGTCTAGCGGTTCTACCAGGACCAAGACAGCAGGTCATACAATGGGACCCATTGGCCAAGATCACTTAACGACAAGGTCACCTATGGGTAGTCAACTCCTTCATCTTTATATTATTATTATTATTATTATTAGCAATAGAATCCTGCTGTTGAACCAATTTTCTAATGCTAATGGGATGGCAGGTGACTACTTCAACAGCTAAGGGAGTGGAGGGCTTCCAACAAGACAATGATCCCAAGGGTGGACAATTACAGTAAGTCAGTATGCTACTGGCTGTCTCTTTGTGCAGACTCGCTCTACATTACTGCTGGGCGATACTATTATTTAACTACACTTAACTAATGAGTCAACAAGGGACATTTCTGCCAAAGATTTTTCATTACAACTAGCCACAAATCATATTCTCAGAAAAGAATCACACACATACCTCCTGGTGTTAAGATCGTCGGCATGCCAGTTTGCTGTGAGATGCTGCCGTCAACAGAGTTTATAATAACGAAGGATTGTAGGTTTTCGGATTCGTCATTTCTTATCTCGCTGTTATTCGGTTCCTACGAATAATCACACATGCAACATTCAAAATTAATAGCAACAACACAAAAACCACTGCCCTGAAATACACTCTATCAGTCAGATAATTAAGTTAAACATTTAAGCATAGCAACATTTCACAAAAATTAGATTTCAAAATGCTGAACAACTTCCAATGATTATATTATTCGCAGTTCAGGGTATGAATTCCAAATTCCCTCACAAACTTCAGTCAAATGTCTTTACAATCTTTTTAGCTGATGTGGTTCACGATTGGATTTTCAATCAAATACTAACAACTTTAACGGCCTCATAAACTTGAGCTTGCAAAGAGAGTATGTGGCACTGAAAAACAGGATGTAATCACATATTACATGTATGGAATCCTTGAAGTTGCACTAAGACTGATCAGAAAGAAAATAAACACTAGGATATTCAACCATTCACTCGTTGATTTATATAATATTAGTGTTAGGACAAACTTCGTTCGGCGTTGAATGCTGTGAATTTGAATCATCCACAGTGGTCGCATTTGGGTTAAGTTTTGCAATATTTTCCGGCCAGAATCGTTGAGCCGATCGACTGGTGCCCTTGTTTTTCTTGGCTTTTGATGTGTCTGTAGTGCTGCTATTGTCTAACATTGGCTGCAGAATACGTCGTCGGCCATTTATAAACCTTGCAAAGAAAATAACACAAGGAATATTTGAGTTCATGGTATGCAAATAACTTCACAATTATGGAACCGATAACTATTGTAAAACTTAATATGGCAAACATAATGAGTTTAACTGTGACCCTGCACCTATGTAATGTTTTACTTAACGTTAATGTAAAATACAGTACATTATTTATTTGCAATGCAAGCTTTATATCCATGTGATCAATATAAATATTATGCACTATCTATATACTAATTATGGAGATCCCATATAAAGCTGTGCTCAGTAGCACAAATACAAAAAGCAAACAAATCCAGGTCACTGTTGTGTTGTTAATATAACTTTTACAACAAAAGCAAAAAAGACATCAAAACTTCAGTAAATAAAAACGTTCGCTGGCTTAATTCCTGACTCACCAATTGTTAACTTGTAAAAGCGTTAAATTCGTCTGAGATGCAATTTGACGCTTTTCATCCTCAGTTGGATACGGATGCTGTGAATAAGAAACAATGAATAAATTTAGCAAAATTATGATCAACACTTTTATCGCCACACAAATTTGAACATCAATCACTTCAATTTTACGAAAATGACAAAGACCATCAAAATTCTGGGAAGTTAGGTCAAGTAGCAGGCTTTGGACAGTTGAAAAGCCAGTTGGAATTTACGAGTGAAATTGCTGACAATATTATCAAATAAAAGGGATATCGATTAGTAACTTAAATAGCAACCTTGCATGTTTATATGTATGCATGTATGTATGTATGAAGACACTTATATAGCACCTTTTATTACCCCATAAAAACACTCATCCAGCCTTGGGTGTTCCTTTGCTTCTATTCAGCTGGAACATTAGCTAAACTACTGATAAATATTGTATACTGAAAACTTGCAATAACAAGTGACTTCACAATCATGGTCACACACAATAGCAGCGTTTCAAAATAACAATCTTCACATTTTCACTACTTTTATCTCATTTCCAAGACCCGATATATATTTTCTTCACCCTCAGGACCTCTCCCTTTTATACCTATTAATTGGAACACAGTCTTCTAAATGCTTTACACAGCCAAAGCATCTGAAAAATGATAGAACATGATTTCAACTTACAGCAATATGCTGAAACAGCCAAGTTTTCATTATTTGTGTCGCACGCTTAGGCAGAACTCCTCTTTTCAGTTTCCTTTGATTATCGTCATCGTCATCAAAGTTCATTTGTGAACAATTGACTAAAGTTGGTGTGACTGAAATGAAACAAATATATTAAATACATAAAATGTGTCCATATTTTTAATGAATAATCTGATTTTCAGATCCATCTTACAAAAATTTAATTGTCCAAATTATGCATAATAGCCCATGACATACATCTAAATGCTACTGTGGCAATACTTTAAAAATACATTAAAGCAAAACAATGAACCATTAAAAATAAAGACAATTACCGGTACACACCAGAATTTCACCATTCGGCAACTATCATTGTTATCAAGTGACAATTAGAGACAATCAAGTCACAAGACTGCCTTTCTGCCAATTACATCTCCAATTACCAATGGCACAATCAATCTTCGCACAATCAATCTTTTCCAACGTAATGAACAATCAAGACACCAAACGACCAACATTCAAAGTCATAAATTACATCTAAATATTCTAAAGACCTGAGCCTAAGAGAAAGCACACACACTTCTCACCCTGAAGACCATAAAGCATACCACAGCATACGGATCCATGCGTTTTTGGTAAAATCTCTACAGAATATTTAAAGATGCTCACACATATTTGGCTGTAGTTCAGGCAAAGGATTACTCTGAACACCGATCTGAGAAATTGGTGTGCTTCCATGGATGACAGGAGTGGCAACTGGAGTATTGGCATACATCTACAAAGGAATACTAACAATTCTCAGTGCAAACAGATAAGGTCAGACAATGACTTTTGTTCTATTCGTTTTAACAATAGATCATTCATTCATTTGAGAGATTTACAGAGCTTCAACAGCACTACTCAGAGGTACCCCAAACTCCAGCATTTTGAATATATTAAAACAGGTTACAATGCATTAATATTGCAGTAAAGGTAAAAAGTCACCTAAATTATTTTCAATGGATTTACACTTTTAACTCGATATGAATTAGTACTCAGTGTTAGCACTTGGTTATACAGACCATTGGCAGACCATGACTGCTCATAATATGAAAGTATGGCACATATCTATCCTATTGAGCTAAAAAATTTCAATCAATCATGCATAGAGAACTCATTTATGACCAATTTTGGGAATAAATTTCTTGACTTATACATGATCTTATAGAAGATCTGGTAACCGAACTTAACAACATAAATAATCAATTTTCCTTAGGTATACAATATGCAGCAACTCCTTAAAGACATGCTAACCGTTAATAATAGTACACTAAATATGCTGCCATTGACATTCGGAAATGGACATGAGTTTAATTATCTAGTTAATGGTTTTCAAGGTCTTGGTTTGTCAGTAAAGGACATCATGTCTAATGTCAGATTGCAGGTGCGTAATGTTTACGCTTCCAGGGAAGCATTAGTTTGAGTTGTCATCCATTCTTTTTATTTTGTGAAGTGTTTTTGTACGTTTGTCTTTTTGTTCTAGACTTCATTTAGCTTAGCTGTTCTGCTCTGTGCAAAATAATTATAAATATGTTTCATTAAACTCACCTGAATAGGTTGTGCAACTAGTCCTTGTGGCGTCTGCACCATCTGATAGACCGTGCCCCCAGAGACGACCTGACCCTGGCCAAGAGAGGCAACAGCTGCTGCAGCTGGTTGCATCAGGTCACCCTGTATCATGACACTGTTGCCGCCCACCTGAGTCATGACGGCTGTTGCTGGGAGCGTCGTCGTCATCATTTGGCCTTGACCGTTGGGAGAGCCGGCATCAGTACCCAGGATGCTGTCCTCCGTACCATCAAGGGTGAACTGAAGAAGCTGGCTGCTGTGAAGTGTAGTCTTCAAGCAGGTGATGTAACGCGTGCAGAAGTCTTTACATAGCTCGCTTACTTTCTCAATTTCCAGGAGATGAATCCGAAGAACCTGCAGCGCCTTTATCATCTACCACAACAACAACAGCTGTTATTCTCATAATCATCACTCAGTATAACTCAATATCATCATCACCATCATCACAGGGTGAGAATTGCCGAGGGGTTGGGGGTTCAACCCCTATTTAGGATCCCATAGTAAAGTACATTTCACACCCAAACTGCACATAAATCAACGTCTATTTTTTTAGTTATATTTTTACAATTCCCATACTGCCATCATCACAGTGATCACACATTTAACATCCAACTTACCATAATCCTCAAAAGATAGTTCATCACCATCACTATCAGCCTCATCATCACAACAGACAATGACTAACTAGTAACCAATCACAATACTTGTAACAGCCTTTCAGTTTTTTCAACTGACATATGCTTTCCTTGCGAAGAAATGTTGTTGCATACACAAGGTCTTGAGCACAAGTGCGTTACCTTCTAGTAGAAGTAGTATTCAAAAACTGTACCTAAGTTGTATCGGAGTACAAGAACAAATATCAGTGCACTATCTCTGCTGTGTATGGAACTTGAGCAAGTCTTTAATGCATCATTATTATCATTTGCAGTAAAATCATCAGCATACTGCATTAGGTACTTCCTAAATCTGGCAATGAAATCATCAACTATAAGACAGCATCACTCTAAGACCAAATTAACTTACAGTAAATACTTTTAACGTTACAATCCTTCAAATGAAGTAGTGGCTGCAGAATTAAACAGAGTTCATACAAAGTGCAAAAGCTCATGTACCAGGCCATCGAGTTCAGGATCCTCACTGAAAAATGGTTTTCCTTCTTGTTCCTGCTGCCTCACAAACTTCTGAATATCGTCATCGAGGCTCTCAGATGAAGGACAACTGGATGTCTGTGTGGCCTGCTCACACTTTTCGAAAAGCAGTGTCACCAGCGGTAGGAGTGGATGGCTGAAAAGCAAGTAAAGCCACGAAATCAACAAAAGAAAACTCCAGTTCTTTCATGATCAATAAAAGCTGCTAACACGAGAGTCAAACATTGCAGTTTCTAGAGCACTATGCCAACATCCAAATACAGCAAAAGATTCTTCACAAAACAAGAATTTGTTTTCATCAGTTTCTCTCTCAACCCTGTGCATAAGTGTAACTGTGTAATGGCTGTCTCGCACTGTGCTGCCCAAGTCGTAGCCAACAAGTCAAAATATTTGCATATATCGCAATGCATACAAGAAATGATACACATTGGCTTCTTGTTGTAGAGTGAACAGCATTCAAGATCATTCTACTGGCATGTGAATCATTTGTTGGAACCACCCTGGCTTACATCAGGAAGCCCTGTTGTGTTGTGTTACACACAAACAAATGTACCTACAGTCAAGGTCTAAGAAAGAATGCTTCTTAGAGTACACTTGACAGAATCTGAAAAGGTACTATATAGTGCAATTGCAATTACAAATTTTTATAGTGTCTCCTTAAGAGAAATTTAATCAAAGGCCTCAAGAGAAATTTAATCAAAGGCCTCAAAAGAAATGTAATCAAAGGCCCCAAGAGAAATTTAATCAAAGGCCTCAAAAGAAATGTAATCAAAGGCCCCAAGAGAAATTTAATCATTAAATGCCTCAATATTCATTTGGCACCCTTTGTGCAAATGTACATGCACACAAACACACACACGTGAGTATATGCATACATATGTACTGTACAAAGCAATGTAAGTGCGTGCATATGCACTTAATAGCATGCGCATAATGATGCATAGCATTGCATACTAATATACATGCCGTGCATGCAAGCATGCATACAGCCTAATTAATCATAAGAGAGCTTTCTATGTGATACCAACCTGTAGATAGCTTGTTTGCCAGCCTCTAATTGAGCCTCGCTCGGCTCCTCCTGCACTTGTAATTGGAGATTTGCCTGTTGCTGATCTTCTGTCTGACTAGTGCTGAAAGGTGAAACGAAAGATCGGAAATATAACAACGTTACGATAAGCAAGGTATTTTACCTGAACAAAATCAACATGGCTCTTCTTACATGAACAAAGCATGACATGCAGCCTACATTTACATGTATAATCAATGACATCGAATGTTACGACCAAAGCTGTAACTTTACACATAATTGAGAATTCATCCCGATCTCATAATTGTAATCAAAAATTTATATAGCACCATTCTCAGAGAAGCTCCTTAGAGACATTCTCACCTGATGACAAGAAACCAAAATTGAACAGATGAGTTCTTAAGCATGCTTTAAGAAAAGGAGCAAAGAAAGACCCAGGATTTCACAAAGCACGTCACTGGGCAAATTATTCAAGAAAGATGAGTTGATCGAAACTAATTCTAGAAAGATGGGCTCATGTTCTAACAGGTTGTTATTCAAAATGAAAACGTTGATTATCTTTGACAAATAAATACAAAATCTCCACAGCCCAGCCCGGTAAAACTTATATAAAACCATTTGAGCAAAGAGTAGTAAAACAGACATGGGATGCGTTGAGCTATGGCTTGAATATAAACTTGAAACAAAACAAACCATGTTTCAGGCAAAAGCTTATTGATACAAAGCTAGCAAACATGAACTGAGGCTCACAATCTTCTGATTATAGTGATTATGTAAGTAATACATTTAAATGGAGTTAAACCTTGACTATCATACCATGTAGTAAATCACTTTGAAAACATGGCTAATCTAATGCATTAATTGCCTTTTGGTATATATACTTGACTTCAGCTTGCCTTTTATCACTTCTTTGGACTTATGGAAATTACATTAATAGCACAGAGGCACTTGTGAGTAGGCTATCAATAACATACACTAGAGATTCATTATTACATGGATTCTGACATGAGTATGACAGTGAGAGACATATGATCCTTCAATTAGTTTAGCTATGGAAAATGACCTCATTAACACATGACCTCGTTACAGGCAGTTCTTAATATAGCTCTCAGACAGCACACAATCAGTTTTTATGAACTGTTGAGAAAACGAGCCCACCTGTGTGCTTCTTCGACTTGAATTGTGGTCGGAACCGTGGCAGATTGTGTTCCAACTATGATGCTGGCTTGTCCAGAGTTATAGACAAGTGGAATACCCTGGGGAAAGAATGAAACCATGCCATTCGTAAGACTTTGCATAATGACCTAAGTTGTCCTTTGCACTGCTTCTTGGAAACAGCCTGTAAAATCAAAACAAAGTTTGTCAGAACAACACATTTCTCATGCACCAATTAAAGCTTTAATGGCTCGAAACATTAAAAGCTAAACAATAGCAATTTTTAAGATGCAATTAACTTGCATTTTATGGAAACAGTCTTCTCCTGAATCCTGAGACTGATGAATTCCTCCTCATGGGGCACAAGTAAACAATTCTACAAATTTGATTGGCTGACATCATTTTGGAGGATTGACTTTGGTGTTCCAAACTTTGGTGTTCCGAATTTACATGCAAGTTCGGCAAACTTCTAATTCCACCACAACCTTCTCTGACCACGTTGAGAACATTTGCAAACCAACTGAGACATTCATGATATTTGTAGAATCAGATCTTACATGTCTCAAACTGTCTTAATATCACTCACAACTGCCTTGGTTTCCTGTTGTCTTGACTACTGCAACTCAATTCGAATTGGGATTGCTGGAACAGATTTTTGCAAACTACAAATGGTTCAAACTTCTCTGGCAAGAGTCATAACAAATGCCCTAAGTATCAGCATAGTACACCAATATTGCACTCATTATACTGGCTGCCCATCGAGCAAAGCATTTAGTTTAAAATCTGTCCTGTAGTTCACAAAACATTGCTTTCAAATCAGCTCATCCATGCCCACTCTTTGCTCATCTCTTATACCATCAAATGCTGCACTCAATCGATGGAATCCCCGAACCTAGATGTGCCTCGCAAGAATAGAGTTGAAATTGCAGGTTTTCTTGGTGGAAGGTGCAAAGCTTTTTGAATTTACTTAGAGTTTTGTGCATTTTGTGACTTCACTATTGCTAATATTCAAAACTAAACTTAAAAACCATCTGTTTCAGCTTGCTTTTCCTCTGTAGCAACACTTCTTGTTTCTATACCTTACCAGATTTAATACTGGATTACGACTATGACTACGAAAGCACTTGAAGTCACCATTTATTAATTGCTTTACACATTCTGATAGAGGCACAATAGAAATCATTACATTAGACTGGATTTTGTGACGTAATTATCATGCACCGGTAATAATCAAGCATTAGCAACACGCAAAACGAAACACCCATAAACTATACGAGAATAAATACATGAAATCATGCACATTAGAAAACATAAAAGTAATTCTGACACAACAGACATATAGGTCAGAAAATGTCATTCTTTTTCTTCAATCCAAAATCATGATTTGACTTTCATCCAACCAGCTGTAACTGGATTAGATACGTAAACTAGAAAAGTTAATTAACATCTTTGCAATGCCTCTGAATAAAACAGTTACATAAATTTTCATCACCTAACTCAGACGGGGTTTCAGAAATTCAGAGAAACACAAATCCTAAGTCCAGAGATCTAATCTTACTTCAAAACTTCTTGCACCCCAGTAATAATGCATCACTCAAAAGCAGCTTCCTTGGCCACCAAAGTAATCGATTGACTTCATCAATAATTACCCAGATGCAAAAATTTGTGTCTTTATTTGTCCATCTGCCTCTCTCTATACTTATTTTAGGGGTCATTGCATAATTACGTAATGCCAAAAATGACCGTTTTGCACCCACCCACCCACCCTGTAACGTTTCGTAACATTTCCCTAGACCCACCCACCCACCCACGCCAGCGTTACGTAATTATTGGTACAAAAATCATTTTTAGATTTACTATGTGAAAGCGTAAATAATTCATATTTCGGCACCTGTCGGTATTGGATCCCTCGGCGGCAGTTTATTAAACACTAACTTAGTGTTGATTTAGGCTATACTATGGCGCGTTTTAGTTAAGTTTTAAGTCAATGGCTACGGTGTCATTCGATGTTAATTTAAAATTCATTTATAACTAAACTGTTGGTAAAAGCGTTACGTAACGATCAGCCCGACCCACCCACCCACCCTGGTAACGTTTCATAACGTTCTCAAGGACCCACCCACCCACCCTGGAGCGTTACGTAATTATGCAATGACCCCTTATGGTGCTGTTTAATTAAATTAAGTGATAACAAATATGCATGTATCAGATAACGAGACAAGTTATTTGAAAGGAGTCACAGAAATATTGGTTGAGATGTTGCACTTGTAAATATTCTTCAACGATTTTTTTTAAAACCTGACACAACAATTATATCTCAGTCAAGCATAGAACCAAGTGATTTTCGTGAAAATAGGATGAAACAATTCAGTGTGTAAGTAAGTACCACAAGACTTACATATGAATTTGCTCAGAAGATCCTTCTATACACTTTAACTAATGTTAGGCCACAACTTGGTAGCTATAAAGCAGAGAGAGAAAAATTAATTTATTACGCCATTTTGGCCATAAATAAAAGCAACTAAAATTGAGAAATACTCAGCCAATCTGAATTTTCTACTTGGCACACAAAATTGTACATTCCAAGGTTTTACATGCACAATTTTGTAATTGTAATCTGACATTTATAAAGCACCACTTCAAGAATAAACTCATCAGTGGGGCTCCAGTGAAATCAGTGTAATTAAAGTTTCAGGTTTTTATTTCAGTTTCAGTTTCTATTTCAGTTAATGGAAATAGCATGTGTGTTGCGTTCGTCGTGTTCAAACACCAGTATCTCGTTCATTCACTGCGAGAGGCGCTATATAAATTGATAGATACAATACAATACAATACAATTTCAGTTTCGATTTCATTTTTCGGAATATTTCAGTTTCTATTTCAGTAAAAGTTTTTGTTGAATGTCTATTGCAGTTTCAGTTTTAACCAGGGTTGGGTTAATGCCGGCAACAACCTATTATTGCCGGGACGGTGGCAATAACCGGTTATTGCCGGTTATTGCCAGTTGTTGCCGGTTATAACCAGTTGTGGCCCATTTTTTCCAAAGTAAAGGCAAAACAAGTGAAAATCATATTTCACTGCACAGACCGCATAGTCATAATAAATGTTTCTTGTGAGAAATTAAAACTACTGTAGTAAATATATATTACCCCATAGTATAAATACAGTTAAAGTCAACTATATGAGATCAAGGATAAAAAAAATTCTGACCTACAGTTCAACTACTTCAAAATAAACTGCCATTTGCACTGCAATAGTAATATTCAGGTCAACAGGGACATTGCCTTTTCAATATACTTACATGGTAGTATATAATTTATTAGTAGTGTATAGAAGCCAATGGTTTGGCAAAATTTCTAATTCATAATTACACCATTCGATATTGACTGTATGTATATAAAACTTGTAAATATGGTTATTTAAATAAGGTGATTTAATTTGGAAAAACTTGATTGATTTAAAGCATGATATATTTAAATCAATCAACTCTGTAAATTAGCAAGCCATATGAAATTAAAAAAATGAAGCTAACTGTGAAGATTCCATATTTTATTACCACAATAATTAATAGTTTCTATTTATGCCAAGAGGTTGTTGCCATTTTTGCCAAGAGGTTGTTGCCATTGTTGCCAAGAGGTTGTTGCCGGGACGGTTATAGCCATGGCAATAACCGGTTATAACCGGTGGCTGGCAACAACTTGCCAACCCTGGTTTTAACCCAATTTCTATTTCAATTTTTGATGTAGTTAAGCATGATATGAACAATTTCACAAGAAACTTCTCATGAAAAACTGCTATTTATTTATGTATGAATAATTTTATATGAACAAAGAACCTTTCATCTTGAAGTAGCCTCAGCTGTTGAATAGTCAGCAATGAAGAAGATTCACTGAAGTTCTTCTGCAACACCCGTATTAAACTTAGGAAAACATGATGTTCCAAAATGCTACTAGTTTTGTTTCTCTTCTCAGATGTCAAATAGATACATAAAATGAAGATTTTTTCAGCATAAGCTTCAGAAGCCAGAGCTAAATCAACTCAAATCAGGATACTTCTTCTCATTTCTGATCCAGAAATCTATTGGAGTCTTGTCGGTGGATTTTGTTCTTATTTCGGCAACATACAACAATATTTAGACTTCTACATGTTATTTTAACTTGCTCCTTGATCTTTTGCTTCAGATGCTGATGGTTTCAAGTTTTTGAATACAGATTTGAATTGTTTTAATGTTGGAGTAAGAGTTTCATATTCACGAGATTCAGATGATGTAACTGCTGGAGCTGATGAAATTTCGAAGTGATCTAAATAAACTACCTTTTAAATGGGCATTTCATACATTCCACTACTAGTTTAAGTTTCTTAATTTCAGTTTTTGAATTTCAGTTTCTATTAAAGTTTTGGCCATTCCACTTTCCATTTAGTTTCAGTTTCTTGTCCTTTTCAGTTTCTATTTCAGTTAACGGCAATTCAATAAATCAGCAAACTGACATTTCAGTTTCAGTTAACTTGATTTACACCAAGTGGAATCGCTGTCAACTAAAGCAGAATAAAGGTGCATGCAAAACTGTGGAAGGAACAAACTGAGGAGCTCGAGCCGCAGCTCTCAAGAAAGGCAATCCCTGAGCTGTAGTAGTATGCAAGGGTCAGTCAGGAGTCCAAGGGCAGCTGACTGAAGGTGTCACGACCTGGGACCCAGGAGACCGAAATGACGAGGTCCCTAATGTATGATAGAGCACAGCCAACAAGAAAATTACCGAATATACTGCTGGATTGGGAGCCAGTGCAAAGTATCCTAAAGTATCCTGCATAAAGGAAGTTATAAAACCTGAGGACACCTCCAAAAGTATGATCAACTGCATTTGGTACCAACTCAAAATGTGGCCTAGGTATGTGTGGTGCAAAAGTATATCACAACCACGTACAAGAATAGGAATGAAAACAATGCATAAGTGAAACTATATAATCACTGTGTATGCAAATTATCAGTACCATCATTTCGTATGGGAAAGACAAATAAATGATTTCCGTTGAAAAGTATTCTTTTGCAGAGGCCAATTACACCGTGTTTCACTGAGCTGGACTAGGTTAATTAATTACCAGTTAAAGGGAGGCATCTCATGCTATATACCTTTTCGGCGGCTTACAAAGTACATCATTCTCAGATGGTTTCGCTTCCAATTTTCAAATGATTAACCACACCAACTTGCCCGGCGCCAACCAACCAAACACAAGAACAGATAATATCCATGACAGAACCGCCCAGATTCGGCCTCTTAGCAGGGAAGGCGAAAACAAAGGACGTCCACTGCCACTGCACAGTCCAACCTAGATCATACCCAATTCGCTTACTTCTATTTTAAACGTCATCGAGCATGCCGTTTTCCGTGAGAGCGTAATAAAGCGATCGTAAACGTAAAAGGCGGAGTAAGTGGGCGCCTGACTGAGGCGCAGATTGAGTGACAGTTTACCTTCGACAGTTGACAACGTCACTCTTCGTCAAAACCTTCAAAATGGCCGACCTCCATTAGCTGCCCGCACGCGCATAACGACTAAACCGCACCTCGTCTGGTACGTTTAGTAATGGGATGCAGTCTGAGTTACCTCGCTACGACATGCTCTCGCTCGGAAAAGCAAGGCGTTAAGTCGACGAAACCAGTTTGTTGACAGGCTGTCGAACAAATCTTATTCACATGATATGCAGGTAGCACCGCCTACAATGTCGTAAACACCGTCTACTTAGGATTACGCGGGTTATTTTGGCTTCACCTCTAGCCTACTGGTTTTAATTCTCATTAAAACTCACCAACTCGATTGCGGATTTGACCAAGTCCAGAAGTTATAATAAATAATTAATATAAGAGCAAGTTTCTCTATTTTAAGCTCTGATACGCCTCTGTGTCACGCTATAAGACTATCGATGACAATAGTATATTTAGGCTAAATATATGTTACCAGATCGATTGATGATCATCTATGACAGTTAATTCGACTTATTTGAGTCAACTTCAGTTCCTATTTCAATAAAAAAAATCTTGTAGGTTTATAATATAGATCTCCATTAGTAACTGTTGTATGTCGAAATAGGCCTATGCCTAAGGTCTGGGTAAATGGATAATTTATCTCTGTGTAGGACTAATGAAGCTCTTTCAAAAGGAGGCTGATACCGTGATACGTGGTTTAGACAGGAGAAGGCACAGTTAGCTAGGGCTAGCCTGCTGGCTAGGCCTATTACAAAATCAGTTGTCCACAAATTATGTGATCGGAGACTTTACGAAACTGTTGGATGGAGACGGTGATGATAAAAAAGAATGGTTGAATGTTGTTGTAATTATTATTATTGTTGTTGTTGCTGCTGCTGCTGCTGCTGCTGCTGCTGCTGCTGCTGCTTCTGGAGTAAACCTGTCATACATCATGCAAGCAATGGATACGACATAATTATTATGTAGGCTATGGTAGATTACCACAGTGGCAAGTGATTGAGTTTCCAGGCACCTTCAGTTCTACCGGGCAATATTTGTGAGCTCTGAGACTGGCCCATACACTTACAATTACATTGGATATATATTGCGGCACATCTGGCAAGTCTACCAAATATCCTGATATTTTCAACACAGAAGCAACTGAGTTCATATGCCTAAGGCATATGAACTCAACAATGTAAACATTACCAAACGACGCAATCGCACATGGGTAACCATAGAATCCTACCAAATGCGATTGTCCTGTAAATTAATGCCTGAAAAGTCACGTGCGCATGTCCTTTTTATTAATCGTCTGGTCCTTCGCTTTGAGGACGCCTATTGTCCTTGCTACGAAGGCGTCTTTAAACGCCAACCGCTCGCAATCATTCGTTTAGTGGAAAACAATGTGGACGGGTGGACAACCCACCAACGGTTGACCTCTGCGACCTTCGCATCGAGTCTCTGGTACGGTTTGTAAATTCGCCCACACCGAGATCTTGAGTTAAGGCTGGCCGGGGCGGAGCTTAGACATTGTGATGCTTGAAGCGTCGGTCCAAGCGGCTTACACGAGTGGGGTGCCCAGTTTACATGCAGCGCGTGAACAGGCAAGGGACGCGATAGGCCGCAATAGAAATCGCAATCAAACCGCACTGAACCGGAGTTTCCTACACGCACTCCGTTGTTTTGAACGAATCACAAATAGACTGAAATTCTACGTTCACGAATCGAATTCATAAACGTCATGCCGAGAAGAAATTAGTCAAGGTGTCACTACTGTTTCGGTATAGATCGGATGATTTTGAAACGAAATTCAAAATGATGAAATGTTGAATCGGAAGCGAAACTAGGCCTATAAAACGGCTGATATCTGACGCGAATTGGTTCAATCGAACTATTAGCCTATCTCCTGTGTGAATCACAATAATAGCTTGGCACTGTAGCCTACAATGCCTTTAATTTGCTTGCACGTGTTCTTAACATTGACAGAGATCATTATAGGTGGCTACATAATTGGACCGACTGCATTCCAAGTAATACAAAGACAGACGACATTTGCATATTTGGCCACGCCGCTGCTCATTAGTATGGAGAATTTGTCTGGCGATGTGTGTCGAGCACGTCGTAGTCTCTACCCTCTGGTCACCATCTTACCAGAAAGCATCAGCGATGCAATGGTTTTGGCTTTGTAAAATTGCATGGTAGCCTACATGGTATAAATACAACCGAGTCATTTTTAACATTAGCTAGGCGTCATGTCAGTCGTATTTTCCGACTGCAGATCTACAGATCTGATGTAATCGTAATCGTATTCCGACTGCAGATCTACAGATCTGATGTAATCGTAATCGTATTCCGACTGCAGATCTACAGATCTGATGTAATCGTAATCGTAATCTCCAAACTTCTAAAGCGCCACTCGAAAGCCAAGCACAGGGCACCAGCTTATTCACGAGCGCTGCATCTAGTCAGAGGGGTTGTCCAAAAGAGTAGTCCGAGGGAGGTCCGATGTAGCCTATTGTCAATATGGAGGCTTCGCAGTGGTTGGTCCCAGTGGCGTCGCCAGAGCTCAGTAGCGTCTAATCCCCCCCACCTGGAATGGGAACTAGGGCAAACACCACCCTCTCGACTGACCAATATACAGTAGAGACCCAGAAGCCACTGATCACGCCAATCATCATCGATATGACGGCGTCGTTAAATAAACGACATTAACATAACAAGCCACTGATCAGAACTGTCCTACCTCCATCTCTCCATGCAGTCACCACATGGGGTTTTCTGGTTGGGTAGTCGGCCGTCAGTACACCTGTCTTGGACCATGTACACCGACCACTGGTGGGTGGAATAGAAGCCACAGCCGAAGCGACGAGGTTGGGAGGGGCAGAGTAGGCCTAGAGGATCTGAGGATCTATCAGCGCGAGGCAATGGGTTTGCTAGTCCGGCTAAGCGAGGTAACTTTACCGTTCTTCGCACCAAGAGCAAGTTTGGAAATCGTGCGTTGCTGTCTCAGAACCTAAAGTATGGAACGGTCTCCCAGTTACAATCAGCCAACGTTCATCTGCTACTCAATTTAAATCAAAATTAAAAACTCATCTATTTTCATTACACTATGGCCAAGGACACAGCGCAGCACGTTCTCGACTTCTCGTATAAGGGGCCGTCCATAAATGACGTCACGCACCTAGGGGAGGGGGGTCGGAAATTTGTGACGATGTGTGACATGGGGTGGGGTCTGAGGTAGTGTGACGTCACACCAGGTCTATGTTATTAAATTTAACAATTAACAACAATTTAATTTTAATAATAACAGCACTAATTTTGAGGATTAAATTTTCATTATTTTTTAATTATTTTAATGTATACGGGTACCATTATTAATAATTTTCTAATTATTTCAATATTTGGTCACCAATAGATTTTAAAATATTCATGCTTTCGCTATTTGTTCCATGAAGGAGCATTTTGCTTCGCCATGGAAATTGGTTTTGAGGGGGTCAGAGCTTTGTGACGTCATTTCAGAGGGGTCTGACTTTTTGTGACGAAGTGTGACGAGGGGAGGGGGTTAAAATCGGCCAAAATAGCGTGACGTCATTTATGGACGGCCCCTAAGACTTTGTCTTGTTCAAGTGCGCTATAGATTTCTGTATTGTATAATTGTAGGCCTATTGTATCGATGAAAAGAGCGACATGACGCGCTGACCAAAATGGTATTGTCGGAATTCAGTATGTCTGGGCACTACAGAGCAATTCGATTATTCGAACTGCTTTTTAATCGCCAGATGGGGCAGCTTGAACTCTACTCGCCAGAGGACGCAGTTTGAATGTCCCAGTGTCTGACCAACGACCTGTCTGATAGAGAGTGACATGGGGAGACAATCTCGTCCCCATCCCCACCCCGCACCAAGTTAGTCGTCCCCATCCCCACCCCATCCCCGCAGGGTTTGTCCCCATCCCCGCCCCATCCCCGCAGGTTTGCTCCCCATCCCCACCCCATCCCCGCAGGTTTGCTCCCCATCCCCACCCCATCCCCGCAGGACGACATCACATTCCCCGCAAAAAGTTTACACAAATTCAAATTAAAAAATAACAGTTTTTAGCTTACAAAACTATTTGTATTGTTGACTGCATTAGTCTGTTATTATCTTATGGACAGTTTGCATTAACCAAGTCCTGACTATTTCTGACTAGTAGGCTTCAGGAAATACTAATAAACTCTCCTTATCAGTTCTCAAGTTCTCAACATCACCCGGGTTTATTGCCGGCTCATTCCCCATTACCGCGGTATTACCGCGAGAGTAAACCCCATTACCGCGGTATTGCCGCAATTTTTGTCCCCATTACCGCGGTATTACCGCAATTGTTGTCCCCATTACCGCGGGATTTACCGCGGTTACCGCGGTTTCCCCGCGGGGAAATTCCCCATGTCACTCTCTACTGTCTGACCACCTTAGAGGCTTAGAAGCGAACGGGAGATAAGTTGAATCTCTAAACCCAAACACCCTCAAAGCCTATCTTCTCGACTACAACACGATAAAAATTAATAGAGAGAATGAAAAGGGCAGGAAGAGGGCAACGGGGAACCACAGACAGAATGGGGGGAGGGGGCGATAGCGCATTGGATAACAAACTGGCATAGAGAGCGAGAGGTACCGAGATCGAGATCCATAGGCGGACATGCTTTGTAGGCTGCTATTAGCGCAGTGTTTTGCAGGCTGTCTGTTCTGTTAGTAGTTAAGATTTATGTCTTCTGTCATTCGTGTTCTTGTGAATTGTTTCAATTGCATAACTGTACACTGTAACCGGTTGCGTTTGTCAACCGGATTGTTTCAATAAAGAATATAAAAAAGAATGAAGGACGTAAATCAAACCATCATCTCCGGGCTGAAGAGGTTACCACTTACCACCTGTCTTAAGTGATCATGAACAAAGTGCCTGCCTCAGACCACGATTCATCCCAGGAAGCAAGCTGCTCCTTTGCCTGTTGAACTCTCTTACTTGAGTACGAGTGAACGAATAAGTGGGGGTTCCACGGGGAAGCCGTTACTTGTCGCTTTTCTATTCAATCTCAGACAGGAGTTTGATTCCCAGGGTTAAAGCATCGGTTAGTTGACCAATACTATAGGTATATAGGGCCCTTCCGTAAGCGAGTCCCGAGGTGGAATACCAGAGGAGGCTCCTGAGAGCTAACCTCCTGAGCTATTGCTAAGCCCCGAGGTCAATAATTCGTATTATAGTATCACAAATTAGGACTAAGCACTTATAACTTATTACTTGAATCATTGAATGTATAGCCTACAAGTGAAGCGGACCATACAAAAGGCCTAGACTAGGTTGGCTACTCTAGTGATGTGAAATGATTTTTTACCGGTAAAAAATCCGGATTTTTTACCGGTAAAAATCCGGATTATATTTACCGTGGTAAAAAATGGTAAAAAATGATTAAAATGGTAAATGCTTAGTTTTATTTCTTTTCACTTAGGCATATTAAATAACATAAATAATAATAATTATTAGTATCAATATTCACTGAAGGTTTTCAATATCAGCTTCATTCACAAGATTGTAGCAACTGATCATAATAGGCTTGGGTGTTGCTCAGATATATGCCCTATGCGCTTTATATAATATAATATATTCGTTTATTGGTAAGAAACAGGTAGACACACCGCTATCTGATACATAATAGTAGCCTAATAGAAAAGTTTAAAATGAGTATGGTGTTTTTAGTCATACAATGTCAGATTAGCCTATATCACCAAGAGAGCTTCTATATAGGGCTCTGGGGATAAACTGTCTATCGTCTTTCGGAGGCAATGTGTAGTTATGTGGGCGGGGTCGTAGATGATATTTGATGTTAACAACAGGAGGAAATAGTCCTCGAAGAACGTGGTGGTCACATCTGATGACGGCAGCCAAGAGACGTTCGTCAGCATGTTTGGCCATATCCTCTGCCGTAGGAGAATCATCCTTGAGGTACCCCGTTCTTCGTAATCTGCTCAGAAATCTTTCAACTCTAGCTCGATCATCTGCCGAAGTGAAACCCCACCAGGAAGGAGCAGCATACATTATTCTAGCCACTGTGGTGGCGCGAGTCACCTCTTGCAGGGCCATTGGCGGCAATCCATGTGATCTCAGGATGCGCAATGCATGAAGCGATCCTGAGCTGGCAGCCAAGATCTCATCCACATGAGATGTGACACGAAGGTCTGACCGAAGGGTGACTCCAAGAATCTTCAGCGTCAAGACTCGAGTCAGTCCATCAACGGGCTCCGGGATAGGTCCACCGGCTCGACGCAGGACTATCATTTCTTTTGTCTTGTCACTGTTCAGTCGAAGGTTGTTCAGGGTGGCCCAGCGTGTGACAGCTTGTAGCTCTTCTCCGATTGTGTCACGCATCGACGCCCCGATTAATAAGTACGTATCATCAGCGTACTTTACGATGCGGTTCTCGGAATTTTGTGCTTTTAGGTCAGAGGCGTTGACGATGTAATTGGATGGTCCAATCCCCGATCCCTGGACGATACTTGCGTTGATGGACCTGACTGAGGACAGCCTCCCCTGGAATCGCGTAACGTGCCCTCTGTCCTTGAAAAAGTTGAGAATCCAATTGTATATTGTATCAGGTATGTCCAGACTTGAAAGCTTGCACGCTAGGGTTGAATGACGGACCGTGTCAAAAGCTTTAGAGAAATCCAACGATATGATTGAGACATGGTTATTGTTCTTGAGAAGTGAAGTGACATGGTGCAGAATGGAAATTACGGCGGAAGTTGTTGAACCAGTTGGTCTGAAGGCATACTGGTCGTCAAGAAGGCTGGCCATCGGTTGTTCTTCCAGCGCTGGATATATGTATCGCTGCACCAACTCTCGTTCCACCAGCCTTGATAGGACTGGGGTAACTGAAATCGGACGGTAATCGGCTGGGGCTGATGGTGCAGGCACTTTGGCTACTGGATGGATTACCGCGATTTTGCTGTGTAAAGTTCTTTCTTTCTGTTCACGCGTTGACAAATAATGTAGGATGATTCCTGAATTGTGTTGAAATAATACTCGGTTAGTTCTTCCAAAATTTCAACTAGTTTTCATGCACCATTTTCTGTAGCAGAAATCTACCTATGAAATCTCCCAGCAAGTGGCAAGTAATATTAGGCTACTGTAGGGCCTAATAGACAGCCACACTGAAGCCTACGTATCTTCTATTTCTCTAAATTCTACCTACTAGAACTGATAAGCTGTAGCTTTTAAAATGAATGAGACCTGATATAGGCCTACCAAATATCAGAGAAGTTTTCATCTGGGCTGAATCACTTACAACAATGATTGCAATTTGTGACAGTGGACGAAAACTCACTTTGTAATACAAATGTGTTTTTCTCAAGCAAACTATCTATTCCAGCAATTCAATAGGACTACTAAGGCATTTCAATATTTGTCTGTAACTGAAAATGGCTAAATACATCGTTTGGGAACATAACCAAGATATTACATCACCTAAATCATTTGTTACCATTTTTTACCATATTTTACCAATTTTACCGGTAAAAAATCCGGATTTTTTACCGCAAAAATATTTTACCGGTAAATTTACATCACTAGGCTACTCTATTTGACAAAGCTAGCCGTTCAATGGGTTAAACTGATATTGACGTGTCCGGCAAAAGGGTCTCCGATTAGATCCAAGCCTTCCAAGGATGTATAGCCTACTACAGCTAGACAGTAGGCCTAGGCCCCCTATGCTGTTTGACTTTAATTGGTGTTTAATGCATGGACTGTCCTGAAATAACTGTAATACCCAATTATACATGCGGAAATCCGCAATCTCATAACCATCCCACTTACCTATTTCGAATTTGGGTGACCTCTCGTCCCCTTTGAGGACATCGCTTATGGGTGACCCTATGTATAAATCCAGGTTCACCGTTTTCCATATCAGCCTATTCCAGTTAGAGCAAGCAGGTCGCAATACCACGACAGAAATGTACGGCCATATCGTCAATGGTGACAGACAAATTAAAAAGTAGTCAAAAATCTGTGAAATTATTTAAATCTGAAGCAGACAGAAGAAACAGCCGATAAATCGTATACCTTAAGCCTTAAGACATTAATTAAAATTTAATGAGAATAGACAAACATCAAACATTATGTTCATTGCATTAAACAGGTGTAAAGTCAACAGACTGAACTATAAACGTGTTAACTACTAATCTGTTTTCTTAGTTCTATGCTAAACCTATATATTTAAAGACATGTAGCCTATCTGTTTGTGGGGCTTAATGTAAGTGAATAGTGATGATAACATAATGATAATGCTAAATAAATTCCTTTTCAATTTCAAACATTTCGTCACATCTTTCAAATTCATATGGTCTTAAAAGTTAAAACTAAATTAGCAATAACCTCAGACATTACTCTAGAATAGCTCCAGAAAATCGTTTTCAACTGGACTATTATTCTTCCACTGCATAGAAAGATCTTGCACAATTTGCCTAGTTGACAACTGTTTGACACAGTTCTCAACTTCTCATGGTCAGTATAATAATGTGGCGTGATGGCCGATTGGTTAGGGTAACTTTGAGAGCACGGGTTCGAGCTTTGTCCGAGGATAGTTACTGTGTAGGGACCCTTAGCAAGTCTTTCACTCATAATAATGTTGAGCTAGTCTTTCACTCAAAATACACTGCATGTGTACATGTATATTTTTCTTAAGTGTAGTTTCTCAACATGGCAGTTGAGACTTGAGAACACCAGTGTGTGCAAAAGCTTTGTGCCATAAACTGCACATGTATGGTTTTTACTAGTGTGGGTTCTTTTAGAGCAAACCAGATGAGTCCTCTCAGCAACGCATAGTGACATATATTGCATTGAAATGATTTTTCTCACGCATGGGGTCTATTAATGGTGTGCCAGAGTAGTATTCCAAGAAAATGCTTTGTGACATAAATTACATATGTATTTTTTTGTCCAGGGGACGGCCTTTAAGGAATTCCAGATGAGTCTTCCCTGCAACTGCTTTGTTACCTAAATTGCAGATAATTATATGGTTTTTATTCAGTGTGGATTCTTCCTGGCAAATGCTTTGTGACAAATTGCACGAATGCACGTGTATGGTTTTTATCCAGTGTGGGTTATTTTATGGTACTCCAGACTAGTCTTCCATGCAAATACTTTGTGACACAAATTGCACAAATATGGCTTTTCTCCAGTGTGGGTTCTTCTATGGCATTTCAGAGTAGTCTTCCACGCAAATACTTTCTGACATAAATTGCACTTATATGGTTTTTCTCCAGTGTGGGTTCTTGAATGTATTTCCAGATGAATCTTCCTTGCAAATGCTTTGTGACATAAAACACAAATGTATGGTTTCTCTCCAGAGTGGGCTTTTATATGGCGCTCCAGAGTAGTCTTCTCTGCAAATGCTTTGTGACATAAATTACAAATGTATGGTTTCTCCCCAGTATGGGTTCTTTTATGACATTCCAGAGTAGTCTTCTGTGCAAATGTTTTTTGACAAAAATTGCATAAGTATGGTCTCTCTTGGGTGTGGGTTCTTTTGTGGCATTCCAGAGTAGTCCTTCGTGCAAATGCTTTTTGACATAAAGTGCAATTGTACAACTTTTTTCCAGTATGGGTGCTTATATGACGCTTCAGAGTTGTCTTATCTGCAAATACTTTGTGACATAAATTACACTCGAATGGTTTTTCTCCAGTATGCGTTCTTTTATGGCTGTCCAGAGCAGACCTCCATGCAAATACTTTGAGACATATATTGCACTTGTATGGTTTTTCTCCAGAGTGGATTCTTTTATGGTGTTCCAGAGCAGACTTCAATGCAAATGCTCTGTGACATAAACTGCACATATATAGTTTTTCTCCAGTGTGGGTTCTTGTATGTCTTTCCAGATGAAACCTCAATGTAAATGCTTTGTGACATAAATCACAAATGTATGGTTTCTCTCCAGTATGGGTTTTTATATGGCGCCCAAGAGTAGTCTTGTCTGCATATGCTTTGTGACATAAATCACAAATGTATGGTTTCTCTCCAGTGTGGGTTCTTTTATGACGCTTCAGAGTTGTCTTATCTGCAAATGCTTTGTGACATAAATCACAAATGTATGGTTTCTCTCCAGTGTGGGTTCTTTTATGACACTTCAGAGTTGTCTTATCTGCAAATGCTTTGTGACATAAATCACAAATGTATGGTTTCTCTCCAGTGTGGGTTCTTTTATGACACTTCAGAGTTGTCTTGTCTGCAAATGCTTTGTGACATAAATCACAAATGTATGGTTTCTCTCCAGTGTGGGTTCTTTTATGATATTCCAGAGTAGTCTTCCGTGCAAATGCTTTTTGACAAAAATTGCATAAGAATGGTCTTTCTTGGGTGTGGGTTCTTTTGTGGCATTCCAGATGAGTCCTTTGTGCAAATGCTTTTTGACATAAAGTGCAATTGTACAACTTTTTCCCAGTATGGGTGCTTATATGACGCTTCAGAGTTGTCTTATCTGCAAATACTTTGTGACATAAATTACACTCGAATGGTTTTTCTCCAGTATGCGTTCTTTTATGGCAATACAGAGCTGATCTCCATGCAAATACTTGGAGACATATATTGCACTTGTATGGTTTTTCTCCAGAGTGGATTCTTTTATGGCATTCCAGAGCAGACTTCCATGCAAATGCTCTGTGACATAAACTGCACATGTACAGCTTTTCTCCACTGTGAGTTCTTATATGGTGCTCGAGAGTAGTCTTCTCTGCATATACTTTATGACATAAATTGCAGTTGTAAGGTTTATCTCCAGAGTGGGTTCGTTTATGGCGTTCTAGATGAGTCCTCTGTGAAAATGCTTTGTAGGGTAAATTGCAGTTGGATGGTTCTTCTTCAATGCCAGGTTTTGTGTGGCCCACTGCATGAATCTTCTGTGCAAATGATTTGTTAAAAAATTCGTATTCGAATGGTTTTCTTCCAGTGTGAGTTCTTGGACAGATTTTGAAATTGGATTTCCATACACACGTTTCGTTACAAAAATCACAAATGCGTGTGTTTGCTTTGTTGTGGCTACTTGTTTGCATCTTGAGAGCTTAAACACAGCCAAAAAGATTCAACTTATTTATAGGCTGCATTTATTACTGATCTTCCATGTTACTGCAAACCTATCATACATGAGAAGCCGGAGCTGTTAAAATCAAATCATTTAAGCATAGGCGTAGCTACATGGAGGCACGAGGCAGTTGCCTCCTCTTGCGTTTTTATATACTGGAACTTCTATTGACCAATGACATGACCCCGATAACCAGGATATTGCCAATGGTCTGTGAAGTTGCCTCCTCTTGAATTTAAGCCTGGCTACGTGCCTGCATTGAAGGAAGATGGGATGCAATAGGAAATTAAAGACAATAAATAATGAGACCCTAATCACAAATACAAAGTAATCAACTACAAGAATGTAGATATATCAAGAGAATGGCATTAGATAGTGGATGGTAGTGCAGCTAATGTGTTACCGGAGAGATTTCTTAAACAGAGGGAACAGTTTTTTTACCGTCATTTGTAAACCTGAAATCACTGAACCCACTGACTTGAAATTTTAAAGTTTTTGTACCCTTTGTAAATGTGCAATTATACTTCAAAGATATATGGTGATAGAAAGTATGGAAATGGTAGTCTGGCAACACATATTCGTGATTAAAGAGGATTGATTTCAGGCGCTTATTTAAAATATGGCAAAGCAAGGCCACAGAGCTACAGTAGCAACCTTGAGATCTGGATAACACAATTTTAAATGAAAAGTTAATAACCGTGATCTTAGCCATAAATATAGAATAAAACAAATGAAGAGGTACTGCATACCATGGAAGAGGAAAGAACTCTCTCCTATTGCTCATATAAGAGGGACACAGATTAAGGGGATTGGTAACATATTCATAGGATTCCTACAGCGACCTATCATGGTGGAAAGAATAGACGGAAAGAGAATGTGAAGAAGACCTACACGAATGCTGCTGGACTTGATGATGGTAGATGCATACAGTAAACTGAAGGAGGAAGCCCACACCAAGAGGAGTGGCGCAACTGGACGTTTGAATCTGCCTAAGGAGGCTAAGGGCAAAGAACTTGAAGAAGATCCTAGCCAAAAAAACTGAGTGCAGTGCCACAGACAAAAGCACTGCACAAAGTTGTTTAATTAGGCTACATCTAATTAGTGTTTGCTAAATTGCAAAACAACAAGGTCTTTTTGTTTAAACTTACAAATTTACAATGTCGAAAACTTAGAAAAGTAAGCCTATAGGCCTACTATCTGTATGCGCTATATAAATTACTAATTACATTACATTACATTACATTACATTACATATCTGTAATTTTAAGTGATTGCATTAAATGACATAAGGTGTTCTTGCACATGAAACGATAATAATTATGTTATAATGCGTGCATAATAAAGAACGCTAAAACGATAAATAACCAGTTGTAACTTACATAACTTACATAGGCCTATGTTTCACCAGCAAACAACTTTAAGAGGTGAAATTAACGTACCAAAAAGTAGTAGGCCCCTATAATAACGAAAAGATCAGTTATGAATCGTTTTAGATAAGGCACGAATAATATAAGTTCCACGAATAAATGGCGGCACAAAATGCAAAAAATAATACAGAAGTAGAATCTGATGTGTCAATATATCGATGATAATGATCTCTATTAATACATCTGTCCAGTGACCTCTATTAATGGATATCAGCGCAAAGTGCTCTGCTTGATTTTATCGTGACTGCAGTCTGGAAGTAATTAAGCTTAAATATAAAGCAGAAAGCTCCTCATAAATTCTAAGATCAGACTGTGTATTGTATTGTATTGTATTTGAACACTTGTTACACCCGCAGTAAAGATCCGAGAAATTAATCTCTGATAAACAGACCGACCGGGAAGCGAACCCGGGCCGCCGGCGTGGCGAGCGGGCTACGAACCCACTCGGCCACTAAGGATCTCTAGGATCCAGACTGTGGTGTCCAAATGGTATCTTGAATTTAGTCTTCTGGGTTTTCTTAAAATGTGAAATAGTATTTTATTCTGTGTTTTGAAATAGGCCCTACTTGCCTGGAATCTGTTATTTTAGCAACCTACTTTCTAAATAGACTTAGGGTAAATTAAGTGATCAATGTCATAATAGGCCTACACTCGATAAGCCTAGTCAAAATTCCTAGTTGACAAAACTCTTTTAACGAAGCAGATATTTGAGAAATGAGTTGGGTCGAGTCCACGACTCCACATAGCCTAATACAAAAACGTGTGCATTTATTTACATTTAGTTTTGAGCATAAACCTGCATCCAGCTTTGTATGGGACGAACAGTGCTGGTTATCTATACCGGGGATACTGAAATAGTATTCCATGCCTTATTGCCTATACCTATTCGCATTGCGTTCAAGCTAGAACTTAATGCTAGGGCCTAATGCATATTGCATTGTGGGCTGTAGGCCTAGGCTACTCCGCCTATAGGCCTATCAAGCAGCTGTATGCACAGGGTGAGAATAATTCTCACCCTGTGCATACAGCGTGTCGGGGTTGGGGTTCAACCCAGTCTTTCATAGGACCCATAGCTAAGTCTTCATTGCACACCCCAGGGAGTCGTTTCCAACCCCCTCAGTTGTGCTAATGAGATTTAGCAATTCACTTTGTGGGTTAGGCTACTAATAAAGTAATGCTCCGGTTTATTGTGACCATGTGATTTGTGTAGGCTACTGATAAATTTGGTGATGGCATCACTTTAAGCTTGCTCTTGCATTTTTGAATTTTCTCACCAGAAGGACTTGATTTTTAAAGTTTTCATATTTAACATATTATTTTTGTGTAGTGACGTAGGCCCCTATAGATAATAATTTCTGTCTGGCAATGTCTGCCCAGGGCCACGCGCGCTGAAACCAGAGCGGTTCGTGTAGGCTACCATGCCACACGGGCACAATGGCCAACTCGCCACTGCCATGAAGCATTACGGAACCCCACATATACGGCGACCAAAACTATGTGAACCTTGCTTACTTCTGGTTGTGAAAATAACAATAATAATAATAATAATCTTAGTATAATTTCAAACTGAAACAACGCAGGATGATTACAATTCGTAGTATGAACGGATGATTACAAGTTAATACAGGAGTCGAATTTAACTGTTTGGCAGCCATGCAAGGTGCCCATCACATTAGGCTATACATCTCATTTTACCAAAGCTATCTGCCGAATGAAAGGCTGAGTCGACCTTTGTAGGGTTTAGCGGGAAGCGATCCCTTGTCCGTACGCTGTTCGTGCCAGAGTGTTACCATTGCCCTAAACCCACTTAAATGGGAATTAAAATGGAAGGAGGGTAGGGCCCTGCTCATTACTCAATGAATTGATTGGGTGAATAGGCGTCACGCTATCGCTCGTGAATAAGCTGGTGCCCTGCGCTTGACTTTCGAGTGGCGCTTTGGCGCTTTAGAAGTTTGGATATTACGACTACGATTTAAGGTCCACCGCTCCCGTGTACGGACCGTGCTAACCCGAGATTAAAATCTGTGAAATTAGACAACATCGGGAAGCGAACCGCATTCCGCGAGCTCTCTTACACAGAGGAGCATAGGACGCAATCTACGTTCTAACCAATATAGCTGGATCAATTGTATGCTATAATTGTATGCTATGAATTGTATGCTATAATTGTATGCTATGAATGGTCTGGTCCATCGAATGGTCATTCGGCTGTCGTTATTCCTCAATCTAAAATAATGCAACATGGACCATGAACTCTGAGCACGGATTACAACTGTGAAGCATGGAATGTGACTCCAACGAGTCCATTGGTTTGGTTCTTCGTGTGCTAGAAAGCCCGACGGTAGTGACTGACTTCCAGTTATCGAGCATTATTTGCTCATAGAAGAGAGGAAAAGAAGAGCAGTCGCTTGAGCTAGCCCTGAGGCAGCCATGGGTATGAAGTGTTAGCGACTTCAATTTCTTAGCCTGTGCATATGAGGTCGGGTGGCCAATCCTCTCCCTCACCGTCTCATCTTTCCACTGACAGTGTACGGTGATTACAGCTGGGTTGGCTAGGGGGTGCTGGTGGAACAGAAATCTGGAACCATATTTCTGCCGTGGCGGGGATTTGAACCCCGACCTCTCGTTTGACAGTCCAGCGCGATCAAGCACCCTCGAGCTCATAGATGAACTCGTTCGAATTCTACCAACATAATTATAGGCTAGCGTGGAGCGTCTTCGAGAAGTACACTCAGTGCGGTATAAAAAATATTCAGTTATATCTAACCACTACACTATCAAGCACTATCAAGCACCCTTGAGCTCATAGATGAACTCGTTCTTAATGAATTCTACCAACATAATTATAGGCTAGCGTGGAGCGTCTTCGAGAAGTACACTCAGTGCGGTATAAAAAATATTCAGTTATATCTAGGCTACATAGGCTACATCTGGCGTTCAGAGAACAAATCTCTGGTTCAGGTGACTCTTGGTCTTTATCACGTAAAATGTTACTAACCTCTGATAGGCCTATACGATATTCTAATACACAACACAACACAATATTCAATAATGTACAATGTTATATTATACAATAGTATAATAATTTTGTAAAAAAAGAACTGCTCTTAGTGCTTTTGTCTTGAGAAGACTTTAATTAGTTCATATGTAAACCTATGTAAACGGCACCTTTGCAGATTCTAAAATGCGCTTCTAATGTCAATAATGTCAGTCTACATCCTTTAAGGGAAACTGTTATTAATGCTAGTATTGTCTACAATTAATAAGCATCAGCTAAGTAAACAATGATGATAGAAGAACTCTGATATCAGGTCGCAGGTAAGAAATAAAAAATATCGTACAAAATACCATAACTTTTTGATTAGGTGTTGTTTTGTCATATAGAGTCTTGACGACTCGGTTTCACACAAACTTCCTCCGTCAAGAGGAACTGTATTTAGCAGCTCAAGGTGACACAATTATAAATTATACGGTTTGTCGTGTTTTAACTTCTGCAATCAGCATGCTGCAATTCTCCATTTTAATTATTCTGTAGTTGTTCTCCTTCAGGTTAAAAGTCTTAAAACACATATGGGATCATTTTGTATGGAACTCTGCTACAGTACTCGTCCCAGTATTTTCGGTATTTGCGACTGCACTTGGTATCGTCTCGGTAGGTTCGATGTGCCAGAAGAATGACCAAGAAGACGAAGTAGGTGTACGGCATGAAGTGCTGGAACATACTTGGAACTGACCACAGGAAGGCAACTCCGAGTTCCGCAATGTAGTGAAAGTGACGGGCGAGGCCCCAATAGCCAGAGGCAAGCAAGAGGCTCGTCTTCGTCTGACCATCTGCTAGAGTATACTCGGCCCGAATGATGTCTGGTTGCCGGCCCCAGACGAGACACTGTCCGTCCGTTGAGCGCACGTCCTGCTTCTGTTTATCGGCGATGTAGTTGATCGCACAGCAGCCAAGGCCCAGCACGAGGATGACCATGCTCCAGAAGGTTCCCAGACTGGTCGAGTGGTTGACGAGGTACATGCTGACCGATGCGTAGAGACCAGGGATATAGGAAATGCACCCCCAGCAGATGTAGTACCCGGCACGGTCCAGCATGATGTCCATCGTGTTCATATAGCCCGACTCCCACCAGAAGAACTTGGTGAAGTAGACCATCTGAAGGGCAGCGGAAACCCAGGGAGCATCAACGAACCCATGCAGCTCGTAGTTCTTCAGCGTGAAGATGCAGACGAGCAGAGCCCAGACAGTCATTCCGAACCGACAGTTCGTCAGGACTTTGATGTCGATGCCGAACACTCGAGGGTAGAGCTCGGTTCCGCAGTAATAGTCATAGACGAAGTTCCCAGTGGCTCCACAATCGCTGGTCGATGGCATGAGGCGACCTTTCACGTATAGAAAGGAGCAGAGAACGTGGCTGAAGACGATCAATGAACCGAAACACTCGTCAAGACGATCGTATACAATCGTCACTGAATAGGGTGTTAACTTCTTTAAAGCCAAGGCAAGAACTGCGAACGCCAGCAGTGTGATGGCATAGCACGAGAAACCGTTGTCCTTGTAGATCGGGACATTGCCATTGGAAGTTATGGGGCCCTGAGACCGCGGACCTGGAACAATCACCATCAGCAACAAAGCCCAGGTGAGGTATCCCAGAATTATGGCGACGGACATAGGACTCGCGACGTGGATATCGAGCCATATGTTGATGACACCGTTGCAGAATCCATGCGAAGTCAGGCGATCGAAGAGGACAAGGAAACTCCCATCGCATTTGGTTGCAGCATACCAGAGCAGTATGACGAGATTTGGCGTAACAAACATTATGAATAGCGGCAGAATGGTCCGCAACATGAAATACTTCAACGGACCATGCGTGGCTGGTCTTGGTTTTCCGGTTTCTTCATTCGTCTTTTCTGAGCTATGGCTTGCCTCGCCATTGGCTGCAGGCACATCTGATGATGTGTGACGCTTCATAATACCTGCATTTACAAACAAAATCGATTAGCTGCTACTAATTCTAATTTGTGCTGACAGTAGTCTGCATAAGGCATCCAAGAAGTAGCTTGCTACTGACGATGCTACATAAATATTGTATTAATTATTACAATTTTAAAATTACAAATTACATTGAAGCCCTACCAATAATAACCATTCACATTCCCATAATCAGCTTCATGGATAAAAGTAACTGCTCGCATTTCTCTTCGAAAGCTTTCGATGTAGTTTATCGGAGGAGGAGGAGAGGAGGAGGAGGCAGGAGGAGGAAGAAGAGGAAGAAAAGGGGAGGAGGAAGAGGAGGAGGAAGAGGAGAAGGAGCAGGAGAAAGAAGAAGAGGAGGAGGAGAGAGGAAGAGGAGGAGGGTTGTGATGATGATGATGATATCTTTATTATCTGTTTTACAATTTATTGTGAATGAATCAGACAATCAGAATTAGGTAGATAGAGCAATGCTGAATAATGCAATCTAAGGCAATTAAACCTAATTGAAATCTCTTCGCCCAATCCTGTATATATATGTACTTATTTATATGCGTATATATATCGAGTTTAAGTAACCGTATCGGCGTCGGTCTGCCTACCAGTCATTTCTTCAGTAGAAGATGGAATGCGTTCGAGATGAACCCAAAGAACTGAGTGACGATTGTAGACTCCGCTCCAGCAACGACTAATTCTCTTTCACTCACTTTCCAGCCCTTTACATGGACAACATGGACGAATATATAGGGTTGATCCGGCACATGCACTAGACGTGCCCAAACGTGCTTAAGGGCACAAAGAAGGGTTCTAATTTTACGACTCACGATGTAGATAAAAACCGATGTCAACGTATGTCAACGTTGACGTAATCTTATCTTAAATAGGGTCTACTTAAGCGCTATGTAAACTTCGTGCATTACAAAAAACACTGTTCCCCTTTCTATCGGTAAATAAGATTCCTCAGGTGACTAAATCTGTCCAAGAAGTCGGATATTTAAATATTTGTATGGAGCCGATTGTTGATAATAATTCTACTGATAAATCCGCGTCGTTAGCCTCGTCTCACTTAAGGTTATTTGGACGACGGGAGCCTTACATAAGCGTTTGCGCCCGTATGCAGTCGACCGTGTCTGACACTTGAGTCCCACTAGAGACTAAAACCTGACACGATCCCAATCATTGGAGTAGCAGAAATCACACAAGCCGATGAGACAATCTTCTTTGAAGCCGGACTTATCAACATCATCATCGTCATCATCATCATTATCATCATCACCACCACCATCATCATCATCATCGTCGTCGTCATCGTCGTCGTCATCATCATCATCATCATCATCATCATCATCATCATCATCATCATCATCATCATCATCACCACCACCACCACCATCATCATCGTCGTCGTCGTCGTTGTCGTCATCATCATCAATCATGACAACGATGACCGACTGTTGATCGGGAGACTATCATAAAACTGCCAAAGAGTGTGCTAAAGAGACGAGGGAGGGACGTAATCAGGGAGGAAGGCAGACAGGAAGGAGTGAGGGAGGGCAACATTTAACACTAACTTCTCTTTTGGCTGACAGTGCCTGGGAATTTAAGCTTATTCTGTTAAGTAATCATCTGCCGAATGGTTGCAAGCGAATCAAACCTCTTATTTAGCAGATCAGCTTGCTTAAACTGGGCTCAGCTCTTTGTGCCAGAATAAAGTTTCTCAAGTGTGATCTGTCGATGCACCATCGGTCTGGTAACGGTTTCGCCCTAAACCTAGCTCAGTCTAATGGGTTGACGGGTAATTGAACAGACATGAAAACGCAAATAGGCAACTTATTCGGAAACACAGTTAACTCACACGTGACAAACGATTGGACTGTTTTAGCCAAAGCAGTTAAAGACTTCTACTTAGGGCAGAGCTTTCACTAGCAGAAGTAACGCCTAAACCAGCCTTCCACATGATGGCCACAACAAGAAAAACGTCTTCATTTCATTCTGCGTGTTTCCTGTAAAAGATTTCATTCGATGGTCACTGCAAATCATTGGAGAAATTCTTTTGGAGAAAACCAGGTTGACATCCGGCAATTCAGAGAAACGTGATGCTTCTTGTGAATAGATTCCGGCGCAGAGTCAATAAAGGACGTACAATGCTTCATTGTCCTTGAAATTTCTTGGGTTGAGATCGTTGCTAAAACAATCAAACGTTTTGTTTGTTTTAAACTTACCGAGGATAAACATGCATTTCCTCATGCCCTTAGATCAACGTGCCTGCCCTGGGCTGCATTGGACTGCATGATGCTGCACTGGGCTGCAATGTCATGTGACACCAATTAACTGATCATCATATCCTCTTCCAATCAGTTGTCTTTAAGTACTCTCGAGTGGTTTTTGACAAGTCGTCGAGATAGGAGTTGAGTGGATCCGCAGCCAGGTGTTCAATGTTCATGCACGTATTCGTGCTAATGATCGCCGATCGGGTTCGTGTAAACTGTTGTGACACGGCATCCAATTTAATTGGGTTTGTTAGAGCTCCCCTTGTAAGGTGGAGTGTGCGCGTTCAAGCCTGTAAGATCCTTCAGCACCATCAATTGATGCTTCGTCCTTAGGCATTGACATTAAATATATACAAATATAGTATATAGTAGTAGTAGCAGTAGCAGTAGTAGCAGTGGAAGTGGTGATAGTAGTAGTAGCAGGGGCAGTAAGGTAGTAGTAGCAGCAGCAGCAGCAGCAGCAGTAGGAGCAGCAGCAGCAGCAGCAGCACCAGTAGCGGGCAGTAGTGATATTAGCAAAGTAAGGTAAGAGAATCATTGATACGGTAACACCAAGTAACACTTCTCGTGCACCTCTTATACATCTAGTTTCACCAGAGCAATATCGAACAATAGCACCCTGAAAACTAAGGCCTTGGGTTCACGTGAGGCATCGGGATTTCAACTCCAATAAAGAAAACAATAATAATGAGCCAACATCTCTTACCAAACCTTCAGCTTCAGCAGAAAATACACAGATTGCTTCCTATGCATCACGGATGCATTATAATCTGTATGTATGTATCTATGTGTGTATGTCCGTATGTATGTATTTAACCTGTGTTAATAGGCGATGCTATTAAGCAAGAAACTGGTCCTTTCTGAGTCTGCCCATTGAATCCATGTAGTCATACACAACCTCTGAAATTCATGTGTAAAGAGCCTGTATGTAAACCTGTATGTAAAATTTGATATACTAAATTTTCTGGGATCAATAAAAATTGATTGATTGATTAAGTACGTAAGTATGTAAGTACGTATGCATGCATTGACATATACACACGTACATACTTACACATGTGAATGTTGAGGCAAGGAATGCTAAACGTGCGCCTTTTCTTCCGCACCCGGGCCCGGATTCTGGAGCAAGATTGAAAACAGCAATGGGTTGGTTATAGAAAATATTAGATCACAATCTTCACAGATATTCTACAGACAGATAATAACGACGAGACAGAGCGCATACATGATAGGCCTACATTCTAGATATATAATTATACATAGTGCTGACAAAAGAATAAATAAAGTATAATTGCATATTTTCAACATCAAACACAGATTTTTCTGGCAATGCCGACTGTACAGAATATAGGATGTGACAGTAGCTGCAGTATAGTGTGCGTTTAGCGATCGACAACTATCACCAATGGACAACTGAAACACGAGGAATGTAATGACAACCAATAGCACAAAATATATGGGCTTTACCATTGTCTGATCCCATTTGACAAAAGAACCAAATTACTGGAGGTTAGAGGCACAGAGACCTGAGACAGATTAAGCCAAATATGCCAGTCTAAGGGCCTCGCTAACAGAGGGCACCGATTTTAGAGTATGGATAATGGCTTATGTTGCTAGTATAACAAAACTTGAACGAAATTTAGATGACCTTCTAAATGCACAGAATTAATTTTATCTGCTGTATATCCTTGACTACCGATTTTCCGAACCGAGCATAGGCTACAGCATTTATCTATCATAGAACACTTTGATTATAGCACTTTGATTATTATGTCTTGTATACGGCATCCCATCATTCCATTCACAGTACGATAGGGTGTCCAATGGACCTGTCCATGTAAAGTTTGCATGGGACCCCAACTGTTTAATCTGGCCCTGCTTCTGGCGCTATAGAGTTAGTCTTTACGGAAGCCCATGCACACTGCTGAAGCAACCCACGGTCTTATCATTCAAGCCACCGTGTGTTCACCTCGGGCTTCTGTTCTACTTCTGCAGATTCTCAGACACAGCACCTAGACCGTGTATCTACATGCACCAATTCGGCGCCGATGTCTAGGCTATATGTAGTCACTGTACGGAAACACACACGCACAACTAAATGAAACAGCTAAATAGGCACAGCTAACTTCAAAAGACCAGAATAAGTACTTTTAACTAACTGAATTTTGGGTTTTCATATAAGCTTAATTTCAGAGTTTTATCGTTACAAAGAAGTAGGCTTACCACGGATTTGTGAATGGAGTCAAAAGCTATCCAACGAGCGTCCCCGATTAGGCCTAGTTTGCTCTTAAAGCGTCGCGATATAAATGTTCAATTACAAATTAGTTACAAATTACAACGAATAAAAATGGCCTCACAAGACACTAATTAGTAGAAGCCTAGATTCTAATTGTAATATATATAAACTATAGTTTTTTTATTGTCAATGTAGGCCTACTAGGAACATGTAATTTGCGTTGACTTAAGACGAGAATGTAAGCCTACTAAAAGAGACTGGGAAACCAATGCAGCTCCTCGTTAAACTGTTAAATTAATGCTACTAATATATTCAACATAATGTATATAAGATAATACGGATATATATATATACGCAATGTATAGTTCTAAATGCACGATAGGCAGATTCATGCACAAAAAGCGAGTGGCTTACATAACAGGCTGTCAGTAAAAATATAGTCTTCTATTGACTTAAATCGCTGTAAAATAAACAACCAACCAATTCTCCAATGTTGCCTGATTCTCGGAATCATTAATTTTATAAAGACATTGAAGTTTTCATTTAGTAATCAGTCTTACGAATTGTTCAGGTAATACATCCACATGTTTGATTGATGCTCATTCATGCAGGCAACATATTGGCAACATTTATACCCATTCAAATGCGATGAAGTCTTTACACAAGAAATGATTTTGGTCACGTTACATTGTATCCATCCATTTTGTGCGTGTAATCGGTTTAACGCGAATGTTATCATATCTCAGATGACAACCATCGAGGTTTCACAGTTAAACAAATGTTTTGAAAACTTCAACTAATACTGAGCTTTATCGATGCAATATCTCGAGCGTAGTGTTTATGCATAATAGAAAAAACGAAGGTAGCGCACAATCGTGTCAGCGCGTCAAATTTAGTTTGCAATAGGCCTATGCAACTCTGTGTTTCGCACACAGATTTGTTGGTGTTTTGACGTTAACCTGCTAACCTCCTGTTACGAGTGTGTTTCTTTAACAATTCTGTAAGACAGCAGAGAAATTCCTCTCTAAGGACTATAATACGTATTTCAGAAAATCGTAAGGACGAGTAATACTTAGCAATGTCTACCCTACCTTTTACATTTACACCACAACCAACGAATCTAGGAGTAGCTGCAATAACTGTCGCTTAGCGCAAAGTATTAACTACAAAATGTCATCAGAACGTTTAAGAATAGACTTGAAGTCTAGAATGGCAAGGTTTCACAGTAAAGTAATGAACAATCGGTAACATGAGGAATAGGATCCAAAATAAGATAAGTATTTCTATGTAATATCTCGATTTGAATAGTATTTCTGAGTTTAGTAAGCACCATCACTTAATGACAAAGCACGAGCTGTGCCATTGTGCGTGAGGGACTTGCTGAAGGTTCTTATACACAGTTTCCGTCTCAGTGGAAGTTCGAGCCTGTACATTCCGTGTTACAGGACGAGGGTTGAACCAATCCACAACCGTATCACACCCTTAATTCCCTTCACGTTTCCGCCTCAATTCATATCATACAGGGAAATTTTGACAGGCCGGATCACAAACTGGGCCTAAATTAAGAGACTGAAACAGTTGATTTCTCTGTGTAAATATATATTACACCATATACTTCATCAAACGATCACCTACAGTTATGGCTATGCCTTTGACGATGATGCATTGCAAAACCTAAAGCAAACAAATAGAAATATAGGATAAATATAAACATCTTTTGCGGTGTACACTGTACAAACCCAGAAACTGTGGGCTTAGGCCTATATCATAGACCTAAACAACATAATCATGACATCAAGCATTGCACAAATGCGTGCATTTTCTTGTATGGTCTCTTCAAAGCCATGAGCGTAGCTACTGGTTCTAGCACCTTAATAGCACCTGCAGCTACAAAATATTAGCATTGGCAGCACAGCATTTTTACATGCAGCAGAAAAACAAAATGAATGCAGTTTTACGTATATGTAAATTTAACTAAGTGCAACAACAAACAAAGGCAGTATTTATACACTATAGGGTATTTACACGTACCATTGGAACAGGTGAAACGACGACACTGCGATGTACAGTGAAACGCAGTGGCCTGACGTACTTATAATAGGCCGTTAGGAAAACAGGTTTCGCTGACTGGGCAGCGAACCACATCAATTCGAACGCAGAAAGATTTACAAGATTAGTTCATTTGGTATAATACAGTATAATTGCAGCTATTCAGCCTCGTCTTAATATTTTTTAAATAATAATATAGGAACACACATTAGGCCTAATAGGTTGAACACTAGGCATTTTTGAGTTAAGTATTCCTCTGTACAGAGGTGCCGTGTTCGATGGGAGGCTCAATCTTGTAACAAGTGACAATAGGGTAGCGAGTGAGGTATTGATTAGTCTATATATCTTTAGTTTAAAGAGTTGAAGAGTGCAATTTCTGTAGGTGCTAGATAGCGCATAACAATTTCTTATAATCTACTGCATAGGCCTATGCGCTAGTTCTGTACTAAAGAGTTCTAAGGTAGTTCTAGACTAGGGCCTACTTAAAGAAGGTGCAGTTTTAGGCTATTTAACCGATGTAGAAACGTTTAAAAGAACATTTAGCACCATTTCAGCTGAGATTTCTGGAAATATCCATTTTTGCAGTGCTACCATGACGTCCGGCTTTTGGATTTCTTCTCTATTTGCTGGTAGAGATGGGTTCTCCATGAGCAACTTCCTTGTCTTGCCTAAATATCACAAGGACCCTTGAGCTTCACATAAGGGTGAGTCAAAACTAGACTTAGGCTACTGGACGCGATTTGGTGACAAGCTTATCGACCCTTTGCACCGCATCACGCTTCCAACGTAACGGGAACCATTGTGATCAAATGCAAGGCAACTGAATGGTCAGAGGAGGGACAGAAGAGACTTAGGATGTCGCCTATAGACTACGCAATGCCTCATTTTACTATGCATATGATTAAGTCACCTCGTGACTGTGAAGCTGTGACGTCACAATCAAGCGATACTTGAAGTGAAACGTCATCATGCTGACATCTACGTCATGGCGGAACCATCTAAACTGAGTCACGTTAAACGCAATTAGTCTGAAAACGGCGCTGACATGGCGTAGCTACCCATTTGTGCAAGGAACTTTTAACATCACTCTGTCACGAAATGACGTCATTGTCATTAGGCTGACGGCCAGGTGGTGATGTCACCATCACGCGTGTAACATCAAACTGAAGCATCATTAGGCTAATTGAAGGCAAAGCCATGACGTCAGCGTCATAACGACGTGTGAGTGACGTATGACATTCAAGCATTAGCACCACTACGGGCAAACAGGTCAACGGTTCTCTTGTCTGCCTTGTTGTTCGTCTTCGCGCTGTTCGTGGCCGCTTCCGGCGGAAGGCTGTCGACGTCATCGATGCTGTCACTTCCGGTTATGATGCTGTGTTCCGGAATGCTGTCGAGTTTCGTTCGAGGGACGACGGGGGCGGGGGCCACCTTAGGGTCGTTGCCGCCGCCGCCGCCGCCGCTTCTCTCCTGTCGTCGCCGGTCAATGAAGCGACTCATCGCCCGCAGAATCTTCCGCGCACAGTAGATCTCACGCTGGCGTTTCAGCGTGCTGCTGACCGGTCGGTAGTCCTTGCGTCCGAGGCCCTTACGGAAGTCGCCCAGGTCGCTGGCACCCTCGCCGCCGGAGCTGAGGAAGTTCTTGGCCAGGGCGTCGAGAATGTCGACACAGTGTACCCTGTCTCCTTCGCAGATGGGAATTTCGAGGGAGACGAGCTTGTAGAAGTTCGGGGCGGGTAGGCGTAGAGGGAGTTCCAGGGCATCGACGAATTCGCTGAGGCGTGACAGCGGGATGTACTGCGACGCCTTCTCGTCGAAGCGTTCCCAGACCTCGTAGTACATGTCGAAGTCGTCCTGCGTCAGTCCCTGCTGGACGTCCTCCGTCGCCTGGCTGAAGTTCTCGAGGATGACGGCGATGTACATGTTGATGACGACGAGGAAGCTGATGACCAGGTAGGTGACGAGGTACATGATGGCCAGTCGAGCGTTGCCGCAGTCGCCGGTCGGCTTCTCTTCCGTCCAGGTAGCGTTGCAGTCGGGCGGCTGGTCGTTCATGAGGCCGGCCAGGACGCTGTCCCAACCGGCGGACGTCGAGATCTGAAAGAGGAGGATCATGCTGTTGCCGAACGTCTCGAAGTTGAAGATGTCGTCGATGCCTTCCGTGTGCTTGACGTGCATGAAGAACGACATGCCGAAGATGGCGTAGATGAACATGACGAGGAAGAGAAGGAGACCGATGTTGAAGAGCGCCGGAAGGGAGACGGCCAGGGAGAACAACAGGGTCCGGATGCCCTTCGCCGACTTAACGAGGCGAAGGATGCGACCGATACGAAAGACGCGGACGACCCGAAGTAGAGTGGGAGACACGTAGAACTTGGAGACGATGTCAGCCATTGCAAGACCTGAAAGAAAACAATTATACATCAGCAGCACAGAACCTCATCAATTGTTTTAGTATTTACCGTTCTTCTACAGTGCAACCACATTTCTGTTTCCTTGAGTTTACTTCTTGTTGATGTAACTTTCTCTGCATAATCATCGGTAAACTTGTTCTGGATTCATGGATCAATAAATGATTTGATTTGATATGACAGAACCTCATTTAGATCTCGGTTTAGGTAAGTGGCCTAGAAGAAAATGCAAGTCATAACTTGATCTCACTGATTTATTGAGGTCTGAAACCGGAAATCAAATGTGTTGTGCGGATGGAGGCCATGCAAGTCGTGTAAGGGGAGGGAGTTAGTATAAAGAACAACACTCTTGAGGGAAGTTTACACGGACCCGGTTCGATTCCCGTAAGACCCCATGGGTTTAGCTCATGCCTTCATTCCCTAGGCGGCAGCAAAAGTACAATGAGCTTGCGCCTTGCATGGGTGCAACTTTGTTGATTAATGTTTTCTCTGATTTGTGTTCTTGTGAATCGTTTAATCGTCATGTAACATGTACATGTACAGCGCAGTGCGTTTGTCAGGCGCTTCATTAAAGAATATTAATAATATTTTATTATTATTATTATTATTATTATTATTATTATTATTATTATTATTATTATTATTATTATTATTACCTAGGATGGAAAGTACAACGACGCTGAAGTCGAAGACATTCCACGGTTGTTTGAAGTAGTACCAGCGAAGCGCAACGAGCTTCATGAGGCACTCGAGCGTGAAGATGGCGATGAAGACGATGTTGATGTAGTGTAGGATGTCGGAGAGACGCTCGGGTTCGTCGTTATGCTCCATTGCCATCGTCATCATGTTGAGCAGGATCACAATCATGATTCCAATGTCAAACTTTTGGTTTGTTATCAGTTGGAAGAAGACCATCTGGCACTTCAGCTGCAGATTCATTAAAATAGACAATGCTATGACCTCTTTATTACTTTGTTCTTTCTTTCAATCATTCACTCAGTCACTACATTGGTTACTCATGCATTTCAATGCGTACGTAAAGGCAGACAATTAAACAGGCGGACATACTGACATAAGGTTGAGGAGATATAATATGAAAAGAGAGGATGAGTGAAATAAAATAAGCACGAAACAAGCAGAATAGTAAAACGACCAAGAGGACAAAAGAAATCGTGGAGACGAAGGCGACAGCGGTTGCGCTGACGACAATAAAAGACAGGGTGCAGTTGGGTTCAAAGGTTAATAATAATAGCTTCTGTGCATTTACCCGAGGTTTGGGAATCGGTTTCTGTGGCTGCTTCGAACCAAGTTTCTTCATGGCGTTATAATACTTCTTCTGGTCTTCAGTCATGAACATCTCCAATGAACCGCCTGCCTATAAAACCAATATGCAGAACGTCGAAGTAAGTAAAGTAGCGGACGTAATACTAAATATAGGCCTACTCCAGACACAAATAGCCATTGTTACAGAAACCAGAACAATGTCCAAATCGTTTCCATTGTTTCACCAGTTGTTCAACCGTTTTAACTGTTTTTAGCTTATTAAAAACTTTATTTCATAAAAATTATTTTTTACTGTTCCATTTTTCGTGTTGTCTAACGCTGCTTTTTAAAATAAGTGTTGACTTTACTTAGAGTTTTATTTGCTATTTCAGTTAAATAAAACGACGTAAATAAGAATCCATACATCTCGCTAACTGGCAGCTGATAATCAACCAACCCTCTCTCTTCAACGTCACATACTGTACGTTGGGTCGTGTTTCTAAGGTCTGTCTACAAATAGACCTTTGCTAGATTGTTAATAACCGTCCAATTACCGGTCCTTGAACACCTTGCGACCTGCGCGGTTCGACAACGAACAGGCAATATAGGTTTCGAATCCTGCTAATAATGGTGATAATAAGCACATGGTATGAGAGAAGATACGGAAAACTTACCTTCTTTTTCTGCATGTTGAAGTTGTCGATGATGACACCGATGAAGAGATTGAGAGTGAAGAACGAACCGAAGACGATGAAGAAGACAAAGTAGAGATACATTCCAGAGCGAATCTCCCGATCCGGTTGCTGGCCCAGCTATCAAGCAACACCACAGCAGCTGCTGATCAGCAGACTAAATAATCCGGTCGGTTGATACAGCCAATGTATATCTTCACCGCATTCGTTAATAATAATTGGCAAAATCAGTGAACGAGTTAAAATGACACAAGACTAGCGTTTTTGGACTTGCCTTGCAAAAAGCTGTTTCTTTCAGACAATTCTTAGGCTACATCTTTTCTGAAAGAGTGTTTTGATGTCCTAGGTTCAATCATAACTTCAATTATAATTAAACTCTGGTGGATATGTGCAGGCGCAATGTTTTCAATGACCAATTATTCTTTTGAGCTTCCATTAGGCCATTTCCTCTATTATGAAAAATTCACAATATCTCATGATCTTTTATTTATTTCTTATGTAATTTTACTACAAACGCCATCCACTTTGCGGTTAACTACTTCTTTATCTGTCAGCCTCCTGGAGTTTTACCAAGCCTTGTATTGAAGCTAAATAAATTCATTTAATAAAGTTAACTGAGACTACAAACATCAGCTGGTGGGAATAACTAAGAAAGCACCAATTTAGTATAAAGAGTATCAACGTAATATTAGCTGGAGAGACAAGAACGCCAAACATCAGGGTATGAAGCACAGTATGAAATCAACTTTCAATTTAAGTTCTGACCAAATCTTCAGTTGGTTTTTGTAAGGAGTGATTCTCTGGAGAGTTATAAAGAAATAAACTCACTGAAGGTATGCAGGAAGTGTCATATGATTGAAAGGATGGTTTGGCGAGTATGTCGTTGAGCTAATGATTTAGTCCAAATGCAGGTCAGCCTTTTAAATGAAGCCCTAATAATTATTAGAGCTGAGGAAAGTCAATTTGGCTATGAGCTAAGACCGAGGCCACACGGTTTCCTCCTCCCAACCAAGGACGATCGAAATTTCATATCACGTGTATTATTTAAAACATCTACTAAATACATTATCTCCGGTCTATACCATATTGGTTGCCCTAACTAACATTGCCACCAGCCTATAATTCTTCCTTAGTTAGAGCAGAGATAATATTTGCTATCTCAACCCATTTAATAACTAACTGTCAGAGCTTAGACAATGTTTCCTATCTGTTACCTGTAACAAGTTGCGACCTGTCAGCTTGGTGTTGTGAATAAACGAAATTGATTGATTGATTGAATTTATTGGACCTATTGAGTTGCGGTTATGTTACCTCTTTGGAGTCAATGGCGTGAGTCATGATCGGCATCCATCCTTTAAACGTCGCCTGAAATTTAAGAACACACACCATCATCATCATCATCATCATCATCATCATCATCATCATCATCATCATCATCATCATCATCATCATCATCATCATCATCATCATCATCATCATCATCATCATCATCATCATCATCATCATCATCATCATCATCATCATCATCATCATCATCATCATCATCATCATCATCATCATCATCATCATCATCATCATCATCATCATCATCATGCAGTTAGCATCATGGTAAAAGATGCGGAAAAAATTATTTATCATCATCATTGCCATGCGTCAGAGCGAGAGAACTAGAAGCTATGTTCTGACTTTGCCTCATCTTTAGAAAAAACTCTTAAATGTACATTTTCTCAGTGTATTGCTTATCTAAGACGCAACGACCCTACTGCTTGCATTCGACTGCTTGCATTGCCTTTCGTGACATACTACCTTTAAACTATATTGAAGTCCTATAGCTTCTTAATAAATAAATTATTGTCCCTAAATCCTCTCAAAAGGATTTCATGGCTGCATCGTCGTTCATTATTTCTTGCTATGGTGCTATTGCTCTTCTCTCGCGCTTCATTTGACGACTGCTCAACCGCGCCTCGGATTCGCATTTCTGCATGCCTGCACACTTTAAAAATTGTCCTAACAATACTTGTTATAATTGTAATGATAATAATTATTATCATCATCATCATCGCTGTAATCATTGTTGGCGTCATCGCTGTCGTCATAGCGATGCGTGGTCTCATGTGATGACCGACCACTTGGAATAGTGCCAGGTAGGCGCCCAGGACGTTGTCGAAGTTGATCTTCGGGTTTTCCCAGGTGTAGTTGAGGTAGTTCTTGGCCAGACACTCTGACTTGTTGAAGACGATCTTGTAGTCGACAGTTTTCCCATCCGCATCGAGGCATGACTCGAAGCGTCCGCCGAACAGATTGACTCCCATGATGCTGAAGATGAGCCAGAAGACGAGGCAGACGAGCAGGACGTTGAAGATGGCGGGAATCGCTTGGATCAGAGCGTTCACAACCACCTGTGCACGAGATAATAAGCAGCAAACGCAGGCATGAGTGACTTTCAACTGTCTATAGAGCAACGCACTTTACCTGATTGATTCTAGATGTCATATTTGATTTTTTTAAATTATCACTTCCGTTGGACTATATGACATAACTTAGCTCATTTTCTTATACGGGGCAATCGCCGAAAGATGATTCGCATGAAGTTTTCACCTGTTGCGATAATCGATGGCGGAGGCCTTGGTTTACCTGCGACCGTAACAGCCTTTACACTCTCATATTAAGGTCTTTCGTACCCAAAATGAGATGATGCACAGAAGACACTCATCTTCTGCTCTGAGACAGGCGCCTTCTCTTATTACAATAAGGAGCTAATCCCGAAGTTTTTCACGAGCATGGGACCAGTACATCGTGGGACTTGCTACTGATGCCATTACCAAATTACACTGCTCGATTACTCTGCATCGTGTGTCAAGCGCTATTATACGCTAAACTGCGTGACAAAGAAATGCTTGGCTACTGGTTAGGATGAACACGAAATATTTACATATCAAAGCATCACACTCCTACTTTAATACGACCGACTATTAAATATGTTTTAAAGTAACCGCACCTTGATCAGCGGACCTTCTTATTTCTGACACACAGTGTTGCATGTAATTGAATTACGTAATTGAATTACAAGTTCCGTAATTGTAATTGTAATTGAATTACATCCCAAAGTTTTCCATGTAATTTGTAATTGAATAAAGTGTAAATTACAAATTACTTTCATAATGTCAGCAAAGATGCTAGCCTGCTGGGTTGGCCAGGGCCACCCCATCAGACTATCGTATCCATGCAGTCATTCTTAACTAGCTTACTGCGGCTACCTACAGATAACAGAGCTTCCATCTTCAGCTCCAATTGAGCGTCTCTTTAGCACTGATAGACAAATTGACTCTCACTCACTCAGGTGTGTCTAAGCGCTATTAACACGCTATAATTTTGAAAACTTCTACTCCAAAAAAATGTAAACTCTAACTTGTTTTAATGGATCGTAATTGTAAATTTGGCTACTGGTTAGGATGAACACGAAATATTTACATATCAAAGCATCACACTCCTACTTTAATACGACCGACTATTAAATATGTTTTAAAGTAACCGCACCTTGATCAGCGGACCTTCTTATTTCTGACACATTAAGCTCGGAATACTTATATCTTCGTTGATTCACTTTTCATCGGTTTGAGTTGCAACACAATCTACTGATATCCAAGTGAAATTTATCAGCCATGCAAAATAAGTTCTTAAAATTAGCTGAAGAAGTGCGATGCCATTCTTGCCTTCATGCCTTCCCATCGGGAGACGGCTCGCAGTGGACGAAGCGCCCGTAGGGTTCGAAGAGCCCGGAAGGCTCCCATGTTGCCCAGGCCTGCTCCCTCGGCTCCCATACTGATGAGAGAAATCTACATAGCGAAAGTAGAAGACATGTGTCAGTTGTTCAGAAAGGCCTTCAAATTAATAAAGAACATGGATAAGTACCTATTTGAATTTCAAAAGACGATCGAATAACTAAGCAGTAGTCCAATATCCGTAACAGCATGCCAATTAATATCAATATTGGCCCTATCAGGGTCCTGTTAGTAGGCTATATGAATATAGATTCTACTGGGGTTTCATATGGGCATGTTGGAAGGTTATAGGCGCATTTCTAGTTCTTCCTTGCATTAACCGTTCCCCACCTTTATGTTGGATAATCGTAGATAACTAACCAGTAGCGCGTGTTTAGGTACCCGGTAGACATTTATTACAAGCCTCAAATACACCAATGGTAACCAGTCTAATGTACGCCGACAGAGGTATGACAATGGAACTGAAGGATCTTTCGCAACGCAGCAGCTAACTCTTTCTTATTCAATCCGTGATTCAAAAAAACTGTCTGCATATGTCACACAAACTTCAAGGGATTGTAATCAAAGTATTTCCGCCAAAGACATTGCGTCGTTGGAGAAAAACACGTGTAGCCTAAAGGCTTACTGCAGGATACTGCATACATGGTTTTTGCATATACGCAGACCTACGCATTTAATGAGTGAATCGTGTCCTAATTAAAAGATATACGTAAGAAATAAAATGCCGAGGATGCTTGTATGCACGGAGTGAGAATGGACGACAGCCAGAGTGGAAACTTTCTTCTTACCGCAACAATGATGAAGTCGAGCCAACACCAGGCATCAGTGAAGTACTTCTTAAAGCCATAGGCAGTCCACTTCATGACCATCTCAAAGACGAAAATAATGGTGAACGATTTGTCCATGATCTTCAGTATCGACTTCAAAGTCTTCCTGTCTTCAATATAGACGTCCTCTATAGCCTGAAATGTTTTGAATGAGCCAATTATATATTTATATATATATTTATATATATATTTATATATATGTATGTGTGTGAAGCATCTGCTTATCTAACCAAAAGAGCTATATTCATTTCTGTAGCTCATTTTTATTTAGTCTAGCATACCCTTTACTAATGGAATGCGATATAGCCCAATTATTGTTTCTGATTACTAGTAGGAAATTCCTATTAATGTTTTTATGTTTTTGTCTTATATATTAGATTTAACACACATATATGACATATATAACAGGTAACATAATTATATAACACACCACACATATATAGCATACAAAACAAGCAATAAAAACTTGACATCGTTGAAAGCATAAAAACTTAATTGTGAGACATGCATTGCATTCCATCAGCATCGGGTAGAAACACCTGAGAACATGTGTGGCAGGACAAGCGGACGCAGGCATACAGCCATACACACACAAACGAACAGACGCACGAAAACAGACAGCATAGAGAGACAGAAAGGACAGAAAAAGAGAAAGACAGAGACAGAGACAGACGGAGAGAGATGCAGACAGACAGATGGTAGCATAGACGCATACTCTATTCCAAATGCATCAAACGTGCAGTCGTTAATTAATCTTGTTCAGAACTGTTGTTGATCAGTCTCTCTTCACAGCAGGTATGACTGGTTCTTTCTTCCTGCAAATGAGATTTGGCCATAATAACAACTCCATCCGACCTTGCAATGGAAAATAGAAAGTGGCTGAGAGGTGACACATGTAGGTTTGCCAGGAATAACGGAGCTACTTGTTAAGGGACGTTATATAGAACAAAACAGATAAAGAAATGATATTGCTTTGAGACAATCTGAACCGCTTATGAACACTGACAGAACGCGAGGGCAATGCGTCTAAAAAGACAGTTTATAGAACTTTGGCATTCAATTCTTTCAAGCAAAACCCCTCCCCATTCGGTAGTGCATTATCTATCACAGCCCCATTTCGAACCCAACACTCAGTAAAAACTCAGACTACGGCATTAACTTTGGCCTACAATGCCAGACTGAGCGACAAGTTCCTTTGAGAAGTGCCAGACTCTTGTAGGTTCCTTACCAGTGCCATGCCACTTAAAGTTCATTCAGAAGTGCTAGACTGCAGCTCTTTTTAGAACTCTTTACGCCTTTCAGACTACATGTATTCTTGTAGGTTCCTTACCAGTGCCATGTCACTTATAAGTTCATTCATAATTGCCAGACTGTTTGCAGCACTCTTTAGAACGCGTTAGACTATAGATAGTTACAACTTCCTGACTACATGTATACTTGTAGGTTCCTTACCAGTGACAGACTGCTTGCAAGGATCATAAGAATGATGAACGTCTCGAAGTATTTGTGTTCCACCAGTTTGTACATGGCACAGCGGAACGCCCACCAGACGCGGCCACCTAGCGACCGATCGACGAGTGGACAGCATCGACTCCTCTTCGTACAGCACAGTGGACAGCACTCATCCGGGTACCTGACGAACACGACCTTGACCTCGTTGACCTCAGGACCTTCGGCGACACTGAGCGTCTTGTCGTTGGTGCTTGCTGTCTCCTCGCAGAAGACCGGGTTGATGATGAGACTGGTCTCACTGCTGCTCAGCGATGAAGATGCCAGAGACGACAGGTGCTCGGCAGCCCGCTGCGGAAGCAGACCAGGTGCTGCTACGTTGCCTAGCGACGCACCAGACTTGGCACTGGCTGGGCGGGTGGGAGCTTCTGTATCCTGGAACGATACAAGAGTCATTACCGTATACTAGAAACTGCCAACTGGGATTTGTACAGCGAAGAAAGATTAATTCAATTCAGCAAGTTTGGGGCAAAGCAATTTCACAAATACCGCACTGGGATTTGAACAATGATGTAACAAACTACATTTTTACGATTTCGCTAAAACCAGTTACAGAATTGAAATGCTAATGATCACATATAGCGCAACATAAATGGCCCATATGCACTGGTCACCCGGTTAGCAACATTGGTTAAAGCGCACGGCTAAGCGCCTTTGAGCGTGTGGATCCCGGTTCGTATTCAGACGGTGGCTTATTTTTAAATCTCGGACTAGCACGGTCCCTACACGGGGGCCTTAAATGGTGCGGCACCCATTCAAAAAGGCAGCTTTGGTGAAGGATCTCACCTGCTCATTGCATTGAGAAATGATCAGGATCGAGGCTATACGGTCGCTAAAGATAAAACGTGTTCACTTACATTTACTATTACTATATTTTACATTTAGATCTACATTTACTATTTTACTGTTAAACTTCCTCATAAACAGCCACGTATAATGTAATTTCATGCGATTCAATGCAATACTATGTTATGTTTAATGTGTAAATGTGATGTTATAATAATAGTGTATTGTAGGCTGATGTAACGTCACTGCATACGTCACTGCTATTCTTCTCGAAATGTAGCTGCACAGAGTGCGAGAGAGTCTAATGTTATTATGGCTGCTGCCCCTAGAGCGTCGGTGAAATCTATTTCTAATAAAGGCTTGTTCGCATATCGCCAAGGGGATTAAATCTAATACGCTCCATAAAGAGACACCTCAATATTCCATTAGATCAGGCATTCTCTACGGCTGGCTCTGATTTAAGTAACGAGGCTTTCGTTTCTGTTGCGAAATGCAGGAGACATAAAAATAGAAGGGATGAAGGTCTTCACGGATGAAACACACAGCTCAATCAGCACAGGAAGAATCTCTCTCATGTAGAAGCAGCAGCACGTGGAACCTATCCGACTATCAAAAATATAGTCTATAGCGGATTCGTCTGTGTTAAGTTTTTGGAATTTATCAGTACTACCATAAGCGGCCTTATACAGCCTACGATCATCTAATGTAATGCAACAGAATACTTGTATAGCACATCATGGCACCTTGCAAATCGCTTTGGCTTTTAATTTATAATCGCAATTGGTTTTAGCGACACTTCATATTTACAGAGGATGTCAGGATGTTAGACAAGAAAACTGAAAACACGAAGAAAGTAAGTTGCTTTGTGTGGATTCGTGTGAGAAGAAAGAGATTCATCACTCAGAATTAAGAATCGAAAAAGAACTGTTCAAATAAAAAAGTCATTACACGTTATGTCGACGGCAGATATCATTAGGCGACAGGCGCAGTATACCTTCCACACTGCACAGCACCACCACCTAAGTCGCTTTCTCCAGCAGACGAACCAGCCAAGAGTAACATCATCACTTTGCGCCAACCAAGCAGCCTCGCAATTTGCATCCGATGTTTTATGAAGGCCTTAGCAGACGACGGACACAGATCGTAAAAGCATGTCGAACAGCCCCAGGCGACCTCCGCCTCCTCGCCTGATATAGTCTCTCATTTCCCTCCTGCCTTCCCCGTCTTCTCCACCTCCTACTTTGAAGGCATCCGCTAACGCTTTCTTTCCATTACGTATGCTGCACAGCTTAGTAATAGCTACTCTAAGTAACAGGCTCGAAATATCTCCATATATTACTTTAGCGTCGCATACTAAAGCGCAATTACATTTCGCGAAGAATAGCAGTGACGTTAAATATTTATATAGATACATAGACATTCACAGTCCACATTACATTATATATAGCTATTGCAATCTTTCGTAATGTAGGCCTACTGTGTGGTATGCGAAAATCGACATCCTTGTCTATTCTGAAAAATATAGAGGGGTTTATGTCAAACTTTGCTGTATGATATAAGAGGCCGAATGCACAATATATGTGAATAGCAGGCCATATATTATATTTTCAATATTTCAATTTTTCAATTCAGCCGTTTATTGAATCAGGAACAGCAGACATCTTATAGTAAATGTATATAAGTGAATCTGATATATAAGTGTATTATGTATATATAATAAATAACCTATAGTTTAGCTGCAAAGACTTTCCCAAAGGCTTACCTGGTAATTGAATTCTTCATACGTTTCTGAAAGACAATAAACGAATATTGGAAACTGGACAGACATCTAAGAAGACAGGAAACTAGAGAAGCAGGTAATGAAAAAGACAAGCAACTAACAGACAGGGGGCCCGATAGCGCATTGGATAACACACATCTGGCACAGAGAGCGAGAGGTACTGAGTTCGAGCCCCCATTGGGCGGATATGCTTTTTAGGCTGCTATTAGCGCCGTTGTATTGCAGGCTGTCTGTTCTGTTAGTAGTTAAGATTTAAATTGCATAACATGTAAATGTGCAGCGCAGTGCGTTTGTCAGGCGCTTCAATAAAGAAAAGATTATTATTATTATTATTATAGAAAGGAGGACATCGAAAGGCAGTTCATATTTTTTACTAGAATACAGTTAACTAGAGCTAATAACACTCGTATCTGGAGCCACAATGCGCAGACCTTTGGCTATAGAAGCAGTCAGTCGCTCTACTATTTTTCTCTCATTTCATTATAAACTACTAAACATTTACACAGATTCAGAATTGTAAGACACTGAACAGCATGCAGCTCACGACTCGAGGGATGTATGTTTACCAGGTACACCGATAACACATTTATATTGACAACTATTACTAAGCATAACAGCAAATATCAGTGACTGTAGGCCTATATGAAGAAAAAGATACGAGGTACCGGTACACCGATAACACATTCATGAATATTGACAAATGTTATTAAGCATAACAGCAAATATCACTGACTATATGAAGAGAAAGATAGCGAGACAATAATAATTATTTATAGACACAGTAACTTTCAAAGCCAAAGCGAAACACTTCAGAATTAGGGATAATGCTGCAACTGACATTAATACCTGCTACACGTATCTCAATAAGTGAAACAAGAGAGGCAGTTAATGGACATGAAGCGTTAGCGACTTTATTTACTTGACCTCAGCGAATAAGGCCTTTCTGTCGCATGCCTATGCTTACAAATATAGTGTGCACTTGATGCACTCAGTTCATATCTGAGTTCATAGGAGTGCGCTAAGAACAGTAATCTTGAATGTGTTGCTGTACCGAGAGTACCCGACCTGTACCCAAACAGAAGGTTGACTGTCCAGCAGGCTAAACAATTATAGACCATCACAGCCTTATTTAGTTCTAACCTATGAAGAAAGTGATATGTCACAAAGCTTTTATTAGGCTTCAGAGTTACCGGTGACCTTTACAACTATGCTGTATCGGTCCATGACAAAGTATTCAGCCTCAGGCATAGGCAAGTATTTAGTGAAGGTTTCGTTTAGCCTTTGCATTAGGCCTCATGCAAAAGGAGGGACTTTATTAAAGGTTTCTTTTAACCTAAAGTCATATATCGGAAATGAATCTGATTTAATCTCACGACATTTCGAATATTGATTTTCACAATGTAGGCAAGTACTTATCGATGGCGCTCTTAAAGAAAAGACCCGTCTATTCGGAAGGGCAAGGGGTTCGAAGTAGACATAGAAAAGAGATAGAGCTATGGGCGGACAGATTAGACAGTGCAGGGCCATGTAGAGCTGGAAGATAGGGTATACTATGAAGCAGACAAAGCGTTAAAGCCCAAGGGTTAAAGCAGATAGATGTTTTGGGACGAAGCATGATTGCCACAGTATGGAGTAGGACTGCAAACCAGAATTGAGAACAAAAGACATAAAGCCAAGACGAGATGTATTCTATGGTGACTAGATTGGATCAGGCAGTCAAGGGCAGTGTGTGGAGGCAACAGAACACGCAACACGCAGCATGACGGGGGACACAGAGCCATAGCCATCCATGAGGTTAACCAGCAAGACGGTCTTTCAGAGCGACAATATAAGACACATCGGTAAGACAAGATGGAGACAATTGAGCGGCATTAGAACAGTATGCTATGAATCGGGGAGACTACGAAAGACAACCTCATGATGCAGTCTAAAGTGGAGATAGAACGCATACGGGGATTATCATGTTTACAATCTACACAGCGCAATATAGGCAGACGACATTGATACGTAGAAAACAGAAGCATCTTGCAAGGCATCTACATCAAATGAGAGATGACGTTAATCGATGGATGGCCGAGAAACAGAATCCATATACATGTATGAAATATGCACGACGATCTAAGCAACCGTCAAATATAATACTCACCGAAGGGCGAAACGAGAACGTAGCCAACGTGAGACTTGGACGACCCCCGGAAATGTCGCACAGAGTTCTGGATGTCTTAGGCAAAATGAAAGCATAACATGATTGAAAATAAACCGTGCCAAGAGATATATCCATCCAAACCCTTACATTCGTCGGCAGCGAGCAGCAGAAGCAGTAGTAAAAACAGAAACACAGCATAAAGAACCACAGGGAAGCAGATTAACTACAACCATGCCAGCATTCAAATCAATCAATCAATCTTCGTTTATTTCCAATCACAAATGTCAAAGACGCAAATGATACTGGAATTTCGATTACATAGTCGTGTTTTTACTAGTCTTCTACCGATTCCAATATCAGACAACAAAAGTGGTTTCAACAACTGCGATGGCAATGAAAACAATTTTGTTGATGATGATGACGACGATGACGATGATGGCAGTGATAAACCAGATCAAGATTTTCTGCTGTCACAAATATCTGTCCTTCTAAGTCATTTTCCATCGAAGGTCCAAATCTTTGGAATTGGCTGTCCATTTCAATCCGTTCTGTCAATTCTTTAATATCATTCAGGTTCAAACCTAAGAGACTCATCTCTTTCAACTTTCATAAACACCGTGGTCTACTTATGGTTTCTCCTATCTATGGGATTTCAGCCTGGCTTTTCCAGTGCATTGGTTTTGTAATTGTGGTTGCACTCAAAGCGACTATCGACTGATGTCTTGGAGAGAAACAGACAGACAGACAGACAGACAGACAGACAGACAGTTACAGAGAGAAAGATACAGCGAGAGAGATAGAGACAGAGACAGAAAGAGACAAAGAGAGAGAGACAGGGGGAGAGAGAAACAGAGAGAGACAGAGAGAGACAGAGACAGAGACAGAGAGAGAGTTGATTCTCTCACCCGTCGTAGTCTGTTCGTGTAGCATGCAGTGTTTCGATCCGTTGCTTGATCCGAATTCTCTCTCCTCGAAATTCGACCTTGGACCGTTCGTCATCCTTCCCATCGTTGCTGTCGTCTGCTCCGCTGCTCCTGTTGGGAAGATCTTTTCGCGCGCTTCTGCGTCTGAACTCGTGGCGTCATCTGTCGTCGTCGGCGGCTTGTAATGGCCCTTGACCTTGACACAGGACATGGCGTGAGACTTGACGAATATGACGAAGCGGTTGATTCGGTCGATGGCTTCCTGGAGCTTGTTCGTTTCGGCGTCCTCCTGGGAATGCTGGAAGCTCTCGGCTCCGAAGGAACTGAGCAGCAGAGCGAGGAAGAGATTGAGCACCTGAAGAACAAGGAAGAGATTGAGCGCCTGAAGAGCGTTTAAATAGGATGGAAGACCTGAAGAGTTAATTCTGTATAGCCAAACATGCAGAAACATGAACGTTCAGAAAAATATATGTTTAATTTAAAGCAAAGCACTCTAGGAACGACCTCAGACAAAGTTTATGTGCATTGGAGATAAGAAATGCTGTGTGCGATTACTACAGAAAATAAAGAAATTTATGTTCAATGGGGAAGCCTATCAGGTATCTAATCGAATCCATCTAATCGTGCATCCGTCTGCTCAATAAAGCAATTGGCTCTAAGTGAAATCGATAGGCAATCCGTATAGAAGAGAGAGAGAGAGAGAGAGAGAGAGAGAGAGAGAGAGAGAGAGAGAGAGAGAGAGAGAGAGAGAGAGAGAGAGAGAGAGAGAGAGAGAGAGAGAGAGAGAGAGAGAGAGAGAGAGAGAGAGAGAGAGAGAGAGAGAGACAGACAGACAGACAGACAGACAGACAGACAGAGAGAGACAGAGAAATAGACATAGACAGAGACAGAGACAGAGACAGAGACAGACGGACAGAGAGACAGACAGACAGACAGACAGAGCGACAGACAGGCAGACAGGTTGGAACAGACAGACACACACAGGCACAGACACAAACAGACAGATAGACAGAGAAATCGCAACGGTCGAAATCCAGCGGATAAATTCATGGCAATGAGAATCGATCAGATTTGAAGGTATTTCAATTAAGATATCGAGTGATTCGTAGAAAGGAATAAAAGACGCAAATGTTCCATACCACTAAGTTTCCAATGATCATCGTCAGAAGGAAGAATGGAACACAGATGAAGTTGGTGCAGTGGATGCAGTCCCACATGGACTCGATCCATTCTCCGCACAACACTCGAAAGACGATCATGAAGGAGTGAAGGAAGTCCGTGAAGTTCCATCTTGGGACTCCAGCTGGAAACGACACTTCCGTGTAGTTGCTTCCGTAGAGCTGCATTCCCATCACAGCGAAGATGAAGATGATGATAGCAAGGACGAGGCACAGGTTACCAAGAGCACCCATCGTTCGACCGATTATACCGATCAGAAGGTTCAGCGTCGGCCACGACTTCGCCAGCTTAAACACTCGCAGCTACACAAAACGAAGTATCGTATCGTAGTAGTAGTAGTAGTAGTTTCAGTTTAACACGACACTGTGTGATAACAAAGATCATAAGCGTTCCCCTCCTACTTCATCCAGGCTTGGGACTGGCACTGACAGAGTGCGATCAGCGGCGGAGTTGTATCGTATCGTATCGTACCTGAGAATTTATAAAGTGCCTCTTACAGTACTAGCTATTCAGAAGCTCTCTCAGCGTGACAGCGCTGAGGAAATAAGAAAGTCTTCAAGCAACGAAGGGATGAGGGTGGGACGGTGGGACCCTGACTAAAATCTTACTACGGATTGAGGGAGGGAGGTCATTCCACATAGAATGGCCCACGATGGCAAAGGCACGGTGTTGGGCCATGGCCTTCCTTGTCCGGGGAACTAGAAGATCAAGTCGATCCGCAGTAAGGTCGACGACCTCATCAGTTACAACATGTGAGGAACAATCAGGGGCATAGTGAGTCAAGAAAGTCAACGCTACGATTGTTATTGTTATCGTTATCGTGAGGCTATTTATATAGCGTCACTATCCAGTGACTACGAAACAATGGCTGGCGCTAAGTCGGTCCTTCTGTAAACAGCGCTGATCTTAGCATTTTGGCGACCTATGCAAACTAAAATTTGTCGGCCTGTGACCACCACGAATCACGATCAATGCCGATTGAAGCTTAACGTGGTAGACACCAATTGATTGATCTGAGTCTACCAATTGACTTCTCACTGGAATGCCAAATTATCATTCACAAAAATAAGTACTTATTATAGAAGGCATCATCAAATTTGGCGGTTTCCTTTATTTGGCAGCCCTATGCGGTTGCATAGGTCGCATGCTGCCTAAGGCCGGTACTTTCTGTAAGCCCCAGAGGTCTGGCAGAGCGATCGTCTTAGAGAAAGTCCGAACTCGATGAACTCTCTGCGTTAAAAGACTAAGTTAAATAAATATTAAAAGTTATGTAGACAAAGTGCAAAGTTGTAGAAGATCGAAAGACATAGGCTACTATTAAAAAAAGGAAAAAACCAGCTTAACCAAAAGGCTGAATGAAGATTTGAATGAGAATATCTTAATGAGGTTTTTCGACGCCCGGAGCTCTGTGTTCCATCGAGGAGCTGAATAGAAGTCTGTTGTCGGAAAAGAGTTCATAGCTTATTCATGAGTGCTTAATCAAAGCGCAGCATGGCTACAGTATTATAAAGCCTAAAAGGCAATTGCTTTTAGTTAGGAAACAAGATTCGAATATTTGCTAATACTTTGGGAAAGATAGAAAGGTGTCTGAATAAATAATGTGAGTCTATGTGACAGCAGCACGATCTGTTATGAGAAATATGTTATTACCAGAACCATGTGAAACGACTAGCGGTATAAACGATAGGCCCATGTATAGTATACATATACGCGCCTTTAGGGCATACATTGCACTGTCAACGGGTCCTTGCGTTGAGAAGCAGTAATGAATTCTTTATGAAGCACCAGGAACCTTAGGCCTGGCATCGGTTAGAGGCGACTATAGACTAGAAGGTAACTAACCAGACGGAAGGATCGAAGGATGGACAGTCCTTTGACGTTGGAAAGACCGAGTTCAACGAGGCTGAGGATGACGATGATGACGTCGAAACAGTTCCACTTGTCCTTCAGATAGGTGAAGAGACCGAGAGCCAGGATCTTCAGAATCGCCTCCGTCGTAAAGATCGTCGTAAAGACCTGACAATCGACAGACAGCATCATCAACGTCGTCATCTTCATTATCGTCGTCGTAAACGTCGTCATTGTCGTGATGACAATGACGAAGATCACATTGACGATTATGTCATCTTCATAGTCGTCGAAACTATCATTCGTCATAATTGTCATCGTCTTCGTCATTACCGTCGTTGTCTTCACTATCTTCGTGATCTTTATCGCCTTGGCTTATTGTTATGGTCATCTTCATCGGCACTCATGCGTCCTAAGGCAAGCTACGTAAACTGACAGCAAGCCACATGGCAGAAGCGTTGACTTTCCCCGAGTCTTCGGACAGGGTCAAACATGCGTTACGCTACTTAAGTGTAGGTGGCCGGTGTCTAGACTAGAGTCTGAACTGCAATTTATACACTTGATCTGGTCTGCAGGATATTGGTCTGATTACGACTTGGTTTTGGGGCGCCATCGGTTGATGCTTTGTGCATTATACACGGGCGCTACAGAAGTTAAAGATTACAATTAGACGTACGTAGTTTCCGACGACGAGTGTTCTGGCGAGTGTTTCGCTCATTCCGGCGTTCTCCATGGCCATGAAGAGCGTGTTGATGACGATGCAGAGAGTGATGAAGAGATCGACGAAGGCATCCATGATGACCAGCTCCACGAGATGTGCAAATCGGTACCAGCAGGAACAGCACTCCCACCCGAACAACAGATGCAGGCATTTCGTCTTCACGTAGTCTTTGAAGACACCCTCCTGTGCTAGAAACCCTGACAAAACGCAGCATGAGCCTAATTTAAATAGGCCTACATCAAGGACGAAACTTTACAGGGTATGTTCCGAACCCATATTCTGAGATCAGAAGATCTGTCCGTTTTAGTCTCTGCAAATGTAAGCTGTGGCTTTTGCTTTTCTTCTGTAAAATATTTTTGCAACTGCAAATATCAGTTAATGTGATTTTGCAAATGTAGCCTATTACGCTCGCAATTTATATATCAATCTAACTTATACGAATCCAATATATAAATAGCATTTAGTTAGATTATATATACTTTCTGTGGCCGACAGATTTTCATACAAGATCTCGAAGCACCACGTATGCAGGCTGTGTATTTAAACCAAGACATCACGGACACCAAGCTTCTAATCTATTTAGGCCTACAGTTTCAAAAGTAACACTGACAAGCTATAAAAATAGGAGATTTGTACCTTTCTTCCCTGAAGCGTGATTTATCAAATCTTTTAAAACAAGTACGTCTGAAAGAAATCACCGAAACATTCATTATTTTAATATTATATATTTAAGAAATATTGACTTAAAGATATTACATCAAATACAATTAGTTAGGATATAAATTCAGCTCAAATACTTCTAAATACTGCAAAAAGTTGCATCTCATGCCTATTTTGGGGAATTATTTAGAACCAAACGAGAAATCATGGCTTAGAACCATAATATTATGTGCATGACATATGCAAGACTACACGGACTATCATAAGCACTATTTTGGCTCTCGGTATGTGGATATCATTGTAATCATAAGCGTAAACTCCAAATTTTTAAAGCGTTATTAAAAGATGAGCACAAGGTACCAGCTTATTTACTAGCGCTGCGTCATGTCAGAGAGGTTGTCTAGAAATTTCAAGTGAAGAACAAAGTCCGGTTGCCAAAAGACCAGGCAGAGTACGAGGCAGAGAAGCTGCTAGCCTGTTTCTTTTAGGGTGAGAGTGAACGTTTGAGGAGCGAATGAGTCCGGATAGAAATTCTTGAAGAGAATTCTTGAAGAGGTGACTTTCTTTGTAGTGAAAAGCCCACAGAGACCGATGGGGTGCTCCAAAGATCGTCGTAAGGATCCTGAGTGGCCGAGTGGGTTGTTGCCCGCTCGCCGCGCCGGCGCCCCGGGTTCGCTTCCCGGTCGGGTCGGATTATCAGAGATTAATTTCTCGGATCTTTACTGCGGGTGGCTCGGTCGCATTATAAACGTGGAGTACAATACAACACACAATACAACACATCACAATACAACTGGGGCGCGGTGGTGTAGGGGCATGTTCGGTGCCTTGCAGCTGGAGGGTTGCGGGTTCGGATCCACCTCAAAGTCGCCGCGTAGGGACCCTGGGCAAGTCCTTCACTCGCAATTGCTCATGCGCTTCGGCGTGAAACTCCGATTCAGCGTTCGCGCAGTAGTCGGGAGCGCCTCTGAATGGGAAATCTGGTTGGGGCGCTATAACAAGTGTTCAAATACAATACAATACAATAAGTATCGCTGTGTACCAGTCTGAATCTGAATTGTATATTAGAGCTAAAGACACATAATATTATGAAGAACTATTAAAGGAATCGGACGATGATAGAGGGAGCCACCACAGCCAACCTTGTATGTCGATGATTGTCGTGCTTGGCGTTCGGCAGATGAACGGATTGTCGGGAAAGAGAAAATCCTTTCCAGCATCACAATCCGCCGCTTGACAGCCATCCTAGACGAAGAAGAAAATATCTGGTCTTTACAAACAGCTTCTGGTCTCTTCCTGCTTAGGACGGTTAGTGGAAGCATTGGCCACATGGTACAGATGATGATGAACAGTTACCCAGAACCAAAGCCAACGTATACTGAATAACAGTGGCACTACCAATGACACAGATAAGAGCCAGATTACAGAGAAATAAGGCAGAAAGTGAAAACAATAATGACGACGATTGACGGTGTGACTCTTTGGATGACCAAGTGTGAGAATTCATAGGCGCTGATTCTCTGTGAGCCTTGGGTGCCCAGACAGAAAGTTCAGTGGGTGCGTCGCACCAAGAAGAATTCGGACCTTAAATTCAAAGTTGCAAATGTCCCATATAAGACATGATACATACACAAATTTCGGAACATGTAAGGCTTGTAAGCAGTGAGGTTGCACAACTATGTCCGTCACTGTCACGTGAGTTTCAAATTCTTTCTCTAACCACGTAACCTTGGACAAGAAAATAATTTTCTTTCTCCGTAAATGCGCTAAAACTCACCTACGGCAATGTAGAATATAAACAAATTTCGCAGGGTAGAACCCATGCATCCAGAGACAAAAGCAAAAGTTGGCGCCTATGTGTGAGATCGTTGACTCACCAAGTCGCTCATCTTCCTCTTCATCGATCGTCCTTCGCTCGTTCGAGGTTTCTTCACCCGAACGGATGCATTCCACCGGAAGTGCGTCGGTTCTCCTCTCTTCTCCTTGAACCTCGAGTATTCGGACGAGTGATGATTCCTGTTCCGAGGCAGGTAGTAACTCGCCCGCTTCGGTCCAGAGGCAACGCGAGCTAGAAGGCTGTGCCGCTTCGTGCCTCCACGAAAGAGCGTTCCGCGCTGGGCGACCCGCTGGTGCTGGGTCAAGTCCTCGGCCGTCGGAGTGATGGGAGCAGACTCGTCGTCGGCGAAGGGTAGGTCAAGGTTATCGAGGCAGGGAGTGACCAGGGGCTGCGGATGGGGACGAAGATCGATGAATGGAGGAAGGATAGGGACAGGGAGGACGTGAGGTGGAAGGACGGAGGAGGAGGAGGGAGGAGGTTCCTTCCGGCTCCAGCTGAACTGGTGCGTTCGGCTGTTATGACGAGCCAGGCATGGAGAACCTGGAACGCTGGAACTTGTCTAGAACAGAATCACAGACGATATCAAATCAAATCAAATTTATTGCAGTCGATGAAGAAGTACAAGCATATTCACATATTCACATAGCAGTATGTAAGTTATGATACTGTAGGTATACCAAGTGAAGATCAGTACCAAATAATGTCAATTATGAGAGCAAAGCTATGCACAGGTTATTCTAGAGTCAAAGATAGACGACGCCTGGCGAGAAGAAGCACGTAAGGCTTACCTGGTCGTTCCCAAGTAGGTAATACAGTGCGTTAGAACACGGTGAACAAGGACAGTGGCGGCACTACACCAGGGCAAGCCAGGGCAAATGCCCTGGTAAAAAGACTTTGCCCTGGTCGTTGCCTTGCCAAAATGTTTGCCCTGCCCAGAATTTGCAGCTTGCCATAAATCACCCCTGCACTGGTTACTTGTATGACTGCCCTGGCTATGCCCTGGTTACGAAAAATGTCTGGTGCCGCCACTGAACAAGGATCAACATTGTGGTTAGTATGATTATATTATTCGCGCGTTTGTAGATGCATTTTGTAGGCCAACTTAAAAGAATCAAAAGAGGTCAGGGAACGGATGCTAGGGTCATTAGAGTTCTACAGTTTAGGCCCTGCTAGTCGTGAAGTGTCTAGTATTGGTTCTAGCTTCCTATTCTTCTTCTTCTTCTGAGGTAACAACCTCTTGAAGTTTATGACCAAGATAATTATTATGTTGCTTTCGATTTTAGACGATTGGTTGAGTCTCGCGTGTAACATGGAGAGTATGGGGGGTTTACGCCACACTGAGACGGTTACTGTGTAGGGACCGTGAGCAAACACTTCATTCACAATTGCTCAGCGACATCGAGTGATGCTTGATCGTTAGACAGTGACGCCTAATAAATGAGCGATGATGATGATGATTATGGTAATGATGATGATGATGATGATGATGATGATGATGATGACGATGATGATGATGATGATGATAATAATAATAATAATAATAATAATAATAATAATGATAATAATAATACTAATAATAATAATAATAATAATAATAATAATAATAATAATAATAATAATAATGATAATAATAATAATAATAATACTAATATTCCTTTATTTCACAAACTCGTTGACACAAACACAACAAGATGATGATGATGATTCACAAACTCGTTGATGATGATGATGATGATGATGATGATGATGATGATGATGATGATGATGATGATGATGATGATGATGATGATGATGACGACGACGACGACGACAATAATGATGATGATGATAATAATGATAAATAATTGTTTTTCCCTATTTCTCATGTTGTTGCTTTTGACCATGCGTTACTCCATCCATCCACCCATCCATCCTTCTGTCCGCCTTCCGTCCTTTACCTTCCTTGTTTTTTTCCTTCCCTCCATCATTTCTTTCGTCTCACAGTTCACCAGTCTAAGTATCCGATCGCACATATTTGTATACACAGTCTAGTAGCCTACGCTGCGCATATCTATGGTCTGATTGCATTCAACACACACTCACACACACAGAGATATGTGCGTGTGTCTGTACATATACGATATATTTTTCCTTGGCTGTACATCCGATTATTTTAGCCGCACCTGAAGCTGATAAATCGCACAACTTTAATTGTCACTCGGAGACTATCTGAATATCGGATGCATGGCTAAGGAGGGCTCCATCTCAGAGAGTCTCTGTCCTGCTCAACCCTGGCCCCCGTCTCTCGTGTCCCAATCGGCGGCTTTCAGCGGAAAGCCATCTTTAACGATGTGCGTAAATCTAACACAAGAGCCCATCGTATACGTCTCCTCCTCCCTTTAGTCTCTTACACATTCGTCCTTCCATCCGTCCATTCCACGGGCTCTCCCTGGTCCGCCCACCCATTGAAGCACTGGCGGTCGAGACTCCCATGCCGTTTGATGAACGGCCCATTCTGGGAATTTTCTCTGTAAATTTGCGTTGGAGAGATTCTCAGAGAGAGAGAGCGAGAGAGAGAGAGAGAGAGAGAGAGAGAGAGAGAGAGAGAGAGAGAGAGAGAGAGAGAGAGAGAGAGAGAGAGAGAGAGAGAGAGAGAGAGAGAGAGAGAGAGAGTCAATAAGCCAAGACCGTCGCCTAAATTGGACGAAACGCCAGCGCCATTGCAGAGATCACACATTGCAGACGCCGGTTTGTCGGCTCTTAAATAAATAACTCCTATTTATCGTTTGCAAAAATGCGTGAAATTGGATTTCTTTGAACATTCCTGCAAACGAAATGGCGCTGCATCGAATGAACTAAAAAACAGAAACAGACAGGAGCAAGACCTTCTGTAGTCTCCAGCGAAAACGCTTGCTGGTGACGTCGCCTCAAAATGCTTTATATCAACGCGGCACATAATTAAATTTGTCAGTTACATGTAAACTCTTTGAGATGTTCTCAAGGACCGTCCGCTGTAGGCCTACAATCAGATTGATGTATTACTGACTGGCAAACTGACTGACTGATAGACTGACTAATTGACTGACAGATAAACTGACTAATTGACTGACAGATAGAATGACTGATTGACTGACAGATAGACTGACTGATTGACTGACAGATAGACTGATTGACTGACAGATAGAATGACTTATTGACTGACAGATAGACTAACTAATTCATTGACAGATAGAATGACTGATTGACTGACAGATAGACTGACTGATTGACATAACTGCACTTTACTAATGTAGGAAACTTTTGATGTCGTGCCGTTGATCTAATCACGATGAGTGCCAGAAGAATTAGGTAGAAATGAGTCCGAATATCGCACGAACTCTGGATTAATTAACTAAACGAATTCTGACTAAATTAACTGCATGAACTCTGGGATTAGTCGGTCGGCCCACGTTTTCAGCACTGGACATCGGAATTTGATTGGGGCCTTGATGGATACGTTTATTTTGCCCACATTGGGCCCCTAGCTTGCCGCCGGATGACACCAGTGGCACACTGCCGACCACTGAAGGCCCAATGAGTTCTATCTGCATCTGTGTTCCTCTAGTCAAGCTAATGCATCTATAGAGTTACACTATGAGTTAGACTCTGGCCCAAATAATGACATGAAATTCAATAAATCAGTGTTAATTAAAATAATGTCTGGGCTGTGTTTTCATCAACATCACGCAAGGCATATGCAGTGTCGTAATGGCGGAGGGGTCAGTCCGTCTACCAATGGGGTGGGGGAGTTGGGAGAACGATCTCCTACGGTTGCCAGAAGTGGGGGCGGGGGTTAACGTACGTTTTGGACATAAACTGGGTTGTTGTTGTTGTTAATTTCCGATGATATAACGGCCTGCAATGCAGTTCTGAGTGACTTCTTAATCTCTTAGATATAAGTCGCCAGAGTGGAGGTTTGTTTCCAGATGGTAGTGGAGAGGTGGTAGATGCCACTGGAGGAGCAATTACCTTTTTGCCCTGACTGTTGACGATGCTGAACCTCCTACGCGTGTCGATACCTCTTTCGGAGTGGATGCTAATGCAGTCTTTGTCCCTGGATAGCTTAATCCGGTGAGGAAGGAAGGCATCGAGACTGGAACATGACAGGTCGGAAGGACTCTTGCGCATCACCGCCTCCTCCAGAAGAGCAAACCTTCGCGTAACTTCTTCCTGTTCAGAACCAGTCTAAGACTCTCAACCAATTTCACGACAAATGCGATCATTACACATAATTATTCAGATAGAAAGTGACAGACAGACTGAGGTATGGATGCAGAGATGTAAATTTAGACTGAGAAAGAGACGGAGAAGGAGACTGAGAAAGAGATGGAGAAGGAGACAAACAGCAAAACAGAGTGTTCAGGCTGTCGACCAGGCAGACATAAAGATCATTACCATTTGCCCTTCTATGTGGTATATTTTGGAGAGCCTGCATGCCAAGCAACGGTTTGGTAGGCTTACCTGTTCCAGTGAATGTATACTCAGCGCAATGCCATATCTGCTTGGGGCTAAGAGGAAAAAGCCCCCAATTTCTGAGTGCAGTTTTATGTTCAATTAAGTAGCCTTATAAAAAAAATCTAGCAATAGTGCCATGGTAATCCTACTATGACGGCGTTCATTCATCTTATCATGAGACGTCTACGAGATTAACTCGAATCATTATATTACTTGCCCAAGCCCCAAGGCAGCTTAGAAGAAGGGAACTATTCTCAGCAGCTTCTCTGGACAACTCTGGACGCAGCGCTCGTGAATAAGCTGGTGCCCTGTGCTTAGCTTTGGAGTAGCGCTTTCGAAATTTGGACTTCACGATTATGACTACACTACCAAATTAGCTTACGTTCATGACGACATCTTGAACCGGAAGTATGTATGTGTGTATGTATGTATCTTTTTATTTCTCTTCCATCAGTTTCCCGACGATGAGGCCCTTATGAAGCCTTTCCAGTGTTCTCTATTCCGTACTCACTTTTCTTTTTAGCTTCATCGTCATCATAAGGGTTTCTTGGTCATTTTGCCAGACGGTGACCAATCCTCTCCTGGCAGGGTAAGGAGACCGGTGGGTCTTAACCCATTCGACGGGTCGTGACCTCCTTCGCTCTAAAGATGTCCTTCCAACACCTGCCGCCTGCGTTAGCCAGCTTTTCGGGGTTCCTGTTCCGGTATGTATACAGACACTTAAAGCAGCGCTGTCTACTCTCTACTGCTGGCCTTATCGTTTATTCTATTTAGGTATAGACGGATGGATGGACTGACCATGGCTTCCTCTTCGTCCGCTTCCTCCACTTCCTCTGCCTCTTCGAGGTCCTTCTTCTGACAGTCATCGTAAGACATGGCGACGATCGCCAGAATCAGATTGACCAAATAGAACGAACCCATGAAGATGACGACGATGAAGAACAACATATGCACACGACCATTTGCTCGAATCACCTTTAACGCATACACAAAAATACACAAAAATTAAAATATGGAAATATATACCGGTATATATGATGTTAGAAACTTTGATTAGCTCAACTGTGAATGTTTCATTCCGATTATATAATATCTGCTTGCATACATCAATGTATAATACCTCGATTTATTTCACAACTCTGTATTATCGTCGGTTGTTGCTCTTTAATAAACACTGCTTTGATTTGATTGATTTGAAAAAAACTAACAGTGACTCGTATTCATATTGGCTGGATACGAATTACTTACGCTAGAAGATGAATATATTCGGATTATAGGATTAACATACACCGATGAAATACATAATATTGTTTAAATCCTCAGTTTTCGCCTTGGGCTGAGTATGAACTTGATTAATTGAAGTTAATAATTCTGCCTTTGGCGTGACTCGAAGCAATACACTCATTGATCTTTCATCACCTGCTTATTTTCTTAGTGCTTCATATTATCTTGCTCCTGAATTTTTACAATTTCCTCCTACATAATCATTCATTCATTCATTCATTCATTCATTCATTCATTCATTCATTCATTCATTCATTCATTCATTCATTCATTCATTCATTCATTCATTCATTCATTCATTCATTCATTCATTCATTCATTCATTCAGTCAGTCAGTCAGTCAGTCAGTCAGTCAGTCAGTCAGTCAGTCAGTGAATTAGCCTGTAAATTTGTTTATCTGGCTGTGTGGCTAGCTGCAGGGCCCGATTTATGGTGGTATGGCCCATGGGCGCCTAAATGGTAGGGCCATTTTGTGCAGCGGATTTTTGCCTTTGTTGATTTTATTCGTGATATTTTAAAATTATGATTATTTAGCACAGTGGTAGGCTAATTCAGAAGCCTACCACTGATCTAGTCACTAATAAGTCTTAGAATGTCTCTTCTAATCAGATGACAAATGAAGAGACACAAAATAAAATTGCAATAGGTGGGGCCCTAAGTGGTGGGCCCCTGGGCTGACGCCTTTGTAGCCCATGCTTAAATCCGGACCTGGATGGCTATCTATCTGTCTTCTTTAACTCTATCTCCAAATACTGCTTGTCTGTTGTCTACTGTACATGTAGGCATCATATCGGTCTTCATCCATCGCCTAAATAATTATCTTCTGGCGTCTTTCTTTTCGCAAGACTCTCTCTGCGCTCGATTTTTCCCCATTTAGGTCTGGATTAAATATCTGTAATATATATGTAATTTATATATGTGTGTTCGTGTGCGTATACATGTGTGTGTGTGTGTGCTCCTTTGGTGTTTACTTCTTCTCTGGGTGTCTCTCTCTCCTCTCTCTCTCTCTCTGTCTGTCTGTGTCTATCTGTGTCTGTCTATCTGAATATGCGTGCAGCTGATTCAAAGATGGGCATCTCATGCAGCCTAGGTTATTATGCAGGCAGCCTCTCCATGGCTCATAAAACGATAGAACTGGAAGCAAAGGATTAGGACATAAGCAAGTGCCCCGTCTAAGAGTCAAGCCACCTGCCCAGCCAAAAACCGTCACGTGACCCCTCCCATATAAAATCTCGAGGTGTAGGAGGAGGAGGAGAAGGGGCGGGGAAGGAGGAGGAAGAGGAAGCTGGCGGGACCTGGAGCGACTCAGACGATGGCTAAGGCGTTGGCGTCGGTGGCTGCGTTGAAGACTGCAGGACGGACGAAAAGACTTGTAATGATTGCTCCGAACGACGCCATAGACCAAGAAGCACACACGTTCCACACATACGGTCGGATGCAGGACCCGGTTACGTATCTCCATGAAATTATCCTATAAAGTAACTATTTCCGAAGGATTCCATTAGCCCTGGCTGCTGGGTCGGGCGCCGGGCGAAGTGCAGTGTCCCGTATACGCTCGGTCGGGCGGCTGAGTAAGGAGCGTCTGCAGAGAATATAATACTGAAGGACGATTCCAAGATTTCACTTAGCCGGTTATTCAAGATTTAAGTTTTTAATGGACCAGATGTTGTTAATTCGTGTCTGCCAGGAAGAATATTATATAGTTAATTGGAGAGAAGGAAAGCACTCATAAGTTATACAATAGCCTATATGTGCATATGTCGTCTGAAGCAGTCTGAATGAAGCTCAACGTTGCAGATATTTCTGTATTTCTCTATAGAAATTCGACTTCTCCTTTAAAAGCAGCGCTCGTGAATAAGCTGGTGCCCTGCGCTTGGCTTTCGAGTGGCGCTTTAGAAGTCTGGAGATTACGATTAGGACTACGATTAAAAACACTGATCGCAGGAACCAATCTTCACGAAAACAACTGCAGCTCATATTATGTCTAAATGTCAAAGCATTGCTAATGCAGAAGGAGCTCCGGATTTTTGTCACTGTATTTATATAACTTTGACTGGATTAAAAATTGCTGGCTTCTCTCCAACTTTGCGCCCATCGCTGAAACGGTCCCTACCTCTGAATGCGTCTCTGCCATTTGGCGTAATCCTGTCTGTCCCTTCGTTTGACTTACCAATTGGTAAAGATTTTCCCAGGCGTCCTGAGTCATAAGGCGAAAGGCGCAGAGCAGTGCCCAACCGAAATTGTCGAAATTGGTGTAGCCGTAGTTCGGATTGGGACCAACCATGACACACCTGTAGTTCGCTGGACACTCACTGTGGGGCAGAAATCACCCACAACATGTAACAGTCTCTCTCTCTCTATATAGGTCCTATACCTCGGCAGAAAAATTCTTATCAAGAATGAAATATGGGCAATCAGAATAAATGTATGAAGCGGTAAATTGTTCATCTTGGTTAAATAACTTCACACAAAATGCAATGCCTGTTTATTATACAAAAAGAATGATAAAACTTGGACCAATTCACACGAATCGTACTATATCTGATCAGAAACTGGGATTTCTTGAGCTTAAGTACACCTGTCTTATTTCATCTCAACCCATTGATATTCCATTTACTTCTCGCAGCACACATCTCATGTTCTCAAAAGCCTCCCAATGTGTGTATTTGTGTGTGTGTGTGTGTGTGTGTGTGTGCGTGTGTGTGTGAGTGTGTGAGTGTGTGTGGGTGTGTGTGTGTATGGGTGAGATAGATCATCCTAACCCAGCATCGGTTTCGCCACAGAGCTTTGCATCGTTTTCAGTTTGCATCAGCCATGAACCTGAATAATACAATAAGAAGAAGACAAAGCATTGATTTAAAACTTTTAAATCCGTTTGTACCCACATTTTCTTTGAGAATCTCAGGGATTTTGGATCAATTAGTATCGTTTAAAAATTTCAGTTGTGGTATACCATTTTATGCTAACCATTGTTCATCAATCAGTTAGCCTCAGTTTAGTCAAATTAAATTATTAACTACAGTTAATTAGGTTAACATTTGTCCTATCTGTTGCTGCCGCTCGCGTTTCACCAATTTAAATGTACAACCCGTCACTACAGACGATGATGGAAGCATATTTAACAGATGCTCCATCTTATGCAATAGGTCGCAAATGACCTTTGCCGCCAGTACATAAACACACAAATCATTAGCGAACGGCGGTGATTGTATCTGTCGGTGACTCGTATGTCTTTGTTTATTGCCTATAATATCTTTACTTGTTGCCACTGCAGATTTATGCCCAAGATGTATGCTGTGTCATCTTAAGATGTATGCTGTGTCATCTTAATGACGAGGCCTGTCTTCAGCCTGTAGTGTATCGAGGTGTTTGCGTGTTTTTCCGGCGCATGCCATTTTCCATTGGTTAACGCATTATCTGGTCAAGCCGCATATGTAAAGCCTATAGAAATCTAGCGAGCTGCACTTCATTCTATATCGCTTCAATCAATCAATCAATCAATGAAACTTAATATAGCGCCCCTTCAAGATATCTACTCAGAGGCGCTCCCGGCCCAACCACGGCTGAAAAGAATAGTTTTCAGAGAGGTATAAAATGCAGGTGAAGAGTTCCTAGGTAAGAGACGGAGCTCAAGAGGAAGCCCATTCCAGATACTCGGTCCCACAACCGAGAAGGCCCGATGTTGCATTGTAGAAGTGCGTGCAAATGGGACACTCAGGTCACCGCGGACTGCAGAGCGAAGGGGTCGGCGGCCAATATTGGCAGAGATAGAGCGACATAGCTCCTGCAGATAAGCAGGTGCGGTACCAACGAGGCTACGCCAAACGAAGGCAGAGACCCTAAATGAGATGCGTTGTGGTAGTGGCAGCCAGTGCAGGACATCCCGCATATAGTCGGATGCATGACCCGACTTAGGAATGCCACCAATCAGTCGGGCAGCCGCGCGCAAAACTCGCTCCAAGCGCCCTATCCAACTCTGAGGAAGGCCAACATATAGAGAGGAACAATAGTCAAGGCGACTGGCAACGAAGGCGTGAACTAGAGTAGCTGCAGCGCTGGGGTAAGAGTGCGAGATATTACTCGCAGCTGGTAAAAACAGCTACGAGAGACAGAGTTAACATGTTGAGTGAAAGTGAGTTCTTGGTCAAGTATCACTCCAAGATCCCGAACAGAAGTGCAGAAAGTGAAGAGGGGAAACTGGGTTGAGAGGGCACACAGGTCAAGTTTTGCCAGCTGCTGTCTGGTGCCAAGCCAGATAAATTGCGTTTTGGAAGGGTTTAGCCGGAGTCGATTCGACGACATCCAGCCACCAAGGGAGTCTATAGCAAGCTGCATGGATTGGGCAGCAGTGGCCGCTTTTGCCGCGGGACAGTGAACGTAAGCCTGGGTGTCGTCTGCGTAAAGTTGGTTTAGGACTCCGCAAGAAGATCAGAGCAGTCCGATTTCGGAAGTGTAAAGTATGTATAATAGCGGGCCCAGGGCTTATGCCCGACTCTCTCATAAATAACCGAAGAAGCAGCCCACGCGTTAAAGAGATGGGCATAAAATATGAGGCCATCTGGTGTAAATTCTATTCTTTTGAGATGTGATGGTCTGTAAATTAGCACCAAGTGAGGTAAGTGCGAATGTTGAAAGCTCTTGTTGGATTATTGTTTCCGTGTTTGCACGGTTTACCTGACGACAGATCCGCCAGCCTCAGTAGAGTTCACACAGTACGACATAATTATATAGGCAACTGCCTGCTACCTTAACCTTTGCCCTTTCCACATATTACAATCATGTTTCAATACAATACAATACCATACAATAAGATCGTGCAGTAGATGAGTGTGATGATGAAAGTGGTTACTTTTTTGGTGCAATTGTTACCTTAACCTTTGCCCTTTCCACATAATAATACCTTATAACCATATAACAGTCATGCTTCAATACAATACAATACAATACAATACAATACCATAAAATAAGATCGTGCAGTAGATGAGTGTGATGATGAAAGTGGTTACTTTTTTGGTGCAAATGTTACCTTAACCTTTGCCCTTTCCACATAATAATACCTTATAACCATATAACAGTCATGTTTCAATACAATACAATACCATACAATAAGATCGTGCATTGGATGAATGTGATGATGAAAGTGGTTACTTTTGTTGGTGCTCTGGAAGTATTCTTCTCGCTCGTCGTCCGTTGCGTTGTCGAGCCATTGAGGGAAGCGAACGCACTTCCGTTTCAACGACCCCTGATACAACTGGAGCCCAACGAGAGCGAATATCGATAGAACGAAGACGGTAAGGATCACAACATCTCGCAGACGACGCACTGCTTCCAATAAGGCACCGACGATTGTTTTTAGGCCTAACAACAAAACGACAACTGCAACAACATCATCAACATCACATGATTCAGTCATGTCACTGATTACATGCAGGCTGTGTCTTGCACTGGCTCCCTCTCCCGCAGCGGATCGCTAACCGGTTTGGTTTGGCCCTGCCTCGCGGGTGTGGCCCCTGTTTAATTATAGGACCTCTGCTGCTCCACCCTGAGCGTCCAGCGCCGTGGTTATCTCCGCTTTTCTAGGCTTCCGGTCACGGATAATATTATTATGCAGCGCCGTGCCTGTGAAATGGTCTCCCTGTGACTCTGCGTCTAATGCCTAGAGCCCTTGCGGCCATGTTCTACTCTTGCCTCAAGACTGTTCTGTTTAGCCGAGGTTGGGTCGGTAGCTCGCCTGAGTAGATAACCTTGAAAGGGCGCTATATAAATCTCTAAAATGAATGAATGAATGAATCACTTCGTATCATATTCATTAGGTTGTGATATGTTTCAAGCTTAACAACAACGACGACATCATACAACATCGTACAACAACAGCATCATCTTCATCAGAACACTTTTCGTATGCTGTAATGCAACATGTTTTAGTCTACATCTAAAAATGATCCAACGACTGAAAATCTACGACCACGCCGTCTTCCAAATGAAGATACGCAAAGCTGATAATGCCATGTCTATGTGCTGCTGTACAAGCGACATTAATCGAGATTCAGAGGACTCAGCCAATCTGGGTATTTATGTTTATGTCGGAAACCAGAAATGAAAGACGGGAAATGAAATTTGCCCTTTGAGCCGCGGTTCTCTCTAGGCATGTGCGACTGTCCGTCTGCCTTCCCTTGCAGTCTGCGTGTTCGTTTGTCTGTGGGGCTGTGGCACAAATGCTCCAATTCGCCGACTGTGGCATCAGGCAACAGAAAGCGAAATCATAGGATTTGTAGACCCAGTGGATTGACGCGAGAGTCCAACATCATTGCTTTTCTGTTGGCATGTTTCGCGGGATCTCAATCATTCAACCAACACCAATAGAATTGAAATAATATAGAGGTATCGACAAGGCCCGCCGAGAGGGGGCGAGCACCAAAGGGCCCGGCGACTTTTAGGGACCCGGGCTGGGCCCAGCAATCAACTTATGAAAAATATTATAATCAGGTATACAAAGTTTATGATTTATGCCTTTTAAAATATAATATTACGGACACTTAACTACGAAAGTTGCATAAATATAATTTTGCAGGGTGTACCCGCACTATTATTATTTCAGTTTGTTTAAAAAAATTCTCATAAAGTCTAAGGATAGTTAGGGGACCGTGACTGCTCTGCCTAGGGGCCCGGAATTTCTGTCGTCAGCCCTGGTATCGACATTCGACCACTAAGCAAAATACCGTCGGGTTTAACAACGGGGCACAATCTTATAAGGGGCCAGCCACGGAAGCATACTTCTTAGTTAAGGGTTCCCATTCATTTCCCTGTTCTTAACGCTCCTGCTCACTACAGTCCCCCACCACGCACTGCTTAAGCTACACCAATAAATCACTGCCTACTAAAAACGTCCGTTTCAGGTACAACGACAAACTCTTAGTGCATCGAGTGTCTTGTAATTATTTAGCACCGGATTTCTGATTTCCGTTGATGGATGAATGCCTATATTTAGGCCGATCTGGACGAACGACGCCTAATTACAGGCGAATATCGACTGCTAAGCCCTAAAGAATGAAGAATGGGTTTGCTCTGGTTGATCTAACGTTGTCCAACCGCGGTTTCATTACTACGGGTGTTATAATAATCCTCTGGCATTAAGACTCTGTAAGAGATACGACAACGTCCAAAGGAACCAGGTGCAGAGAGAGACAAAGACAGAGACAGAGACAAAGACAGAGACAGAGACAAAGACAAAGACAGAGACAGAGACAGAGACAAAGACAGAGACAGAGAAGCGAGAGGAAGGAAGACTTGTATATGGAAGACGGCCTGCAGCGGTGTCTTCTGGCTTTGAGCCGATTGCTTTCTGTAGCATGCATGGTGGCTCCGTAAATTCCTGCTGATTAATCATATCAAGTGCTCTCTCTTCTCTCTCCCGTCGTTTTCATCATCTTCCTGTCAAACTGTTCATTCTGCTTGTTCATCCGGTCTATCTTCCTCTCCTTTCCTCCTCCACTTCTTTTTGTATTGCATTGTATTGTATTGTACTGTATTTGATTATTTATAAAGCTTCTCACAGTATATGCCTTTCAGAAGCGCTCACAGTGCGAGGTACCTCGAGAGAAAAAGGAATGTTTTAGAGAAAGAGGTGGAGATGCCACCAGAGAGGATGGTAGAGCTATGCTACTCTTCCTCTCTTCTCTTCGATAATCTTCTCCTTTTCACTTCTCTTTCTACTTCTACTCTCTTTAGATATCATGCAAGCCATAATCTCCAGATCTCAGTAAAGGGCAAATACAAACGCATACAAGCATATGTACAGTATGTGTAACTGATATTGCGCTTTTGCACGTGCACACAGCTCGGTTTTTACTTCGATTGCGGTTCGTTTACGAAGAAAATCCGTTGGCTTTGGGTTTATTTTCTCATTACTTGTCTTCATATCCGCAGAAGATAAAATGCTTCCTATGGTAGAAACATGACCTAAGATATTTCTGCATTATAATAATGACTAATTAAAGAGGCCTAAATTAATGTTAGCATTCGACAAGACGACAAGAAACATCTACGACTAAGTTGAAATCGACACGAAGCAGCAAAATATGAAATTACCACATACTGACAATTAGTAGCTAATGAGTTCGTGTCTAGCGTTGTATAACTAATTATATTAGGCTTACCTGGTACAACAGCAACTGTCTTAAGCGCACGTAACACTCGGAAAGTCCTAAGGGCAGCGAGATTTCCAAGCGGAAAGGCCATTGTAATGTATCTGTAAATGTCAAGCCAATGTAAATGTAAAGCCAATGTAAATGTAAAGCCAATGCAAATGTAAAGCCAATGCAAATGTAAAGCCAATGCAAATGTAAAGCCAATGCAAATGTAAAGCCAATGTAAATGTAAAGCCAATGTATGGATGTAAAGCCGATGTAATGTACATGTATCTGTAGATGTACAGCGGTGTCAATTTAAAGCAAGGCATAAATATTGAAATGCAAAGCTCTGTGTGAAATATTGAAATGTATAGATATAATATCGAGATAATGTTCAATAGGAATAGGTAAGTTTCACGTCTTATTGTGTTTTCAGATTTGGAAGCGACTGTCCATCATATATGCTTAGGGTTCTAATGATTATACAACTGTATGGCGCAATAGATGTATTCTTAATGGAATAGGGTACAAAAGTAAGCTGAACGAAAAGAAACGGGAATTCGTGAAACTAGGATCGACAACTGGAAAGGCAGCTGAAATGGAACGGAAGAAGCAACAGGTGAGATACAACTGAAAATCCTCTCTAGAAAATCAGTTGCCTTTCTTCTATATGAAAAGCTCTTCTGTACACTATGGACAAGGCAATCTGATAGCTGCACTGATAAAAAGACAAAAATTACTCCAAAAACCAGCTTTATAATATATAGTCAAGTTTCTAATAATCACATTAGGCAGGAACAATGCGGAACGACTTTATGCAATCTAAGCCCATAATTAATTATAGTATACAATGATAACAATGCATTACAGCCACTTCTGGAAGGAACAGAATGTAATTACATTTTCCAATTAACAGGCCGAGGCTTAACACAAACATCTCACCAAGTAATAAATAATATAAAACATAAACTTTACATGTACCCTGTAATTGTATGCAAGCGTTAAGATATTTTTGGAAGTAGGAGGATATGAAACAGGCCATCTAGAGATTGACAGGCACGTCCTATGCCTACGTTTCAGGCTACACTCATGCCATTTGGAAACGCGAGCTAGTAGTTAGGCCTACAAATCATGTGTAATTACTGTAATGTAGTCTTATACGCAAGGTAAGATGCGGCAGCGCTAACTTATTATGCGCATCCACCACCATAAGTGCTCAGATGCAAGAACTTTTTACCACGCCAGATGTTCAAAGACATTTACTAGCAGCTGTCTGAATCCTCGTTTAGCCTCACTCTCAATATTATAATCTAATCCAATTTGCCCCATTAGAACTATACCCATTATAGTGCTGAACAGTGCATTATCTAGGCCTAAAGCTATTATAATAGTACTATAGTCTCTAATACTATAACTGCATAATCATGCATTGATGTTACTTGTTGCGTCTTGACAGCAAGTTATGAAATAAACGAAAATACGAAAATACAATAGATGCGTAAGAGTCAGAGTTGTCAGGATGCGTAAGGGTTCGGGTTCTCAGATGCGTATGGGTTATGATTCTCAGATGCGTATGGGTTATGGTTCTCAGATGCGTATGGGTTATGGTTCTCAGATGCGTATGGGTTATGGTTCTCAGATGCGTATGGATTATGGTTCTACACTCTTTCACTGTCGACAACAACTGTCAATTTCAAATGAATTGAAACCCGGACGCAGCCACCGAGCAACTTAGACAAAATACAAATATTCAAAGCGGCACAACGGGTAAAAGACTATAACTCTCTCCGAAACATCAATGGCACCATCGACAACAAAGATTCATTGACAATTGATACTCACGCAAGAGTAACGACGATGAAATCGAGCCAATTCCACAAGTCCCTAAGATAAGTGAAGTCAGCCAGAATGAACCCTCGGGCCAGCATTTTCACTGTCCCCTCCATCGTATAGATCGCAGTGAATGCCTCTCTGCGTCACAAAAAGTACTCATCATAATCAATATTCTTTGTATCATTGAGAGACTCTGGTTTTGTTTACCAGCTTAGCTATTTCCCTTCTATTTGATGACGTAAAGTCATTGCAAAAAGACAGTCACAGTTAGATAGGAACCGCTTTTGAATTATGTATATCGTATACATAATTATACAGTAGGCTATATGTGAAAGCACAGAATTATTCTGTGGTGAAAGTGCACGCTATTCTACAACGACTGAATGGCCTAAACCCTGCTCATTTTGAATGTAGCCTAATGTAAATGAACATTTATATAGCGCCCCTTAAAGATATCTACTCTGCGCTAGCCTATACGATGTAAGTGCAGAAATTTATACACAATGAACAACGTTTCAAAACGAATGAAGCAGGTTTCGATCTTTCCAAGTTGAGATGAAAGACTGCAAATGTCAGAGATACGTTAAAAAAGACGACTGACGAAAGAACTTTATAGACTGAAATTAAACTTACTCAGATTTTGGAATTTCCTGGGTGATGGCCATAAATGCGCAGTTCACTAAGATTACAATCATCACGGAAAGACTGAAAAATGTCTGGCAAGTTAAGGAAAATCATACAGCGTCGTATATTTTAAAAGAACATATCTATTGTCGTTTAAATTCTAACTATAAAAACTGGAAATAAATATCCGACAAAGTTCGTCTTTTTTGTGAGGTACTTAGAAGATGCTACAAAAGTTGCAAAATCCCCAAATATTTAAAAAATATTTAAAATCTAATAATTTTTATAATCTGAGGCTTCCAAGCTAAATTAAATGACTCGTATGAAGGAGGAGGGCGACGCTAATTATCTTCGTTTGTTATCACATAGTGTCGTTACACTGAAACTACATTTACTGATGACTCGTATACAGCGCCGTCATAAATGATCAGAACATCACTGAATGGTCGCTGCAAGTGAAATGATTGAAATCGCAAAAGCCATAACCCATTGGATAAATCAGGTTAAAATCCGAGGGATATTAGAAACTATAAGCCAGGCTACCGGGAAGCAATTGAGTAGGCCTAGGTAAATTGAAAGAGTTTTTGAAAGACTGTTAGGCCTATAGCCCACATAATTACTGAAAACGTGAACTGAGGGACAATTTCTAAATACTAAAGTGAGAAGAATTGGTCTCGAGAACTCGTTACTGTCAGCGAGAATAGTTTCTTTTTGTCGCCACTCGCCAGCAGTGTTATCAAGACACTAAAAATAAGTGAAAATTGGTTTGTATGCACTGGAAGTGTAATACAGTGTAAATCGGGTCTGTACTTTCAACATTCGACAAGGCATCTATCTTTCGATCTGTTCATATACTAGTAATAACATTCATCACAAAAAGCAATAACGACTATAAACGTCACGATGCAAAAGCGAGACAATGATAATAACAATATAAAATACAACCCGTGACGATGACCCCAACGATAACAATAAGAATAAAAAATAACATTAGGCCTAATAATAGCATTAATAGTAACATTAAGAGTAGCATCAATAACGCCAACGATAACAAAATAAAACAATCACTGCGACAATATAAAACAAAAAGAAACAAGGAAAAACAACATGAATATCAACGAGATTTACTGGATAAGCAGCAACTATTCAACTGCCTTCATCTAAACAACCGATACTGAGCTGATAAATTCGTTTCCCCCTATTGATGACGATGTTCCCTTATTCCCAGCCGTAGTTTTGACACTCTGATCACATGCACCCTGAACCTTTACAATTCAGTGGATTACGTACGAAACGTGAGATCTGATCTCCTATCTCAGCTATCTGACCTTTAGGCGCCGCTGTCAGATATTGACACGCTCTTGGCTGTTTTATTTCAGTCAATGGTCAGGCGATTGATTTCCTCTGTATGAGAACTGGGACGGTGCCAATCAGGGTTTACGGTGCCAAGATAGCGTGGTTGTTGTTTGTGCCCTAGCGCTGCAATGTCGCAACGCTGGTCACAGTGGATCATTAGGAACTGAATTGCTTTAGACGAACATACAGCCAAAGATTCTTGTAAGTTCACAAGAAATTGGTCGTGTGTAAAACCTCGCTCCAATGTTGTCGGTTGGATCACCACATGTAGATCTAGTATAGTCAATAACGTACTGAATGCCGCATGAATGCCTCTGCTGACACGGGTCCTTAAGCCTTATATAATATATAGCCTACTCTGCCGTCGATCTTATCACTCTCCACAGCGTTCTGGGTTCAATAAGCACACCGACAGATTCAGCTGAATGATCAGAGGGACGTCTGAATGCAGCTACCATGGCTACCATACATGTAGGTCGTCGATAGTTATCGTATTCGCCACTAATTACAATCTTCCGGCTGGTATTGAGTCGTTGATAATGGAAGTAACCACGAGAGGGGCAACATAAAAATCACAGAGTAACAATCACTGTTGTGTAACAATCACAGCAGCAGCAGTAGCAGTAGCAGTAGCATGTACATGCATTTTCGTTTTTCCCCATTCAGGTACATATGATCCCCCAGGAGTTGAAAAATTATCCGGAGAATAAAGCAATTCTGTGATGGCTAGAAATTGCCAAGACACGGCGGAACAGATGTGCCATGGGTGGAAATAAGTGACTGAGCAAGGACTCTCTCAAGGTCCCTACAAAGTAATCACCTCAGATAAAGCTCGAACCCGCTCCCGGTGCATTGCAATGCGAGCGTTCAAAGCAATCTGCCACCTTGTCACACAATATTTAGCTAATATTTACTGTAGGAATTCTCATCAGGTCGGCATAGACTACACATTCATTCGTCGGCAGAGCAGAGATATATGTCCGAGGAGAGCTGCTGGATCACTGAACTGAGTCTCTCGGATATGGCATCAGCAACTGAGCATATAGAAAGAGCATTACCTTGAATGTCTTTCGTTTCAGGCTCATGTCTCCACGACAAAATATTAAATGCACATTCGATACATGCAGCCAATCAAACCAATAGTACAAATAAATAAAACTAGTACGCTTAATTTAAGGGTCGCTTGTACCTGAAAATCAACAGTTATGCATGGAAAGTCCCACAGGAATCAAAACGGGAACAATTATTTGCATGTTCATATATCCTGCAAGTAACATATCATCTAACTGTTTAAGACTGTCGAAGACTGAACTGACAAAGGATATGGATGAGTGAGAAGATAGATGGCAAATCGTCGGACGGGGTTGAATGGACTGAGGATGAAGAGAGCGTTCGACGCACTGAACCGGAAGATCGTCTTGTCTTTGGCGACGACCATGAACGTCTGAAAGAGACAGTCAACAACTAAGTCAGTCAAAGACAGTCAACAACGAAGTCAGTCAAAGACAGTCAACAACGAAGTCAGTCAAAGACAGTCAACAACGAAGTCAGTCAAAGACAGTCAACAACGAAGTCAGTCAAAGACAGTCAACAACGAAGTCAGTCAAAGACAGTCAACAACTAAGTCAGTCAAAGACAGTCAACAACGAAGTCAGTCAAAGACAGTCAACAACGAAGTCAGTCAAAGACAGTCAACAACGAAGTCAGTCAAAGACAGTCAACAACTAAGTCAGTCAAAGACAGTCAACAACGAAGTCAGTCAAAGACAGTCAACAACTAAGTCAGTCAAAGACAGTCAACAACGAAGTCAGTCAAAGACAGTCAACAACTAAGTCAGTCAAAGACAGTCAACAACGAAGTCAGTCAAAGACAGTCAACAACTAAGTCAGAAAGAAAGAAGTGTAATTAACGATTCGACAAAGGAATAATTACAAGAGATTATGTTATAATTAAGTCATTTGTACTCGTCCACTCATTCGACCTATATTGTTTCTTCTCTTTCGGAGCATCGTTACAGTAATAAGCAACAAAATTCATCTATTGTTATTGCCTATTGTCGTTACCATTCACACGAACAAATCAACACCACCCCGTCCCTCCCTCTCCCTCCATCACTCCCACCCCTTTCTCCACACCTCCTTTCCCTTCTTCGCTATTCTTTACCAGTCCATGCGTTTGTCTCTCCGTCCTTTTGCCTCCCTCTCGAGTCGCTCTCTTCGTACCTCTGCATCGCACACAGATTTGTCGATTTAGTTCCGGAGACACATAGATCGCAAATTATTCATGAATGTCAAATCCTTCGGACATTGGCGCCATTGGCTCTCTGCACGTAGTCTTCGCTGTTCGCGAAGGCAGTAAAACTGGAAATTATTCCAGTGGGCGGGTTATTTCTTGCCACGACCGGTGACAAGATTCGCGGTTTTGTGCTCGCCTTAACATACAATTTCCGCGCCATTCATAATTCATTGGAGGTACTCGCGGCTCCTTCAAATGGCGGAGTCCATGTTTTCTTGGCCGAAAGTTTACGACCGACGGTGTACAGCAGACGCCGAACGGAGGAGAGCGGTGTCAAGTGTAGGGCAAAGTAATTGAACAGTTATCACATGCGCCTCATCTTATCTGGGGAAACGGGTCTTATGCGACTGCAGTAGGTCTTCTGCATCTCATGTGGCTCATGGTTATATATTTCATTAGCAAATCACGTAAGGTAATGTAAACGGTATTAGGGGTATTTTATAAGGTCGACCCTTTACGTTAAGATGCATTACGAAGCCAATGGTGAGTTGAAGCGAGCCGCTCCCATCATCAGTAGCGTTGCCAGGAAACAATTTGGGGGGGGGGTTCCAATGGAGATGGTCGCAAAAATTGTTTTTTTTCTCGTGTATTTCGCATATAAAAGCAAATAAAAATTTCAGTAAGTTATTTCGGGGTGGGTTAGAACCCCTATCCCCCCCCCCCCAAATACCCCCATGTTCATCAATGTCCGTATCTGAACTGAGGGAAGAGCCCTGAACCATTGAATATCTGGCACTCTAGACTCAATGGATCCGCCCATGTGATAAGCCTGACGTCTCAAATTGATATCGAAACGAGGGCAGAAGCCATAAAGTGTCATATTCTTCCGTGATCTTTTAGGAAGGTCCACGAATCCAACGATGCCATTCTTCATTCATTCATTCATTCATTCATTCATTCATTCAGAGCATTTATATAGCGCCCCTTCAAGAACCTACTCAGGAGCTCTGCTCTGAGCCTTGTTCTTTACTTCGCTGCATCCCGTAGTCTGTCCATCGTAGAGCGTAGACCCTATATCAGCACAGTTCCTTGTCTTCGTGTAGTCCTCCCTTCAGGTACAGAGTTCTCAGGACTGTATTGCCACAAAGTCGAATCTCTTTTATTAGAAAACCACGTAAAAACTTAAACACTATGGCAAAACCTTTCCCCTTTCTTTGATGCTGAAAGGAGTCCTCTCCTTCAGTACCAGTACTTCACAATATAGTCTATTCAACTGATCTTCATTTTTCTGCCAATCCATATACCGCATTGAGCGCCTAAAGCCTTTCGACCTAAGTCTTTAGTCCATGTCTCTCCAGTACACGGAGTGGCACGCATCCGGAGTCGAAGGCGGTTTATAGACAACTGCTCGCAAACCATTGTTCACCAGGGAAGCCATTCGAATCTCTCTTAATGAATGCTAAATTACTTATAAGCCATATTAAATCGATATTAGTGCAAAATCCGAACACGCAGTTCTGTCCTGAAGAAATTATATAACGGATAATATAACTTAGATCCAAATATCATATAGCTCCTTAAGACTTCTAAAGTCGCTGAAACATGACTGTCTGATATACTTAAAAAGTTGTGAAACAGATAAGCTGAAAAAAGTATTTACACGCCAATGGTTCAATACGTCTATTTGTCAAGATCTCTGTTATTATTATTATTATTATTATTATTATTATTATTATTATTATTAATTTTTTTTTGCCCGAGGTATATATGATCTCTCAGGCTTTAGAAACTATTATTATTATTATTTTTATTATTATTATTATTATTATTATTATTATTATTATTATTATTATTATTATTATTTTTTTTTTTGCCCGAGGTATATATGATCCCTCAGGCTTTAGAAACTATTATTATTATTATTATTATTATTATTATTATTATTATTATTATTATTATTATTATTATTATTATTATTATTATTATTATTATTATTATTATTATTATTATTATTATTATTATTATTATTATTATTATTATTATTATTATTATTATCATTATCATTATCATTATCATTATCATTATCATTATCATTATCATTATCATTATCATTATCATTATCATTACTATTACTATTACTATCACTATCACTATCACTATCACTATCACTATCACTATCACTATCACTATCACTATCACTATCACTATCATTATCATTATCATTATCATTATCATTATCATTATCATTATCATTATCATTATCATTATCATTATCATTATCATTATCATTATCATTATCATTATTATTATTATTATTATTATTATTATTATTATTATTATTATTATTATTATTGTTAAATAAATTTATAACGCGCCCAAGGTCACACCGAAATTTGTATCTGAGGCGCGGATAGTCAGCCGCCAGGTGAAGATGCAC